>JAXCMG010000049.1:5473380-5495979 GCA_034642415.1 Podarcis siculus | reverse complement strand
ATCCATCATCGCCATGCTGGGGGAAGAGAAGCGAGGAGGAGGAGGAGGAAGAGGAGGGGGCGCCCTTTCTCTTACCTCTGTGGATGCCCCCGCCGCCAGCGCTGTTCTGGCTCGCAGCAGCCCCCGGCCTCGGGACCCCCAACCTCCCAGGAAGGCCCCGCCAAGCAGCGGCAGCAGCAGCCAGAGCCAAGGAGGTTAGGAGCAACCTTGGATGCTGATGCTGCCCGAAATAGCAGCAGTTAGCGAGAGGAGGGACCATGGGCCGTTGCCAAGGCAACGCGAATTGCTACCCTCCTTCTCCTCCTGCCCGGCAGAAAGTGATGCGGAGGGCGGGGGGGGGGGAGAGACAGACAGAGATGCTGGCCAATGGCAGAGCGCAGCAGAGGATAATCCGCAAGGCTGTGGGACAGGCGCCCCCCTCCCCGCACCCTGCGCGCATCCTTCCCCGTCGCTGCAGCGCGTCTTCTCGCCTCTAGGGGCGCATCGTGCGCAGCGGCCTCGGGTTGCGAACACTTTATTGGGTACAAGCACGAATTAATTCCCTGCTTCCCAGACCCGCGTTGCGTGCGTTGGTTTGTGATGCTTGGTGGAAGTAAAGGACAGGAAGGGTCAGAACAATATTTATGTATGCAGCTACGGCGGCAAGCTTATTATTATTATTTTCCCCAATTTTTAAAAATTGATTTTCACAAAATTATAAACAAACAAACAAACATCAATCATAACCTTATTAAAATTACACTTATTAACATTGTTAAGTGACTTCCTCGCTTCCCCTTGG
Source organism: Podarcis siculus (assembly GCA_034642415.1). Lineage (NCBI taxonomy): Eukaryota > Metazoa > Chordata > Lepidosauria > Squamata > Lacertidae > Podarcis > Podarcis siculus. The sequence continues at coordinate 5,495,198 of JAXCMG010000049.1, read as the reverse complement.
TTGGATTTCAATGCATATCCTTTTAACGGTTTTCCAAATCAGAGTTCTTATAAACTTAACTTAATCATTTAACACCGTTATATCTTTTCAATTCTAAATTAAACATATTAATTCATCACTTAACTTATACAAAATCCCAAGCCAATGTAAAACAATGCAAGCTATTTCCAATTAGTTTAACTTAACAACTTTAACTAAATAATCATTAAATTTTGTCCATTCTTCCTGATACTCCTCCTCCTTCTGGTCACGGACTCTTCCGGTTAGGTCGGCTAGCTCCGAAAAATCCATCATCTTCATCTGCCATTCTTCCACAGCTGGTAATTCTTGCATTTTCCACTTTTTAGCTAGTAAAATTTGAGCAGCAGTTGTGGCATAGAGTAATGTAGGTATGTTTTATGTTATGAAAATTAGGTAGTGTGTTGTTTATGTGTATTGTGTAAATGTATATGTATGTGTTTTATATGTTAATAAAATAATTATTTTTTTTAAAGGAAGTACATATCACTATTTTGCAGGAGGGCTTCAAGTGACCAGATCTTTAGGTTTGTGCAGTTAATGGGGATTAAAGAACTCTGCCATATTAGCATGAAAAATCCACTGTTTTAAAAATGGACTTTTTGCAATGTGAAAAGTGAAGGGGGAAATGGACTGAAAAGTGTGGAAAGCACAAATAATGGGAAACAAACAAATCAGAATGAATGATCTTTTTTCTTCTTCACTGAAAATTATTTTTATCAACACATGAAGAACCAACAAAGAAAAAGCAGTATACAAAAGTTAACACCAAACACCAAACATTTTTTAAACATAAAAACTAAAACAGGCTTCCTCAACCTCGGCCCTCCAGATGTTTTTGGCCTACAACTCCCATGATCCCTAGCTAGCAGGACCAGTGGTCAGGGAAGATGGGAATTGTAGTCTCAAAACATCTGGAGGGCCGAGGTTGAGGAAGCCTGAACTAAAAGAAAGAAAATAAATAAAAAGGAATAAAAGAAAAGAGAAAGAAAAGACTTGCAATTCCCTGTCTATCAGCTTTATAAATATATGCAAACCCCTTGCTCCATAATAGCATCAAACTCTCCTACTTTCCATAAACCAAGCTTTTTTCAGACTTTAAACCCAGATACTACAAGCTCATTTGTCTTTTTACTTAAGAAGTCCATAAGGGGCTTCCAATCATTAATAAATGTCAACAATGATTTCTCTCTAATTAAAAATGTCAGCTTTGCCATCACAGCCAAATCCATTAATTTCAATAACCATTCTTCCCTAGTAGGTAATAACAAGTCCTTCCATCTTTGTGCATATAACACTCTCGCCACTGTGATCATATATTGCAGTAATCTTTTATACTTTTTTTCTAGTTGTATAACTATTTGTCCCAGCAGGACTAATTAATCCCAGCAGGAGTTCTGGTTTCAGCTGAACATTAACCTTCAAATTTTTCTGTATCAATGTGTGCATTTGTATCACATTTTAAAAGCTTTCTTTCTTTCAGAAAATCTTTATTAATTTTCACATAGACAAATATACATGAATTACATAACATACAAAACAGAAAACACTACAAATGGATAGAAACAATAAAATAAAATAAAATAAGAAAAGATAAAGAAACATAAACAAATACAATATATTACACTTACATGACAAATTAAAATATATAACTTCCAATAATTCTCATTATACTACTTATATAATCTGTATTCCTTGCACAGATTCATATTGCAGTAGTACCTCGGGTTACAAATGCTTCAGGTTACAGACTCCGCTAACCCAGAAATAGTACCTCGGGTTAAGAACTTTGCTTCAGGATGAGAACAGAAATTGCAGCGCAGCGGGAGGCCCCATTAGTTAAAGGCTTACCTCAGGTTAAGAACAGTTTCAGGTTAAGAACAGACCTCCAGAACGAATTAAGTTCTTAACCCGAGTACCATTGTGTGTGTGTGTGTGTGTGTGTGTGTGTGTGTATATATATATATATATCATCCAATATTATATTTTATGTAATTCTTGCTTACCAGTATCGCTCTATTTCTGCGAGTATCTTATTGTTCATACAGTACGATTTTAAATATTCTTTAAATATTTTCCATTCCCTATAAACCTTCTGGTTTGACACTCCTCTAATTTTTCCAGTCAATTTTGCTAAAAAAGCTTTTTTTAAATAGGTCCACCAAGCATGATACAACGTCCCTTCATTAGGCAAATGTAGACATCTGCTTCATGGCAGATTTGGGGGGACAGTGGTGACAACCCCCACTTCCTCCTAAGATCCCTTACAGCCAGGGGAGGAGTGAAGATATCGGGGGAAATAGGATAAACCCCAAAACATGATATGGCAAATGCACATGTAACCAATTTAGAAAGCCTTTTGGCATTAGTTGGAAAGCAGATTTTAGCTCCGGGGGAAACAGCATGTCACCTGGTCATTAGAAACTTTGTGTGGTTCCTACCCCAAAAATGAATTTTGAGACGGCGTGACCCTTTGAGTGTTACTAAGTGAGCTCTGTGTAGAAAGGCCTTTGCCTCCATCAGAATGCCATGCTCTCATTCGCCCAGCAAGAGGCAGCAAAGCTCTGCATCCTGATCTGAGATTGCAGCCACTGACAGGGAAGAGAAGTACAGCACAGTGGTACCTCGGGTTACATACGCATCAAGTTACATACGCTTCAGGTTACAGACTCTGCTAACCCAGAAATAGTACCTCGGGTTAAGGACTTTGCTTCAGGATGAGAACAGAAATCGGGCTCCGGCGGTGCAGCAGCAGCAGGAGGCCCCATTAGCTAAAGTGGTGCTTCAGGTTAAGAACAGTTTCAGGTTAAGTACAGACCTCTGGAACGCATTAAGTACTTAATCCAAGGTACCACTGTAATTCCTTTGTATATAATAAGCCCAACTGTGACTGTTTTATGGACGATATTAATAAGAGCGTTAAGGTGACCATATCACCCAGAGTCAATGTACTTATTTTTCTCAAGCTTCCCATAGGAATAACTCCAATTGCTAGCATAGTCAAGAGTCCATTGGAAAAGAGAGGTGAAGCCTCTATTCTAGGGACTGGCACCCGAAAGCTCTCTCTTGTTTGCTGTGCCTTGGGAGCAGAGGCTTGTTGTGGAACGGAGAGACTCTCAAAGCGGCTTACAAAAGGTTCTTGCAACAAAATTACTGTATTTTTCGCCCCATAGGGCGCACCGGCCCATAGGGCGCACCTAGTTTTTTGGGGGGGGAAATAAAGAAAAAAAAATATTTCCCCCCCAGAACAGGCTGCTATCCGCAAGCGACTTCGCACAGTTCTCCCATGGCTAGTGGAGAGCTGCGCGAAGCCGGAAGCCTGGGGCGTGCTGAGCTCCCAAGCTTCTGGGTGCAGGCTTGAGGATAGCTTCCTGAAGCCTGGCGAGTTAGAGGGGTTGGTGTGCACCGACCCCTCTCACTCTCCAGGCTTCAGTGAAAGCCTGCATTCACCCCATAGGACGCACACACATTTCCCCTTCATTTTTGGAGGGGAAAAAGTGTGTCCTATAGGGCGAAAAATACGGTAAATTTAAGTGTTGTGTACATGGGCATAGCCAGGATTTTTTGGAGGGGCAAGCTTTATGTTTGGGGAGAGGGAGGCAGAACCGAGTTATCTGTGACACAATTGGTCAGTTAGTTAAGTATTTTTGTTTATTTATTTGATTTGGAGGGGGTGCAGCTGCCACCCCTGGCTACACCCATTTGCTATGGGGCCTCCCTGGCCGTTGAACTTGCAGATTCAAAGGCATCCTGTTGGGCGGAATCTGCAAGTTCAACGGCCAGGGACGCCCCATAGCAAATTGGGGAGGAGGCAACAGGGGAGAGAACATGTTGCACAGGCATAATTTCTTGCAGCAGCAGGATGACTTCATTGGACACAGCTTTTAAGTCTGATCTCAGTAACAGAGATGTCCCTACACTGACAGGAGTGTATCCCTGGGACTCCGGGCCCTCAACTTTGATCTTCTTTGGTGTTGCCCTTTGGTGTTGACCGCTGCTTTCTAGGAAGCACAGCCTCATGAGGTCCTCTGAGGCACAGGAATGGGGATGGCAGACCCTCCAAGTGTCCTTGTTTTCGAAAGACGTCCCTGATTTAGAGAAGACATCCCAGATTCTGATTTGATGCTGGAATGTCCCGCTTTTCCTTTTGTTGTTGTTTAGTCATTTAGTCGTGTCCACCTCTTCATGACCCCCTGGACCAGAGCATGCCAGGCACTTCTGTCTTCCACTGCCTCCCGCAGTTGGGTCAAACTCATGCTGGTAGCTTCAAGAACACTGTCCCACCATCTCGTCCTCTGTCGTCCCCTTCTCCTTGTGCCCTCCATCTTTCCCAACATCAGGGTCTTTTCCAGGGAGTCTTCTCTTCTCATGAGGTGGCCAGAGTATTGGAGCCTCAGCTTCATGATCTGTCCTTCCAGTGAGCACTCAGGGCTGATTTCCTTCAGAATGGAGAGGTTTGATCTTCTTGCAGTCCATGGGACTCTCAAGAGTCTCCTCCAGCACCAGAATTCAAAAGCATCAATTCTTCGGCGATCAGCCTTCTTTATGGTTCAGCTCTCACTTCCATACATCACTACTGGGAAAACCATAGCTTTAACTATACAGACCTTTGTTGGCAAAGTGATGTCTCTGCTTTTTAAGATGCTGTCTAGGTTTGTCATTGCTTTTCTCCCAAGAAGCAGGCGTCTTTTAATTTCATGACTGCTGTCACCATCTGCAGTAATCATGGAGCCCAAGAAAGTAAAATCTTACTGCCTGCATTTCTTCCCCTTCTATTTGCCAGGAGGTGATGGGCCCGGTGGCCATGATCTTAGTTTTTCCTTAGGATGTCCCTATTTTCATTGGAGAAATGTTGGAGGGTATGGAGTTATCTGACCCCAAAGCCATCTGAAGGCAATCCTGTATAGGGAAGTTTTCTTAATATTTAATGTTTTGTGGTGTTTTTATATATGTTGGAAGCCACCCAGAATGGCTGGGGCAACCCAGTAAGACGTGTGGGATATAAATAGTAAAATTATCATTATGGAATGGGATGTCCCTATTTTCATCAGAGAAATTTTGGAGGGTAGAGGCTGGACAGCTGGGCCTTGCCAGCGCATAATAGAGGCAATGTCTTCCCCGGTTGGTAGTTGTCCATCAACAGTTCCCACAGTCTAAGGGCGGCTGGAATTTTCTCTGCCCAGGGTGGAGGAAAGTCTTTGCTTGCTATCAGTTGCCAGTCAGCAGCTCCTACAGAGGATCGCTGGCGTAAGAGAGCAAGGCTGAGCAGCAGGAACTTGTTCAGCCCGTGACAGGAAGCAGCAGAGAGTTTTGTCCTTTTTGATAGTATTTTTCTTCATCAAGGGGGAAAGAAGAAAGGTGCTCCATAGCATCTTTACCATTGGGCCATTCCAAGACAAATGGGAACTCTACAGGGGACGCGGGTGGCGCTGTGGGTAAAACCTCAGCGCCTAGGACTTGCCGATCGCATGGTCGGCGGTTCGAATCCCTGCGGCGGGGTGTGCTCCCGTCGTTCGGTCCCAGCGCCTGCCAACTTAGCAGCTTGAAAGCACCCCCGGGTGCAAGTAGATAAATAGGGACTGCTTACCAGCGGGAAGGTAAACGGCGTTCCGTGTGCTGCGCTGGCTCGCCAGATGCAGCTTAGTCACGCTGGCCACGTGACCCGGAAGTGTCTGCGGACAGCGCTGGTCTATAGAGTGATATGAGCGAACAACCCTAGAGTCTGGCAAGACTGGCCCGTATGGGCAGGGGTACCTTTTCCTTTACCTTTACAGGTATTGGCTGTAGTTCTGCTGACCCTGAAAGTGGTGGCAAAACTATTTTCCCTTATTAAATAATAAAAAATGTCAAAATACTCTGCCCCTCCTCTTTAGATAATGGCACACACACACACACAGAGTGTGTGAGAGAGAGAGAGATGAAAAACAACTATTTTCAAACCACCACTTAATATATTCTCTCCCACTTTCACAGGACACAAATTTCCCTGTGGAAGTCTTTGTTTTCACCCCACTCAGGTTGCCAATGAAGAAACCAAACAGTGAGCTTCTAGTTCAGAGGTCAGCAAACTTTTTCAGCAGAGGGCCGGTCCACTGTCCCTCAGACCTTGTGGGGGGCCGGACTATATTTTGGAAAAAAAATAATGAACAGTTGAAGGAGTTGGGTATGTTTAGCCTGGAAAAGAGGAGGGGGGGAATGAACAAATTCCTATGCCCCACAAATAACCCAGAGATGTATTATAAATAAAAGCACACATTCTACTCATGTAAAAAAACACCAGGCAGGCCTCACAAATAATCCAGAGATGCATTTTAAATAAAAGGACCCATTCTACTCATGTAAAAACACGCTGATTCCCAGATCGTCCACGGGCTGGATTTAGAAGGCGATTGGGCTGGATCCGGGCCCCCGGGCCTTAGTTTGCCTACCCATGTTCTAGTTCTTTGATCATCCTATAATCTTCATTAACTGTGTCTTTTCATTATAGTTGCAATCCTTTTAAAATTTAATGTCTAATTTTGAACCATCTCAAGACCCCTCTCATCTTAAAAAGTATTTCTGGGCTTTCTGCCCTCGGAAAACCACTGCCAGTCAGTGTAGACGTAGGACCCCCAATGTGGCGCCTGTGGGCACCACAACATCCTCAGATAGCACGGGCTGGTGTCTGACGAGGGCCCCTGGCTTCCCATTTTTATTTTTAATCTGGGTTTTGTTGGACAAATTCCCATCCCTAGTATAGAGTGACTTCTTCCTCGCTTATCTCCTTACTCCCCTCAGCTGGCAGGTACAGCCTGGCTCCAGGTTCCCTTGTTTTGCTTCCTGCCGGATCAAAAACATTATGATGAAATGCCTTTTTTTAAGTGCTGTGGACAGTCTGACTTTTAAATCAAGGTTTTTATTGCTGTTCTTTTTTCTGTTTGCTTGTGTATGTGTGTGTGTGTGTTCTGAAAGCATAGTTTCATCTTATATGCTTTATGATTTGTAAATTGCCCCAAAGCACCTTTTTAAAGCAGAGGTCTTGATTACACAAGTTCCTGTTATTATTTATTAAATATCTATACCACCCTTCGGACGTGGTTGGCGCTATGGGTTAAACCACAGAGCCTAGGACTTGCTGATCAGAAGGTCAGCGGTTCGAATCCCCATGATGGGGTGAGCTCCCATTGCTCGGTCCTTGCTCCTGCCAACATAGCAGTTCAAAAGCACATCAAAGTGCAAGTAGATCAATAGGTACCACTCTGGCGGAAAGGTAAACGGCGTTTTCGTGCGCTGCTCTGGTTCGCCAGAAGCGGCTTAGTCATGCTGGCCACATGACCCAGAAGCTGTATGACAGCTCCCTCGGCCAATAAAGCGAGATGAGTGCGCAACCCCAGAGTCGGCTACAACTGGGCCTAATGGTCAGGGGTCCCTTTACCTTTACCTTTATCACTCAGTGTTGCTGTTAGGATAAAATAGCAGGGAGGAACTAGGTACGGTGCGTTGAGCTCCTTGGGTATAATTGCAACAGATCACCGAACAATGAGCATTCAACCCGAGTCGGCCACGACTGGACCCAATGGTCAGGGGTCCCTTTACCTTTACCTTTTATACCACCCCTCATCCGAAGATCACAGTCAGTTTACAATATAAAAACACAAAAATACATACCATAATAACAAACAAAAACTATAAACCCTCATAGTTTAAAAGGCCATAGATTTATTATTATTTATTAAGTTATAGATAAATAATGCATTTCTGAAGGAGGGTGCTGTGTTCATGTCAAGATTCAGCCAGGCAAAAAGACATATCCAGAGTCAAATGGAGGGCTGATGCTGCAAAGAATGTACAATATAGGAGCAGCCCAAAGCTTGTTTTGAGGTGCAAGAGCATTTTGTGGGATATATCCAACCTCATATAACCAACATGCTTAACTCTGCTTAATGCACGAGGGGTTAAGACCATAGAGTAAGCTGTCCTGTCAGGCTTAGCTAGGTTACACCCCCTCATCTCGGAAGGAAGCTTACCAAACTCTTTGTTCTCTTTCTTCTCCGCTATGTGAACCCTACCAGTAAGGATGTCTAATCTGGATATTCCAAGCTTTGACTGTGTGGCTTAAGCAAGCCTTGTGTTTCTATACAATTATTTTAGAAATATTTACCATTTTGAAGCTAAGACATGCTGCCTGCCTTTTCTTGCTGCTGTATGGAAAAGCACTTAACTTACCAAACTTGTGGTCTCTTTCTATGCTAAGGGAAGTGGGGAATTTTGGAAGCAACTTAGAAGAGGCTATAAAGGTCTAGCAGCCTAAATTTCCATGCTTTATTTTGCTGCATGTTTTGTGATTTTAAATTTCTGCCAAAGAGTACTTGCCCCAGACCTGGATCTAGGCTTCCAGGGAATTCACCTTTTTATTTTACCATATCTATTCTTTTCCTTATAACCCAATTATAAAACACAAAACACCAACACATATAAATTTCAGCTCCTTGTTCAAGCTCCCCTTAAGGCAGAATCATACAGTTATACCTCGGGATGAATACGCTTCAGCTTAAATATTTTCAGGTTGCGCTCTGCGGCGACCCAGAAGTAACGGAGCGCATTACTTCCGGGTTTTGATGCTTGCGCATGCGCAGACACTCAAAATGACATCATGCACATGCGCGGAAGCGGCGAAACGCGACCCGCACACACGCAGACTTGCGGTCGCGTCTTACGTTCGTTTCAGAATGCAAACGGGGCTCCAAAATGGATCCCATTTGCATCCAGAGGTACCACTGTAGTTGGAAATGAGCCTGAGGATCATCTAGTTCAACCCTCTGCAAAGTAGGAATATGCAGCTGTCGCTTAAAGGGATCAAACTTTCAACCTTGGCAGAATTAGCACCATGCTCCAACCAAGGGATGCGGGTGGTGCTGTGGTCTAAACCACAATGGGGTGAGCTCCCATTGCTCTGTCCCAGCTCCTGCCTATCTAGCAGTTCGAAAGCACGTCAGTGTGCATTTCCGTGTGCTCTGGTTTCCATCACAGTGTTCTGTTGTGCCAGAAGTGGTTTAGTCATGCTGGCCACATGACTTGGAAAGCTGTCTGTGGACAAATGCCGGCTCCCTCAACCTGAAAGCAAGATGAGCGCCACAACCCCATAGTCGCCTTTGACTGGGCTTAACTGTCCAGGGGTCCTTTACCTTTACCTACCAATCAACTGAGCTATCTAGATGATATAATAATGTAGCTGTGTGTTGAATAAGGAACTGGGAACTTGTCATCAGAAGGAAGCAGTCTGCAGTTCACAAAGGCTTAGTATTTACAGTGCCACAAGAGTCTTTGGGTCCCTCCAAACCAGAACCAGGCGTAGGAGTCCCAACACCCTCTGGAGGAAACCACATTGACTTCCAGACTGCAACATTACAGTCACACAACTCAGGCCCAACAACACAATAACTTGGGGGGTGGGGAGGAGAGATGTGAGAGTTTTGTGGGCAAGCAATGGTGGTACAGAAATAAAGCTGAAGTAACAGATGCTGGCTTCATTAGTTTAATTTAAATTTATTTTACAATCAGGCATCCTGATCAACACAACAATATATTTCCAGGCACAAAGAAATAGTCATGTGAGAAACTCCAACCTGGAGCCTATAGTCCATTTAAAGTTCACATCAGAAACACACCAGGCACTTCCAGACTGTATAGCTATTTTCAGGCGGGATTCAATCACACACTGGTAAATTCAGGGAGGTCTTGCACAACAATTCCACTCCCTAAAACAACTGGACTTTTTGGAATTAGGAAGGAGACAGGAAAATGCACTGGAAAGTGTGGGAGAAGACTTTTTAAAAATGTAAGGCCTTCTAACTTCCTTGCAATCAAATAAAAAGCAATGCTCATTAAATATCCAACCTTGTCTAATCTCCCTGCAAACAAATAAGGATGAATGCTCAATAGGTGGGTCACCTGGAAGCATTCAGCACAGGAAGAGGAATTTCTTTGGCTCTGGGGAATATTCAGCTTCAGTCCATTCAGATATATCACAGCATCAATGTAATTTTTTTTTGGGTCACAGTTAAAAAAAAGAGGAGAGAGATTCCATCCACAGTTGCATGGTGACATCTGCCAAAAACACACGACACGGATTTTTCTGTAATATTATAGTGCATAACGGAATAGGCTTGACCTGACAGGATTTTGTAGTGCGAGTGGAATTTATCCTGTCTTCAGTGCGAACGCAGCTTAGCCTTTTTGGTGACATCATCACAATGTCTGGGTGTGACATCACACAATTGAAACAATACTTAATGGGCCTCATCCCATCCAATACAAACAGCAGGCCCCAGCTGTGTGCATACAAGCAATGCGTTTTGGGCTGTTACCATGACATAAAAAGGAGGAAGGAGCTGGCCTGAGGATGTTCAAAGGAGTTGGGGCTTTGGTAAGAAAAGAGGCCCAGATTAATCTCTTGCCATGCTTTGTAGTTTGGTGGGGTGGGATTCCCAAAGGGATATGCACACATCCCAACGCAGTCCGGAACCATGGAGGACAGAGGGACACAATCTCCCGGTCCCTGAATTCAGGCTGGGAAGCAGATAGAACAGCACTCCAGGCAGATCTCAAGACAGTCAGAGGAGCCGCAGCAATCCTGCAACATCCCGCAGCCTAACCCACAGGGGCAATTTCCTCCACCGGCTTCCCCACAGCAGCTCTCGGCAAGGGACTCCCCTCCTTCTCCACCACAGCAAGCCTCTAGGCAGCCCCCGCAGCCCCCACAGTCCAGGGCAAGTGAGCACAGGGACATAAACTCACAGAAGAGGCAGGCAAGAGCACAGTGTGCACAGCGATCTGGAGGAGGAGAGAGAAACGGAGAAGATGAGAATCTGGGAATCTCACCAAAGTTTCCCGAACTTCCTACATAGCAGAAATTGTCTTCCCGGCATATCTTGACCTCAGAGTGCCACTGAAATTTTGCATGGAGTCTACTGTGATCCAGAAACTCAGCTAGGCGTATTTTTTGTTTTGAGGTGAAATGAATGGATGAAAATCAGAAACAACTTGCTCCCCGAGCCTAGATTTGCGAATCCTGATGTGGAGACCATTTGGCTCTCCAGATTCTGCTGAACTGCAGCTCCCACCATCCCTGGCCATTGGCCATGATTCCTGGGGCTGATGGGAGTTGTAGTTTAGCAACATCAGGAGGGCCAAAGACTCCCCACCAATGGTCCTAACCAACAAATCAGCCAGAGAGTGAGAGCTGCAGCAAGGCTGGCTCTTGGATTCTGAGAAGTTGCCCTCGGGACATGCACAGAGAGAATGATCTCAGGACATTCATAGGGATAATGGTCTCCCACAATCTCTGGTCATCTGGGGTGTTCCATGTAATGTGAGGGTGGAAGGATGTGAGGGGCACTGGCCCTTGGGCAGCCTTGAGGCCCCGGCAAACGCTCAGCCATGCCAGCCTCTGGAGCCAGGGATGTGTCAACCAGGCTGGGTTAGAGTCAATGTAGATACTGCATAACTAGTTATTATTCAGTCATCTATATGCCACCGAGGCAACTCATGCAATGAACAATCTAAGAAGAATCAAAACTGACAAGGCGGCAGCAAGAACAGTTGTTAAAAGGCTAATTAAAACAGCTAAATGAGATTAATATATCAACTATATTCAGTAACACAGTTCTCTGGGGGGGGGGCTTATTTAAGAAAAGGTCATTTTTTAAAAAGTGTTTCTTAAAATAAATTAAAATCCACAGCACAGAAGCCACAGGCACTTCTGAGGTGAGAAAGTCCTATAGTCTGGAGAAATTTCCCCGGAAATGTAAACAATCCAAGCCTGCAAAGACAAGTGGGCACCCAAAAGCCGATCTGAATTAAATATATTCAGACTAAAGTTTGCTCACCTGCCATAAGGATCCCAGGAAGAAGTAAAGATTAGTAGGAGGCATCTTTGGCAGCCAAGGTTAGTCAGTGATAGCACAGCTCAGACACTTCTAATGCAAGTTCGAGACAGTCACCAGTCTGGTAGCATATCTCCAGGGCCGGCTCCTCAAACCGACAACAGCAGCAGCAGCAGCAGCAGCCCTGGGGGTCCGAGCAAAAGCCCAGGATCCTGGAGCTGCAGGATGGCACAGGGAAGCAAGAGCACAAGGGCCCGGAGAAGAGAGGCAGGATGTCCGAGAAACGGCAGAAGAGGCAAGCTAAGAGGAGAGTGGCACACAGCTCTGTGGAAAGGAAGGAGAGCGTGAAGGCAAATAGGAGGGCTGGTTTGGAAACACCCCTGCAAAGCGTAATTCTAAAACAGGGGTTAGCAAACTTTTTCAGCAGGGGGCTGGTCCACTGTCCCTCAGACCTTGGGGGGGACAGACTATATTTTTTGGGGTAATGAATGAATTCCTATGCCCCACAAATAACCCAGAGATGCATTTTAAATAAAAGGACACATTCTACTCATGTAAAAATACGCTGATTCCTGGACCATCCACGGGCTGGATTGAGAAGGCAATTCGGCTGGATTTGGCCCCCGGGCCTTAGTTTGCCTACCCATGTTCTAAAGCATCAATTCTCTCCAGGTCAGACTCTGAAAATTCCAGCTATGCCTTTCTCCAGCAGAAGCCAGCTGTGGATTATTGTATGCAGTCATGACATTGTCTGTCTCTGAACCCCAATCCTTTGGGTAGTGAATTAAAAAAGTGGAAAACGTACTTTGGAAAGCATACAAAGGAAAAAACCAGTGGCTGAACTGCCATTAAAATTTGCTGCAATGCACATTTGTTATTTCATCTGAGAAGCTGGGGGCCAGGCTCATATGACAGCCGAGGCCCCCGCTGCAGTCCTCTTTATCTTAAGGCGTGCGAAGGCAATTGGGAAACATCTGGCTTGATTCACCTTAAACTCATTAGGCACTCCACAACAGCGAGCCTGAAGAGTTGGCCTCTGAAGCCAGAACAGTCACATGGTGCAGCCCTGCTGGAAGGGCACCACTTAAGGCCACCAGTGGGGAAGGAGATTGCATGCTTAGCTGCTCCCCTGGGTAAAGAGCGCCTTGCTCTTTAACCTCTGGGCTTCCCAGGGTGAGCTGGCTAATGATCAGAGCCTCTTTTGCCTGTTTCAGAGTACACAAGAGGTGGGAGGTCTCTTAGGGAACGTAAGACGCCTCACTGTTGCCAGTGTAGTCAGTTTTATAAGGTGTGATGTCGCTTGTATTTGTATCTTTTTATTATTATTTTATTAATTATTTTCAATTTTATATATTTCAATAATTTTATAATTTTAACATTTCAAAACTTGTCTTCCTTTTCCCTCTTTCTGTGGTTCCTTAAATTTATTTTTAATATTTTCTGCATATCCAAATTAACTTAATTTACTCATTTATTCATCTACTTTAAATATAGACTCATAAAACTGCAAGCTATTACAATAATCCTACCAATGTTCTTATCTGTTTACAATTTATTTGTAAATATTCAATAAACCATTTCCATTCTTTTATAAAAAGTTTGTTATCTGATTTGTTATTTTTCCTGTAAGTTTCGCCATTTCTGCATATGCCACAAGTTTTTGTATCCATTCTTCTTTTGCAGGGACTTCTTCTTCTTGTTTGTATTTCTAGCGTGCATTGTTATTCTCGTCAAAAATCAAATCAAGAAAGTTAAAGGTAAAATAAGCTGGTCTTACAATAATACAGCCAAAATAAATATCGCAAAATGTCATAATATGAGGTGGGGCTTGTGTGGGTGATAAAGTCACTGGCGGTGATTGGCTGAACTTTCCTATGGTCACAGAAGGGAAGGGGTATGGGCAGGTAGACTTGAAGAACATAGGAAGAGCCCCGCTGGGTTAAACCCAAAGGCCAATCGAGTCCAGCATCCTTTTCCTCCTCAATGGCCAGCCAGATGCTCCTGGGAAGCTCACAAGAGCACATAAGGCTGTGATAGGAATTTTGAGGTCTTAGATATATGTTAAATGTTCATAGGTGTACCAACCAAGCACATACGTACATAGATCAGCACAGGAAGACCGACCTGAAACCATTTTTGACTTGCCTCCCCACTCTTTCCCTTCACAAATCCTGTCTTAAGGGCACATTTAAGATATGAATAGGGTGTGAGCCTGTGACCTGGCTCAGGAACTAGGTATTTATCATTACAAAAGACTGGCCAGGCTCCCCAGGCAATCCAAGTCAAGTGACCATTAAACAGATAACCTGTCAGATGAGATCAACAAGGCACTCAGATTCTGCTGTAGATCACCTTCTCTGTGAAGTAGGTATGATATATCTGGGGTGGGGGTTGTCTTAGGTTACACCCCTTCTGTGATGTAGGTATGATGTATAGTGGGGTGGTCTTGAGCTCCAGGGCAGGGAATTTAAAATGTCTATTTAAGGGCAGGCACACCTTTTGTTCGGGGTTCCTCCTCCCTCCTTTGTGTGGTGAGTGAGGACCCTGTTGCAACAGATCAATAAAGATCAGGCTTATTAGCTGCTTTGCTTCTCAATATTCCCTGGTTGGCCTCTGTTATTTTCTCCTACCAATAGGGAACCTACGTAAGGACTCTATTTGGGCTCTTGGATACCCCATAAGGGGGAAAAGGGCAGATTTTTGTTTACAACAAGGCCAACAGCCCTCTCCTATAATCATTGTACCCCAGTGTTCACACTGGAAAGGAAGAGGCTAAAGAAAGCCCTTTGCTAGTGTCTCAGTGCTTATGGTCCACCACTGAGCTCCAGCTAAGCCCCAATGTCACTATTTTGAGCCTGTTACTCTCCATCGGAGTCTTCTGGGGTGTCCCACCCATTGACCCATCCTTCCCAATCTACCTCCCACCCTCAGTGCCCATGCACTCACCATCCCCAGCCACCTCCTGGATCTGAGATGCTGTGGATTTGCAGCTCTTCTTACTGCTGTTGGTGCAGACGGAGGCGGTGGAGCTGATGCGCTGCTTCTTGGAGACTCGCGGCTGCTGCCTCACGGAAGCCGGGGGAAGCCCACAGCCATTGGCGCAGTAGGCGGGATGGAGGGCAACCTTCCCTGGCTGGAAAGAGGAGTTGGCGATGCCAGTGATGACGGACTGGGGGTGCTCTGCAAAGAAAGGGAAAGGTAACCTGAAGCCTGCAGGTGCAACGTTGGCACTGGGTGAAGTGGGTTCTGCGAAAGCTTATGCTGCAAGAATAATAACTCTTCCCTCGCAAATGGCCAACAGCAGTTTTAGAAGGGGGCAACTTTTGCCGGCACCGTTGACGGAGGGCTATGGTTAAACTTCCTCCTTGCACACTGTGGTTCCGATCCTTCTCATCTCCCCATGCTGTGGTGGCTATTTACTATTTTAAAAAGCTAGTAAAGATAAAGGGACCCCTGACCATTAGGTCCAATCGTGGCTGACTCTGGGGTTGCGGCACTCATCTCGCTTTATTAGCTGAGGGAGCCGGCATACAGCTTCCGGGTCATGTGGCCAGCATGACTAAGCTGCTTCTGGCAAACCAGAGCAGCGCACGGAAACACCGTTTACCTTCCCGCCAGAGCAGTACCTATTTATCTACTTGCACTTTGACGTGCTTTGGAACTGCTAGGTGGGCAGGAGCAGGGACTGAGCAACAGGAGCTCACCCCGTTGCGGGGATTCGAACCACCGACCTTTTGATTGGCAAGTCCTAGGCTCTGTGGTTTAACCCACAGTGCCACCTGTGTCCCTTCCATACAGTGGTACCTCAGGTTAAAGAAGCTTCAGGTTACATACGCTTCAGGTTACTGAATCCGCTAACCCAGAAATAGTACCTCCAGCTAAGAACTTTGCTTCAGGCTGAGAACAGAAATCGCACAACAGCGGCGGCAGTGGGAGGCCCCATTAGCTAAAGTGGTGCTTCAGGTTTAGAACCGTTTCAGGTTAAGAACGGACCTCTGGAACATATTAAGTTCTTAACCCGAGGTACCACTGTACATAAATTCCTGCAACAGAAGTCAGATTGGGTCATGCACCAGCACCAGAACCTGGTCCCCAGCCTTGATGGCTTGCACCAGGGTGGCCAAGCTGGTTATGCCAGAGGTGCCAAAGATGGCGATCCTTTTGCAGGCTGCGGCCATGCCAGGCTCCTTCCCTTCTCTGCCTGCCTCATCATTGCCACACCGATACCATATCCCACAACACACTTTAGCCCCAGGCAGACTTCTCAAAGCACGAAGAATCAATGGGGTGATAGAATTGGGATCCTTGTCCCCTGGGGACAGACCCCTGAGGGCAGAGTCTGCAAGCAAGTGTACAGCTTCTGTGTGCAGAGACTCAATGCATGTGGCTTGATCAATACATAAAGGGCTACAGTAAATAAATAATGGGGCAGCAGGGGGATTACAGACCATTACCGTAATCCAATAAAACCAAGATCTCTATTTAGGCTCTTAGCTTCCTCTGCTTATGAACTCTCTCTCCACCCCCAACCCCCCACTTTCATCTTACCATTTTCCGCTTTCTTTGGTATCTGGGCAGAAGGAATGAGGGAGAAATCTTCACTGGAATTAAACTCCCCAGGCGAGTATCTCTGGTTTTCAGGGAAAGAGATGTTTCCAAATGATTCCTCATGCTCTGGAAATTGAAAGAAGGAATGGTTATTGTTTATTTATTGATTTATATACAGCTTATATGCCAAATGGCTCCTAAATTAGGGTTGCCATACGTCCAGAATTTCCCAGACATAGCCGTTACAGTATTCTGCCCTCTTAAACGGGGTGTGTGTGGGTGGGTGGGTGTGACACGTTGAAATGTTCAGGAAAATCTGGACATATGGCAGCCCATGTCAGAAGCACAAATTTTGGCAAATGTTGTACTTGACTGCTCTTGCGTTTCACATCCCACACTATACACATATACCTGTAAGTCCCACTGAACGTAGCAGGACTTACCTCTGAGTGGACATGCCTAGGATAGCGCTGCATGCCGCCTAATCTTGTTTTCACAGCCCTGGGACGCACATCATTTAGGAAAGGATGGGAGGGAAAGGAAGTGTCTCTTAGGGAAGAGTGGGCAGAGGAAGGGCTCAACCCACTCCCCTGCGCTTTCGACTATGTGATTATTCTTCAGGACCACTTAGACTGCTCATTATTATGAGGTAAAGCAACCACAAAAATGCTCTGGGAATACATGGCAATGGGGGGGGGGTTAATTTCCCCTTTATTTACTTATTTTTAGTTTGTATTCTTTCCCTTTATTTGTATTTGTTTCTTTTTGGAAAATTCAGTCACAACGAGGCCAACAACATAAGATGAGGTTGCTTAAGGACCTACCCACATGGTGCTGACAGAAAAGGTAGATTTCCCTTCTTGACTAAATACAAACGAAGGCTTTTGAGCCTCACTCCTAAGAGTCGGACATGACTAAACAAAGACCAGTGTTATGTGGTCTCGGCGGCCGCCCCCAGTCACCAGTCTAGTTGCCGCATTCTGGATTAGTTGTAGTTTCCGGGTTACCTTCAAAGGTAGCTCCACGTAGAGTGCATTGCAGTAGTCCAAGCGAGAGATAACTAAAGCATGCACCACTCTGGCAAGACGGTCTGCAGGCAGGTAGGGTCTCAGCCTGTGTACCAGATGGAGCTGGTAGACAGCTGCCCTGGATACAGAATTGACCTGCACCTCCATGGACAGCAGTGAGTCCAAAATGACTCCCAGGCTGCACACCTGGTCCTTCAGGGGCACAGTTACCCCACTCAGGACCAGGGAGTCCACCAACCAGCCCGCCTGCCCCCTGTCCCCCAAGAACAGTACTTCTGTCTTGTAAGGATTCAACCTCAATCTGTTAGTCACCATCCATCCTCCAACTGCCTCCAGGCACTCACACAGGACCTTCACCGCCTTCACTGGTTCTGATTTGAAAGAGAGGTAGAGCTGGGTATCATCTACATATTGATGGACACCCAGTCCAGACCCACTGATGATCTCTCCCAGCGGCTTCATATAAACCTTGCCAACCCCTGGGCTAAGGTCACATCCACAGAACTTGTTTATTGAGCACTCCTCCCAATTTGTTTGTCAGGAGATTAGGCAACATTAGCTATTTATTGAGCATTCGTTCTGATTTATATGCAGGGACCATCGCATTCAAGCAGATGTTATCTTACACTTTCTGCAGAGTATAGGTTTGCTGTGCAAGAGCATCAAATCAACTTTAATTGTGCAATCTGAATTTTCTGGTATGTGACTGAATCCCACCTGAAAATAGTGAGTCTGGAAGTGCCCAAAATCTCAGAGGGACTCTAAATCTCAGAGTGGGAAGCAGATGCATTCTGTCTTCAGCATTAACACCAGGCATTGCACATGGCAATTGGCAAGGTGCCTTTTGCGCTGTTGATGCTCCCCCATGGGAGCGCAATTAGGTCCCCCCTTGCTTGACTCAGCTCAACTCTCTATCCAGCAACTCTCCTTGAGAGCCGAATGCAGCCTTCCTAGTTAGGAAAATTGTGCCCTTACTGAGAGCATGTGAAACTTTAAAATAATAGCTTTCATACTTTTAAATGAATAATGCAAAGATCCAATTAATCACTCCATGCATAGTAAAAGCCGAAATTTAAAAATTGAATTAAAAGGCACTTAATGGAAGTCTAATTGCCCCTTTTGAATTAACTTTAATTACAATTTCAAGGTTTTTTTATTAAAAAAGAAAAGATTTGCTTCTGTGCCGAGTCTCATCAAATAACAAATCGTAGCTTTAGATCCTCAAATTGCCTTTCGAGATATTAGTGCCACCAGCTTCAATAGCAACTACATTGCTAAGTAGTAGCTAGAGGAAGGTGCAAGCACAACACAGCTCTACAACAGAGACCCTGCGTGGCTTTGCCTGTGGGGTGGCGAGTGAGAACAGTGCAGCCCTAGTGGCAGATGAAGATGATGGATGTTATGTTCTGAGTTGAATAGGATCCAAATACAGCAATCTGATTGGTCCTAGAACAATAGGATTCAGAATGCAGCAGTATGATTGGTCCTAGAACAATGCAGCAGTATGATTGGTCCACAGGAGCCACCCAATCCAGCTCCAGGTGGAAGTGAATCCGCAACCTGATTGGCCTACAGGAGAATCCAGGAATTGGCCAATCACGTGCGGCCCATTGTGTAAATAATGTATATAAAGCAGATATTTTGGGGGAACTTTCATTCCTCACTACTATTAGCTGAATAAAGAGCACGCAATCCACACTTGACTCCGAGTATATTTCAATGGACTTTGCAGAACTGGCAAAGCTGACAGGAAAAATCCGAAACCAGCATGATCAAGTATTCCAAAAGGACTGGAGTAAATTTATACGATATGTGAAAGATTATTGTAAGCAACTAACATCACTAGCAGGGTTGTCTGAAGACTTGTAATGAGAAATTTTCTACCTTTCTATTTTCATTTAAATTTTGAGCTATTTTGTAATGAGTGTAATTAGAATTGGAAAACGTGCAAAATGCAGTGATATAAAGGTCAATTTTGAAAGCCATGAGGCAGGAGGGAAATTGATAGGCTCTAAAGAGCCAAAGCGGTAAAGTGGATAATGATGATGTGAATGTATAATATTAAATGGAAAACAAATAAAAATTATATATACACAGCTGTCCATGGAGGCGCAGGTCAATTCTGTGTCCAGGGCAGCTGTTTATCATCTGGTACGCAGGCTGAGACCCTACCTGTCTGCAGACCATCTTGCCAGAGTGGTGCATGCTCTAGTTATCTCCTGCTTGGACTACTGCAATGCGCTCCCAGGAGAGATGCGTGACTTGGGCGTACTGCAGCCCCACAGTGAGTGCTGCCTGGCAACCTCAGTGTTGACACCCAGGGCGACCCACACACACCACTCCCCCCTTCCTCCGCCTCTGCAGAGGGGGGCTAGCTGAGAGCAGGCTGTGCTTGGTGAGGCAGTGCCCCATGGCAACACTGACTGTACAAGACATGCAGCTGCTTGGCGTGGCAGAACATTGTGAGCTGGGCCAGTTCCTTCTAAGGCAAGTTGCCCTGCACCCCCATTTCTGTTGTTCACCAATATCTCTTGCTGTGGCTAGCATAAACAATTGACCCAGGGAGAGTGCTCTACGTGCATGGAACCGGAAGCAAGGCTGAATTTGGCTTACCTGTAACCCAGAAGAATTCATATTGAATTAAATGATCAGGTTACTCACCCGAATTGGGGGTGATTTTTGTGGCATCCCCAGTGTCCCTTCTGGATTCTGTCTTTGTTCCATCAGGCCTGATAGGGACGCCTGAGTTGACAGCTGACATCTGGGAACTAAAAATAGGAATAGGAGAAGTTGGAAATTGCATAGGAGTTAAGTCCCACATGGTATTATGCTTAGTTCCAAATGGTCTCCACCCCTCTACTTTGTTGATGGGTCTACAACACTTCTAGTCACAAGGCCATGCTGTACAGAGGTCAGTCCTCTATTTCAGAGGTGGGGCATTCTGTACAGCAGACTGCGAAGAAATACAGTTCACCAGGCTGCAGTCTTCCCAACTATGGTGAGATGCATTTCCAGAGAAATTACAGTAAGTATTTCTAAATGGGCATCTATGTAATATGCTAGCACAAGCGAATTCTCTGCAACTCTGCATCTTCTTCTATGGTGATGCATTTCTTCCTCTTTTTAAGCGATGTCTAAATAACATATAGACCATGGGTAGGCAATCTAAGGCCCAGGGGCCGGATCCGGCCCAATCACCTTCTCAATCTGGCCCGCGGACAGTCCGGGAATCAGCATGTTTTTACACGAGTAGAAAGTGTGCTTTTATTTAAAATGCATCTCTGGGTTATTTGTTTGGCATAGGAATTTTTTTTTCTTTCCCCAAAATATAGTTTGACTCCCCACAAGGTCTAAGGGACAGAGGACCGGCCCCCTGCTGAAAAAGTTTGCTGACCCCTGATATAGACCATGGGTAGGCAAACTAAGGCCCGGGGGCCAGATCTGGCCCAATCGCCTTCTAAATCCGGCCCGTGGATGGTCCGGGAATCAGCGTGTTTATACATGAGTAGAATGTGTCCTTTTATTTAAAATGCATCTCTGGGTTATTTGTGGGGCATAAGAATTCGTTCATTTCCCCCCAAAAAATCTAGCCCGGCCCCCCACAAGGTCAGAGAGACAGTGAACCAGCCCCCTGCTGAAAAAGTTTGCTGACCCCTGATACCCTATAACACATAGACTCCCTCTTCATTGGGAACTCTTACCAGTTTTGACTCTTGCAATGTGGTCAGCTGACGTGAATGATAGTTTTGGCCTCTGCAAACCAACACAGCCACCTTCCTCCCTCCCTAAAAAGAGGCAAATGGGAGGCAGAACACTGTCAATCTATTTCATCAGAAGGATTGATGAAATGATACATGTGACATGCTTTGAACGCTTGACATGTGGTCTACGAGAAATGTTCTCATCCTCCATGACCGTACACATCAGTCCTTCCCGTAGGTATTATTGTTCTTAGGCTTGTAGATAGCAGATCCCATGAAACTGAGTTATATTCAGCATCGCATTAAGAAGATGGTTCCATCAGCACACGGATTTCTGCTAGCACAACAGAATGATCTTCCTCTCCTCCTGTGCACCCCCTGAATCTGTTCTGTGTTTCCCCAAAAGCCTCCAGAGCAGATTTGGGGACAGTGTGGGACACACGCAGGTGTGTAGAGGGAGAGGGGGGAATCCTGTTGTGCCAGTACTAATCCTTGCACTAGCACAAGCATCTTATTTAATACCACCCATTGCCCGTTATGCAACCAAGCAGAGGGCATTTTGTAACTTAGAACCATTGTTCTTCCCATCATTCCCTCTTCTTCTCAGGTCTGCATCATAGTACAGTTGATCAGTCGTATATTACCACTGGTGATGCCTT
>JAXCMG010000049.1:5360256-5472980 GCA_034642415.1 Podarcis siculus | reverse complement strand
ATTCCTGGCTTTGGGAAGGCAGGGCAAAAGGGGGTGCCCAATGTTGCTGAGGGCCACAAAAAATGGCCTCAAGGGCCGTGCTTTGGACCACCTTGTCCTAACAGCTGTCAGCTCCCTCAGCACTCTGAGGAGTCTCTGGGGAAATCCATGGTGAAATCTAGACACATATAAAAATGCTGTGAAAATGTTTTGGGTTTTATTAAAAAAAAAAAGTTTTGAAAAATATATTGATTTTGCCATAAGCTCACCATCGCCATCTAGTGTCACATTTGTATAATGCACTTAAAACAGACCTAAAACGTTGTATTTGCAGCTGTATAGTCCCATGTGTGTGGTAAAGGTAAAGGTAAAGGGACCTCTGACCGTTAGGTCCAGTCAGGAATGACTCTGGGGTTGCTCATCTCATCCTGCTTTATTGGCCAAGGGAGCCGGCGTACAGCTTCCGGTCATGTGGCCAGCATGACTAAGCCGCTTCTGGCGAAACGCCGTTTACCTTCCCGCCAGAGTGGTACCTATTTATCTACTTTGACGTGCTTTCGAACTGCTAGGCTGGCAGGAGCAGGGACCGAGCAACGGGAGCTCACCCCGTCCTAGGCTCTGTGGTTTAACCCACAGCGCCACCCACGTCCCAATGTGTGTGGTATAATGGCGCTTTTAAATGTGTGGCATGGATGTGGCCTTATCCTGAGAGACAAGGGAGAGTCCAGAAGTGCAGCTCACTGCAGTACATTTCAGCTTGGCTGTTGTACTGGAGGACAGACAACGTCATAAAAATTAGACCCTCACAACAACATTTGGCGCCCTTGAAGGGGTCAGTCAGCTGCCCCTGAAGGACTGGAGGTGCGCTGGGGGTGGGGGTGGGGAGTTTGGCTTTCCCTTTTTTCAAGGATGGATGGATCAGCCTGGCCAAATATCCACCGCTGATATGAAACCGGAAAAGGGATATGGTATTAGCCCTAACAGCCAGTGGCAGTTGAGACCAAGCATTTTTGGGCTGAAGCCTATTGATGAGCCCGCTCAAAGTCAACTTCAAGTGAGTTTGGCATGTATTTCCATTTAACTGGGTTATAGGATCAGGCTGTACGTGTGCAGTGGGGAGCCGAACTGGAGCGGAGATGAAAGACAAGAGGGGCTCAGAGGTGAGGCTGCTGCTGGGCTGCCGCTTCCTGAGCGCTCGCCAATCCTCCCCAACCAATCCAGTCAGTTCAAAGCCCTGGGAGGGGGAAACAGGAAACAACAGGCCCATTAACCTCCCACCCCACTGGGGCCAGAATAACAGAGGAAGGCAAAACAGCAGGAACAAAAACGTAGAAGGCGGGAGGGGGCCCCGGACTCCAGGGTTTTCGGGCAGGGAGGGCATCCTAGCATCAGTGGGCTGGAGCGGAGGGGGCTAGGAGGCCAGGCACATCACATACCCTCCAACATTTCTCTAGTGAAAATGGAGATGTCGTTAATAATAATAATAATAATAATAATAATAATAATAATATGTATAGCCCACACATCTCACTGGGTTGCCCTAGCAACTCTGGGCAGTTTCCAACAGATATAAAAAACATAATAAAACATTAAACTTTTTTTAAAAAAAAATTCCCTGTACAGTGGTACCTTGGGTTAAGAACTTAATTCGCTCCAGAGGTCTGTTCTTAACCTGAAACTATTCTTAACCTGAAGCACCACTTTAGCTAATGGGGCCTCCCGCTGCCACTGCGCCACCGCCACATGATTTCTATTCTCATCCTGAAGCACAGTTCTTAACCTGAGGTAATATTTCTGGGTTAGCGGAGTCTGTAACCTGAAGCGTCTGTAACCTGAAGCATCTGTAACCTGAGGTACCACTGTACAGGGCTGCTTTCAGATGTCTTCTAAAAGTTGTATAGTTACTTAACTCCTTGGCTCAGGGGTCGCATAACTCCATACCCTCCAACATTTCTTCAGTGAAATGAAGTCCTAAGGAAAAGCGGGACATTCTGGGATCAAAACAGAAACTGGGACAGCTTCTGTAAATCTGGGACTGTCCCTGGAAAATAGGGACACTTGGATGGTCTGAAACGAAACGTTATTTCTTCCTGCTAGGGTTCTGCGCCTTTAATCGATGGATGACCAGCAGGAATTCAATAGCAGAATCTTTTCCCAATATGGAGATACAGAGATGGGGACGAAGAGTCACCTGCTACATTCTACAGGGTTGTCGTGTCAGCTTTCATAGCACATAAGCTGGGGGGGGGGTGAGAGAGGTGGGAAATTGGCTACGCTAACCAGTACGCTGCCTGAGCAGCAGGTGTTCAACTCTCCCTTCGAAATCAATGAAAAGTGTCCAGATCTGACTTGCACTCCAGGTTTCTGTATTTCCATCCACAGACAGAAATGGCTCATCCTATAGCAGAAAGGGAGCTGCTGCCTTTCTGGTTAAGGATATGGAGTCAAAATCCAATCCCGGTGAAGTGGATGGTTGCTGAACATTTGTGCCTCATTCAACCATGCAAAATGGCACTTTTTATATTATAAAAGGTAAAGGGACCCCTGACCATTAGGTCCAGTCGTGACCGACTCTGGGGTTGCGGCGCTCATCTCGCTTTATTGGCCGAGGGAGCCGGCGTACAGCTTCCGGGTCATGTGGCCGGCATGACTAAGCCGCTTCTGGTGAACCAGAGCAGTGCACAGAAACGCCGTTTACCTTCCCGCCAGAGCGGTACCTATTTATCTACTTGCACTTTGACGTGCTTTTGAACTGCTAGGTTGGCAGGAGCAGGGACAGAGCAACGGGAGCTCACCCCGTCGTGGGGATTCGAACCACCAACCTTCTGATCGGCAAGTCCTAGGCTCTGGTTTAACCCACAGCGCCACCTGCATCCCTTTTATATTATAGAGCCAATCTATACCCCTCATTATGGGCACACCGTCCAGAGACTGGGCAGCACAACAACGCACACCCATATCAGGGCTGTCTACACACCAAACACTTAAAGCACATGACTTTCCCCAAAAGACTCCTGGGAACTATAGTTTTCCTCTCACACAATTACAATTCACAACACCCATATCCAACTACAGTTCCCAGATTTGTGGTGTGGGTTTTAAATGCATGATGGTGTGCATATCTTATCTCTGTATAATGCCTAACCCATTGTAATTTCCATTTGTTCCCATACACAGATTCTCATAAAGCGCTGTTCTAAGTTAGTATTGAGGTCTCTCCACGAAGCCCCCTTCCCACTTTTCATGCTGTTCAGATTGCATTTAATTTAGCTGTATTATGCTGCACTACAGATTGCTATGATCCATTGCCGATATTTCTTCTTATTGTTTTTATTCACTGGGAAGGAAAAAACGGCAAACAACGAAAATATTAACAAACAAACAAAATGATGGTGTCGGGCTATTTAGAGAAGAACTTCAAAAGGGCAAGTACAATATTGATTATTGGTTATTTTTTAAAGTAGGGTTCCCAGTACATCCAAGACCCTGAAAAACTTCAGATGCAGGCCTCTTCTCAACCATGGTTATACAGTGGTACCTCGGGTTACATACGCTTCAGGTTACAGACTCCGCTAACCCAGAAATAGTACCTCAGGTTAAGAACTTTGCTTCAGGATGAGAACAGAAATTGGGCTCTGAAGGCATGGCGGCAGCAGGAGGCCCCATTAGCTAAAGTGGTGCTTCAGGTTAAGAACAGTTTCAGGTTAAGAACGGACCTCCGGAACAAATTAAGTACTTAACCCGAGGTACCACTGTACATCATGCTTCTGGTATTCCCTGCCCCCCTACAGAGATGCATTTTGCCAGGGTTCTTTGCAGCAACATAATCTGGTTTAATGACTGTTTTGCCTGCCCCTTCAGCATAACCAAGTATTTTGGGTTTGGTCTCCGCCGCCACAGAACACGTCTAGATGAGCCCATGGTAATTACAACCACTTCACAGGAGCATATGAAGCTGTCGTATACCAAGTCCATCCAGCCCAATACTGTCAACAGCTCTCCATTGTTTCAGGCTCTCCCAGCTCCAACTGGAGATGTCAGGGACTGAACTGGGGACCTCCTAGAGCCCTAATCCTCCGGTGCAGCAAGTAATGGTACAAGCAGAGATGGCTTTGCCCCTGAGGTGAGATAAATGACTCTTTTAAAGCAAGCTGATTGAGCAGGAAGATTCTGGAGTGCCATTCAAGAAGGCAGATTGTGCAGAGAGCACAAGTACCTTGCAAAATGCTGACTAAATAATAAAAGAATACATATCTTTCATGCAAAGATTAGTGACATGCTAAATGGCATGCAGAAGGAATAACCCACCAAAAGAGATAAACTTCCAGTCAAAAGTCATGCAGGGAAGCCTTCTGGAAAGAGCTGCCGGGATCACAATCATACAGGAAAATGTCACAATTAAGTACAAAAGAATTGGACATTACGAGGGCGATAGGTGTTGAGAGAATCTGGGTGCCAGCAAAGCCTTGATTTACCTGCAAGCAGCTCAGAGGACAGGAATGGACCCCGGATTCCCTTCTCACTCCTCCACAGCACTTGGCCACGCCAAACACACTCGCCGTTTGGCACAGGGTGCCCTCTCTGCCTGCCTTTCACACTCGGTCCATTCTGGGCTGGCTGATGCTCCAGCTTGTCTGTCGTCATAACATCCTGACTGTAGCTCAGCCCGATAGCTGGGGAGGGAAACAAAATAGCCTCGGCTATCACACAAAATAGCCACTCCCTTGCGCTTGCCTGGGCTGGGGTCCAGGGAGTGGGTGGGCTAAATTCAGTTTGAGAGAGCCGTTTTATCTCGACACGAAATGCCACCAGGCCAGAAGCTGCTCCACCTAAGGGGCCACTGACACTGATCAGCGCCTGGCATAATAAACAGCTGCCCCCCCTCCAGTAGAAGCAGCTGCACCTCAATATATCTGGTCTCCTGCTACAGAATATATTTCTCCCAAGCCATTTTGTTGCCCGAGGCAGAACAAGTTTTGCATCTTGTTGTGTCTTAGGGGAGAACTGGGTTTTCTTCTTAAGCCTGTTCCCAAATTGCAGACCCTTTTTATGTTCCCTAGTATCCGGGGTCAGCAAACTTTTTCAGCAGGGGGCCAATCTACTGTCACTCAGAACTTGTGGGGGGCCAGGCTATATTTTGAAAAGAAAAGAAAAAAAGAACAAATTCCTATGCCCCACAAATAACCCAGAGATGCATTTTAAATAAAATGACACATTCTACTCATGTAAAAACACACTGACCATCCACTGGCCAGATTTAGAAGGTGATTGGGCCGAATCCAGCCCCCAGGCCATAGTTTGCCTACCCATGCCTAGTATTATTGATTTGTTACAGTCTCGCCTTGCCTGTACTTTGAGGGGCACAGGGCAGCAATCGTGGGTTTTGCCCCTTCCACCCCATTTTGTCCTCACAACAGCCCTGAAAGGTAGGTTTGGCCAAGAGACGGTACAGATTTGAAACCGAGCCACCCCAGTCATTGTCGGGAGCTCTGGCCACTGTGAAGCAAAAGGAAGGGAACATACCAGTTTGTGAAAATGAATTCTATTCAGTCACTTGTACTGAATGAGTTGAAGTCAGAAATGGGCTGGCACAACTGTCCCCATTCTCTTGTCCTAAGGGTGAGGAGAGAGACTGTATCCCCCACAAGAATTACTACGATTCTGCCATCTTCAGCAAGGGCTTTTACCGATAATTGGTTTGGGGTTGCCCTGGTAAGAATATTACTGAGGTGGACAATGACGACTCACTGTTCAAGTCTAACCACACCCTGAATTCACTGGCAAGGCCGGCCCACTCATTAGGCAAGGTGAGGTGACTGCCTCAGACAGCAGGATCCACTGGGGTAGCAGATCCCAATGCAGATCTTTCTGCCTCTACCCTTGTTCTTGATGGGGATCTTCCCTCACCTCTTCTTTCCTGGCGGGATACACCTCAGGGGCCAAAATGTCTTGGGTCAGCCCTGCTCACTGGGTATCCCCAGTCAAGGGACTATTTCCCTACTCCACAGCCTGGGGATAATAATGACAGCCTACCCTAGAGGGCTGTTGTGATGATTACAATGACGTGAAACGCTTGGAACATTTAGTAGGAAATGTAGCATATCCGTATTATTTCCGCTCCCAAATGAGCTCCCAAAATTACTACAGTATTTTCATATGGGACCTAAAACTTAAAAATAAAATAACATTGTAGATCAGTGGATCTTTTTATATAATAGCTCTCTGCGGCTTTCTGGCTTCCACCTTTCTTTTCAGGCATCCTGTATGTATTATTACAGGAATGGAGAACCTCACAGCCAGGGTTCAATGCATCCTTCCAAATCTCTCGATTTGGCCCCCCTCAGGACTCTCCCAAGGCCACACTGCCTCTCACAAAGCCACTCCCCCCCTCCAACCACACCCTTCACCCACTGTACAAAGGGCAAATTTTGATTCATTGCCCCCACCCACTTCTGCCTCTGGCCCTGCCCACCACTGGCATGTGGCCCCTAGAAGGCTGCTCAGCAGAGAATGCGGCCCTGGGGCTTAAATGGGTTTCTTGTCTGCATTCGACGTTTGCTGCTTCTGGGCATTCCATGCTGCTAAACCAAATGGTTGCATAGCAGCCCAGCCTGGCCCAAGACATGTTGGCACCTGAGGTGGACCCCAAAATGACGTCCTCCTGTCCGCCAGAGAAGAAGCGGCAAGGGAAGATCTACATCAGGAACAAGGTGGGGTGGTGAGGGAAAGGTCGACATTGGGGTTTGCTGCCTCGGTGGACCCTGCCTCACCTTATCTCATGGGTGGCCCTGATAGCAGCCGGCTGGCTCTCACCTCGAACAAAGCTACGCGCATGAGCTGAGGCCTTTGGCTGGTTCTGTTGTTCAGTGAAAGATGTGGCCTTCCTTTTCCATGTGGGCCACAGCATCAACATTTTTAAAATAGTAATAAAAGGTAAGAAATTATTGCTTAGCAGCAGAGGGCAAGGGAAGGAATCAGGAAAACAAACGTCTGTGGCTTTGAGGGGCAGGAAGATGCAAACAGGGAGG
Organism: Podarcis siculus; assembly: GCA_034642415.1. Classification (NCBI taxonomy): domain Eukaryota; kingdom Metazoa; phylum Chordata; class Lepidosauria; order Squamata; family Lacertidae; genus Podarcis; species Podarcis siculus. Next base: position 5,465,973 of record JAXCMG010000049.1, on the reverse strand, counting down.
TGGACCTAAAGAGGCAAAAAATGATCAGTGCAGTGCCTGGAGGAACAAGCATGTTCTCCAGGAATTTATCCATATTTCCCCAGCTATTTATGCAGAGTTATTATTACGCAACAGTGCTGGCTCCAGGATTTGGGGATCCAGTAAGTGTGGCAACCTCAGTGGACCTCCCTAGCCTGTAAGAGGAAGGATGTGAACACTGAGAATGCTCCTTGCCTTCATCTGATCTTCTTGGCTATTCTGTGCAAAATGGAAGCCCTGCTGTGGTGGGATAGACACCTGTTGTTTTGGGGGTCCTGGCAAATGCCCAGCCTTGCTACCCTCTGGAGCTGGCCCTGTTCTTCATTTCTAGGAGACAGATGCTTTGGGGATAGCTGGCACTGCTGTTTTGTGCAAGATTCCTCACTTAGCTGCCTTTGGGGTATGACCAACAATCCTCAGCCAGCACATCCACTGGTCAGAGATGATGAAAACTGTAGTCCCAAACATCTGGAGAGTGTTGGAGAGAGAGGTATGGAAGAGAGCTCTTACTCTCTCATAGCCAAGTTAACATGATGGCAATTGTTCTAAGCACATTAAAACTTGGTTAGATTCTACATCTGTCCTCATCCACCTTTAAACAAATGTTCCCCATGGAAATACTTAGGCTAGAATAAATCACAGACACCTCGCAAACAAATGAATATTTTACTCACAGAGTTTCCAGAAGTTGTATCAAACAAGTCTCTACATGTTGTCATTACAATAATCCAATACACGTTGGATTAGCAAAGATGCAGGCTATAAAAATATCATTTTAGGGAGATTCAGTTGACCTGCAGGGAGCCCAGGTCGCATGGCTTCTTGCTTGTTCCAGGAAGCACAAAGAGAGAGGGAAAAGGTGGCAGAACCTGCTGAGAGCCTGCTAAGCCACATCCACCGGCAACCTAAGCTCAGGTGAACCCTTGTGAATCAATAACTGTATATTACAAAAGAAGGGGCCCATCTGGGGGTGGCTGGTGTAGGCAGCACTAAGATAAATAGACCAATGGTCTAACTCGGTATAAGGCACCGTCCCATTGTCCTAATTGCTTCAGATCAAGCCACTGTTTCAAGATACAGGAGCAGAGAGTGGTTTTAAAAAAGAGAAGTTGGCAACCGTAGGCCCTGATCAAAACAGTCGCCCAAAAGGAGCTGTGTGACAGCATTTGACAATGGAGTTCTCAGGATAATTGTTTCCCCCACCTCACAGGGCAGCTGTGCCATCATCACCCACGGAAGAGCATTCAAGGGGTTGGCTGCGGGGAAGCGATGTCAGGCAGTTCGAAGAAAGCTGTGTGGGAGACCAAAAGACACAACAGCAGCATAAGAGGTAATGGATTCAACCATAAGTAATTCATCCCACTTAGGAGAGTGTGAGAGCCAGTCTCCCAGGGGTGGGCTATGCCTCCCAGAGCCCCAGGCCAGGCTAGGATTACTTACAGAGCCATTAACTTGAGGCGGAATGGGAAACAGGCCAGGAGAGCTCAGCATCCACTCACTCACAGCCCTTGCTTGCTGTAGGCTGGAAGAGAGAAGGGGCATCAAAGCCAGCTGCAGGGAGCCTGGGGCTTGACAAGGAGAGCAGGGGAGGGATGTGGGGACTTGTGGGCTGTTGACAGAGGGGCTTGGGCTGGAGTGTGGCTGTGCTAAAAGTGGTCTCCAGAAATTCTGCATCTCTTTGGATCCCAAGAGCAACATCGGAAGTGGAGACGCATCTGTTTTATTGCGGGCTGAGTCCAGGCCAATCCCATCGTGCAGCACACCTGCCTCCTGCCACAACCCGCTCCAATTCCTAAATGAGTCATTACGTCTCCATGGCGATGGATGCAGCAGAAAGCAAAATTGCAATAACTGTTTGGGAGAAGAGTGGGGAGGGAAGGACAGAGAGCGCATAAGTGAGCTTGCGTTGCAAGGGTGTGTGTGAGAAATGACAAGGCACAATATTCCAAAATCTACTTTGTGTTTTTACTGAAGGTCCATTATACATTTGAGGGACAATCGCCATGAGGTATGCTGTTGCTATTGCCTTCCTTTTTCAAAACAGAAAGGTTGATAAAACTAAACAGGATAGAAATTGGAGACAAGGTCTTCCAGAAAGCATTTCCCCCCCTAATACAAAAAAAATAGAACTGCAAATTCGAACAAGCATGGTTAAAAGAAGAAAATTATTGTTTCAATTAGAAGTACTGTTGTGAATTTGCTGTGGGACTCATTCGTAATAATCAATCCCTATAGTTTTGCTTAAACTGACTTTGAATGAGAATCTGGGATTTGATGCAAAATAGATTTAAGACCAAATTAGACCTGGTATTAACTGCAATTAACAGTTCAAGTTTTATTTGTTTATTTAATGCAACTTCCAAGCTCCCCCCGCACAACAGGATCAGATGAATGGGTTTTTTAAAAAAGCATTCCTTCAAGCTGATGAAAATGCTGCCCCACTCTTAAGCTGCTATTTACCCTGGAAGGGAAGCTTCCATTGCTTTCCAAAGTCTGTAGATATTTCCTGACTGGTCAATTCATCTGCAGGGCTGGGGCTGAGGTGAGTGCTTGGGAGGCAGCCTGGAGTTGTCTGAAGGCTGGGGAGCTGGTGGTAGGAGTAGCAGATTTGCCTCCATGTAGCAGTACCTGCTGTTTGCCTCCACTCGGACTCCTGCTTGCATGTTCATAAATGAAGGAAATATTACAAAGAGACCATAAGAAGTCTCTGAACCCAGTAGTGTCACCCCTGGAACTTTACTGCCACTCAGCCAAAAGAGGGAAACTGATGCAAAGAGCATGCTGGCCAAGGTTGCATTTTCTAATATGAGCCCAGATCACTATTATTCCCATTCTACAGATGGAAGAACTGAGGCTGACAATGATTTGTTCAAGGCCCCTCCGGCTGTGGGCAGACTTGAACTGACATCTCCCAAGTGAAACTCCCTACCTACGGAGCCACAGACACTTTAGATTTTGATAGTACTTAGAGCCTGCAGTATTCTTGTGATCCCAGGTCTGAGTCTGTGTACAGATTGGGAAATATAACATTAAATTGCATTTAACTGGAAAAAGTTCGTGTGTCGAATGAATTACACCCCAGATTTTTCATCATAGTGAAATAGGCAATAATAATAATAATAATTAATTTAATAACTTTATTATTTATACCCCACCCACCTGGCTGGTTTTCCCCAGTGCTAAAAGTGAGATTATTGCTTACCTAGGCAAAAACCAGCAGCCTCAAGACTGTAGCCAAGTCACAAAGCACTAACCTAATGTATTAATATTTGTGTTTGTTTACAAAACATTAACATATAAAACACTTTGACTTAGCCTAATATGAGAGCTTGGCATGTCATGGGGATTTTAATGTCACGTTCATGGCAGTGTGTGCTTAGGACTGAAGCCTTAGATGCTCAGAAACTGGACACAGGATGCAAGAATCATCTCTCTCTACGCCTGTCTCTCTCTCTAGGTGGGCGGGTCTAAGTTCTCCAAATGTCAAGACAAGATGAACCCACCATTAAGGAGAGAGAGAGAGATCTGGTTCCATCATGTGCAGATTATACACAGAAGGAAAATGTACCATGGGCCTGAAGGGGTTGAGGGTGGATGCAGGAAAGGGAGGGGAGGATGGATACGCTGGGACTAGAAAATATAGGCTATGGAGATCAGAGCAGGGATGCTGCTTTTAAGGTGTGTGTCCCCGCTCCCCAGTGTGGAGAGCAGCTTTGCTTAAAGGGAGTTGCCCAATACATTTCCTTGACAAAGACAAGGGAGCAGACCTTCTAAATGTTGCTTCAGTAATGCAGTTAGGTCACTTTAGATAATACCCAGCCAATCCTCTTTAGCAGGGGCCAGCAAACCTTTTCAGCAGGGGGCCGGTCCACTGTCCCTCAGACCTTGTGGGGGGGGCGGACTATTTTTTTTGCGGGGGGGGGGGAGAACTGTTGTAAGAGAGTCAGGGTCAGTGACCCTACCAATATCAAATATATTGTTTTCTGACTTAACACCCTACAAGAATGTAAACTGAACTGTGCCTTACAACCGTGCTCCTTCCGAGGATCTGGTCCTCCTTACAAGGCAAGGACCCCCTTGGGGAAGCAATAATTATTTATTTCAGAATGAATTCCTATGCCCCACAAATAACCCAGAGATGCATTTTAAATAAAAGCACACATTCTACTCATGTATCTCTGGGTTATTTGTGGGGCCTGCCTGGTGTTTTTACAGGAGTCAAATGTGTGCTTTTATTTAAAATGCATCTCTGGGTTATTTGTGGGGCATAGGAATTTGTTCATTCCCCCCCTCCTCTTTTCCAGGCTAAACATACCCAACTCCTTCAACTGTTCCTCATAAGGCTTGGTTTCCAGACCCTTGGACATCTTGGTCACCCTCCTTTGCACACATCCCAGCCTGTCAATCTTTTTCTTAAATTATGGTGCCCAGAACTGGATACAGCACTCCAGGTGTGGTCTAACCAAGGCAGAATAGAGCAGGACTATGACTTCCCTTGATCACAGAATCTTAGAGTTAGAAGGGACCCAAGGGTCATCTAGTCCAACCCCCTGCAATGCAGGAATCCCAACTAAAACATCCATGACAGATGGCCATCCAATCTCTGCTTAAAAACCTCCAAGGAAGGAGAGTCCACTGCCTCTTGTAGGAGGCTGTTCCACTGCTGAACAGCTTTTACTGTCAGAAAGTTTTTTTCTGAATGTTTAGTTTGAATCTCCTTTCTCGTAACTAGAAGCCATGGGTTCGAGTCCTACCCTCCAGAGCAGGACAAAACAAACATGTTCCCTCTTCCATGTGACAGCCCTTAAGATATTTGAAGGTGACTATCATATCTCCTCTCATTCTTCTCTTTTCCAGGCTAAACATACCCAGCTCCTTCAAGTCCTCCTCGTAAGGCTTAGTTCCCAGGTTGGAGGATGGATGGCAGCTAACAGATTGAGGTTGAATCCTGACAAGACAGAAGTACTGTTTTGGGGGGACAGGAGGCAGGCGGGTGTGGAGGACTCCCTGGACCTGAATGGGGTAACTGTGCCCTTGAAGGATCAGGTGCACAGCCTGGGAGTCATTCTGGACTCACAGCTGTCCATGGAGGTGCAGGTCAATTCTGTGTCCAGGGCAGCTGTTTATCAGCTCCATCTGGTACACAAGATGAGACCCTACCTGCCTGTGGACTGTCTCGCCAGAGTGGTGCATGCTCTAGTTATCTCCCGCTTGGACTACTGCCATGCGCTCTACATGGGGCTACCTTTGAAGGTGACCTGGAAACTACAACTAATCCTGAATGCGGCAGCTAGACTGGTGACAGGGAGCGGCCGCCGAGACCATAGAACACTGGTCTTGAAAGACCTACACTGGCTCCCAGTACGTTTCCGAGCACAATTCAAAGTGTTGGTGCTGACCTTGGAAGCCCTAAATGGCCTCGGTCCAGTATACCTGAAGGAGCATCTCCACCTCCATCGTTCTGCCTGGACACTGAGGTCCAGTGCCGAGGGCTTTTTGGCAGTTCCTTCGCTGCGAGAAGCCAAGTTACAGGGAACCAGGCAGAGGGCCTTCTCGGTAGGGGCACCCGCCCTGTGGAACGCCCTCCCATCAGATGTCAAAGAGAAAAATAACTACCAAACTTTTAGAAGACATCTGAAGTCAGCCCTGTTTAGGGAACCTTTTAATGTTTAATAGGTTACTATATTTTAGTGTTTTGTTGGAAGCTGCCCAGAGTGGCTGGGGAAACCCTGCCAGAAGGGCGGGGTATAAATAATAAATTATTATTAAGATATTTGATATTATTATCATCATCATCATCATCATCATCATCATCTTGGTTGGTCTCCTCTGCACATGTTTGGAACACAATACTAGAACAGCATTAGCTTTTTTTTGCATCACACTGTTGACTCATGTTCAGCTTGTGGTCTACTGCAAATGGTCTTATACCCCCTCCCTCTCTTTGTGTGCTGGGCCCAGTGGTTAACCCGAGCAAAGCAGTCCAGGTCTGGTCCCGAATCCAAGGATACCGCAAGGTGTCAGTCCAACAGGGCCAAGGCAAAACACAAGGCAGGAAACCAGGCTAGGTCAGGCACAGGGTCTCGGACACGTTCTAGCAAACAGCAATGTTGCTCCCGCAACCTGGGGCGGGGTTCGACAGCCTTTTATCTCTGTCGGGGTAGCGGCCGGTCCTGATCCCCCGCCAACTCACCTCCCTGTCTCACCCGGAAGTGAGCACTCCTGCGAGTACTCCAGTCTCTCCTTCTCTCAGACCTTAGTCTCTGCAGCTTGGGAGACGTCGGTGGGTTACTAGACCCAGAGGCCGCCTCAGGCTCCCCTGACCCAACTGGTAGTGGAGCAGCTGTACATGATTGCCCAGGAGAGGGCAACGAGGTAATCCCTACATCTGGAGCCAGGGCAGGCTCAGGCCCCTGACAGCCCAGCTGGTGCTTGTTGCAGGGGAACCTGTGCAGACTGGGGCTCTTCAGAATCAGGCCCCAGACTCGGTTCAGATGCCGCCTGAGACAGAGGATCCAGTGCGGACTGAGACTCCTCCGGTTCCGAGTCTAAGCCCAAGTCCCAGGCCATCACACTTTAGTTGGCAGTGGGCATGACTATACTTGTGTCAACATGTGGTGAGCCAGTCCTGCTGCATCTGAGATCCCCTCTTGCTCATTCTGCCCCAAAGCCCAGTCCTGATGGCACCTACTTTGTAGTTTGGTTGGCTCTTCCAGCAAGAGTGTCCAGGAAGTCTGCCACCCGCAGGAGCTGAACCCACACTGGGCTTGGTAGTGATGGTGAATGCTTGAAACCAGATTCACTCTGGAAGACATCTGAAGGGAATGTGAGCTTGCTAAACTCACTTGGCTTACATGTATTCTGCCTCAAGGGTGCTCCAGTAGCTATGCCGTTTGAATGTCTCCAAGCTGGAGTTTTATTGTGGGTTTAGCCTGCAACATATTCTTGACACAAAAGCAGGACAAAACACAGAACATTTGTGGTATGGAAAGTTACAGGATTTCAGCAGGAAGAACATACGCAGCAGGCACTGATTGGAAACGACAACAACAGTGGCAAGAGTATTGTTAGCCCAGAAATGGAACAAGAAGAAATTCTGATGAAAGAAGAATGGCAGACAAAATTAATGGACTGCGCAGAATTGGATAAAATGACAGGAAGGATTCGAAACCTGCGGGACCAGAGATTCACAGAAGATTGGAAGAAGTTTACAAATTATTTGATCAGCAACAGTAATCAACAAATTATGTTAGTAGGACTACAAGAAGTTTTGTAAGGAGAAATAGATGAAATGTTGCAAAGTAGAAAAAGAATAGAGATATTAGTTATGAGATTTAAATGTAATAGGGAAAATAAGAAATGTATATTAAGTGATTAGATTGGAAAATTTTCAGATGTGATTGATGGAAGTAAAAAGAATTGTATAAGATGTAAAGGTATGTTTAATTACTGTTGAAAATGATATGTTAAAAAAACTAATAAAAAATTATATATAAAAAAATGGAAACGAAGCAGAATATCCATCCCAAAGCTTTTGCAGATAAGTACAAATAGCATTGAAAGTGGAATTGTGACTAACCACAAGAAGGACAAATCACCTGAATGCAGGTGACAAATGCAGAAATAGACTTTTAGAGTTGGCTAGTATCTTAAAGGGGACGCCAGAGCCACTGTGTAGGGGACAACATATTGGACGTGAGAAGCGGCCTGGCCACAAAACTCACTGGATGTTCCTTGGATCGGTTGGTAACTCTCAGCATTATCTACATCACAGGGTTGCTGTGAATTTAATATGGGGTGTCCCTATCCCACCCTTTGTGGGTGCCGTGGGTGCTAAAACATTTTAAAAAGGAAAGGAAAAGGAGATGGGCTAAATGAGGCACTGAAAGGAAAACGAGAGCATGAAAGGGGAATATAATGAGGGTTGGAAGCAGGAGGTGAAAATAAGAGATGCCAGGAAGCTTTTTCCTTCATTTAAGTTCTCTCTGAGTAAGTGGCAGGCTGAATGCACTCTACACATGCTCAGAAACATTTGGTCAGCATTGCTCTATCTATGCCAGAGAACTGCAAAGCGCCCTGTGATCTTTAGATGAATTCAATAAATTTATTGTGAATTTAATGAATTTAATAAATAACTAATATAAAATTAAATAATAAGGCACCCCTTTTCATGGCAAGCAGGCCAAAAGTGAGTTCTGTCTGAAATTAAACTCCAGAAAGTGGGGAGAGAGAGATTAACAGTACGACTCCCTTCAGGAAAAAGGTTTGTACTTTAAAAATAATAATAAAACAAAACCAAACCACACCTTTCTGCACAGTCACGGAGGCTGTGCAGATCGCTTGGCGCTGAAAGGGATGCACTTTGCACGCGCTCCGGGGCACCGCCTTCCTCGTGATGCCCCCTGTCCTTGGCCGGTGAAATCGGAGGCGGAGGTACCGGCGTGCCCGTGCTTCTCCTCCCCCCGCACCCCGCCAAAGGTGCCAACTTCAATAAAATATTGGGTGTGGGGGGGCAGGTAAGCCTCGCCCCGAATAATCAATCATAAGACGTGGCGCACACCAAACCATTTGAAGGAGACAATGCCCATGAACTTCGGGGTGGGGCTCAGATATTTTAGGGGGGGCGAAGGCACCTCGCCCTCCCCGCGCTGGCTCCTTATATGCCCCCCCCCCCGCTGTCCTTGAGCCCCGGGCGCGGAGCGATGGGCAGAGGCGGGGCCGCGGCGGCGAGGCGGAGCTCCGGCTCTTGTCTGGCTCCGCCGCCGCCGCCTCCTCTGGCGCAGTCCGGGCTCGGCTCCGTCGCTCGCTTGCTGTCGCCGCCGCCGCCGTCTGGGCAGCCTCGGCCTCCCGTCCGACCCAGAGGGAGCGATGGGCCCAGCGCTGCTGCTCGCGCTGCTCTCGGGCCTCGGAGCCGCCAAGGTAGGCGATTCGAACCCAGAACCGGCGCCGGAGCATCAGCAGGATGACCGGGGGGACGCGAGCCACTTGCGGGACGGGCGAGCATCCGCGGAGGGGGCGAGGGATCCGATATCGTGCGTGACGGGTGCCGGGTTATCTGGGGACTCCGCACCCAGAGGACACGTAGACGAGCCCCTGGCCCTGCGGCTTGGCTTCCTTGCTGGAGCGATCCAGAACCATTGGGCTCTGCCGGCACCTTTCTGTGGCGCACCTGCTTTTCTGCCTCTGCGCAACCAGCCGCGCTCTGGAGGGCGCGCATCTGATTTCTGTAGACGACTGAATAGTCGTCGTTGGCAGCCCAGGGAGAAAGGAGACGCGGGAGGGGGGCACCCAAGAGCCCAATTAATGGGGCACTGTGGGGATGGGGGGGTGAGGAGCGTTCTTCATCTAAATGATGGTGATCTGGAATAAGGATGCTCTCCAAACTGTGCAGGACATCTGGCAATCTGCGTGTGTTTCTGTGATGGGAAGGAAAAAACAGCGAGTCATTTGTGCATCTTTTTCGCCCCCCCCCATCAAAAAAAGGGGGGCGCTCGTGTGTGTGCTTGTGCGTGTGCTTGTGACTCATGCCTGTTCCCTCTGTGAGCAACTGGGGGCTTTTGTGGGTGGAAAGGTAAAGGATGCGTTACGAATCCATCTCCATCGTTTCCAAGAATTACGCACAGCAGAAGAAGCGTGTGCATGTGTGCAAAGGGCCGAGCGAGTGCTGGGGGGGCGTTGCTGTGTACAAAGTGTGGGTGCGCGGGACTAAGGATGAGCTAAGGGTGTGGGGCTTTTGTGGAAAGGGTGTGACGGGTGCAAGCCAAATTGCGGGGTGTGTCTGTGCGTGTGATATCCGAGTGGGCAGATGGGCCACAAAAGAAGTACACCGGTATTTTTGCACCTGTTATCCATCAGTACAAGACGGAGTGTGTGCGTGTGTGTTTGTGTGTAAAAGGAGGTGCAAAGTGAGGGGGTACTGAAATACATGCCACGTACTATTCGTTTTAAAAAATAATTCAGGGCATGTATTTTGGGGCATTTTATTGAACAAAATTCATATCCTAATTGATTGTCAATAGAGCCTCTAAACGAGTTGCAGAACAATAAAACCAGCATTAAAATAAAAACATTTTTAAAAATGCCAATAAAAGACAAGAGTTAAAAGCAGGAATAAAAACATATATCAAATAATACTTAAAATCTGCAATAAACTGAAACATATTAAGACACAATTTTCGTTGATGGGCTTTTATGTCAGTGGCCTGTCTGTCGTGCATTGCCACCCATCTCAACTGTAGGAGTCTTGACTCCTTATTAAGGGGCAGGGGTAGTTTGAACAAAGCCAGAGGCAGATTGGATGTTGCGGGGCTTTTGCACATATGTAGAATGTGTGTTTGAGGTGGGAGAGGCTGAAGGGAGCCCCCCTTAGCTCAGGAGAGCCTCACAACCACCAAAGTGATTTCTCAGTGTACCCACACCAACCAGCATCCATCCTCCTGGTGGTTGTGACTAACTCTGCAGGAAGACTGCGGAGGACCTTCCACTGTGACACATCCTCAAGGGCTTCTGTGCACATCCTTTGCAGAGATGCCCGGCCTTAGTCTGGCCCATCTGCCTCCTCTACTGGCAGATCTCCCTTGACCCCATTTCCAGAGGGTCTTTCAGCTCCTGAATCTAGATTACGGCTCAAGTAAATTTCTCCATTTGGGTAGGCGTTAGTCAGAGGAAGTTTGGTTATTGGTCCCCAGATGTGAGATTGGCGCATGGTGCAAATTGATAAGTTAATAATAACAATGATATTAATCATTACTAATGATTAGTGATGCCCTGAAATTTGGCTGCTGTTAGTTACATAGATATGGCTTATATAGGAAGGGTATGTGGTGATTTGCAATAACCAATTTGCAATTGGAAAAAGAGTGTGGCTGGTATAGATTGTATTTGTGTGTGTTGGGCTGGTAGGTCAGAACTTGGAAACAGGCTTCTGTCTTTGTGTGTGGTACACACACACACACACACACACACACATCCAGCCTTTGTTGTTCTGTCTTCATCAAAGCCTTTTTACAAATGTGAAGAAAAATAGAAAAATGGATGTGATTCTAACCAATTATACCATCTGGAGATGCAGAAATATAAACACAAAGGGAGAAGCAAAAATGCTACACTATGGCAGTCAGGAGGCAAAATAGTTTATTGTGACGTGAGCTTTTTGGTCCCTACAATTGGTCCTGTGAACATCTACTGCGAACGATACAATAAACCAGTTGCCTCACCAGAAAACCATCTCATTTTCTGTCCTTTGGCTGTTTCGGACTTATTGCAGTTCCCACAAATCTGACAAAAATCCAGAGTGAAACCAAGGAGAAAAATCTGGAAAGAGTCTAATAGAATGGGATCAGGCATAGTCTAGTTTTCTGGCTTGGCTTTTTTATGTTTTTTAAGTCTCTAGCTGATGTTCTTCTAGACGTCAGAGCAGGAAATGTGCAGGCAGTTTTCGGCTCAATTACTCACTCAAAATTAAATCTGCCTCTGCTTTGTAGTATTCACCCCCACGCTTCTCCTAGCCATGAAGCTCACTGAGTAATGCTTGATAATTCAGCACGCAGTGGTACCTCTGGTTGCGAATGGGATCCGTTTCAGAGGCCCGTTCGCAACATGAAAAGCCTGCAACCTGAAATGCTGTATCTGTGCAGGTGCACGGCGTGATTTGGCACTTGCGCACATGCACAAAGTGCAATTTTGTTCTATAATAATAATAATAATAATAATAATAATAATAATAATTTATTATTTATACCCTGCCCATCTGGCTGGGTCTCCCCAGCCACCCTGGGTGGCTTCCAACAAAGTATGAAAATACAGTGGTCTGTGGAGTTTTTTAATGTATTTTTATTAAAGATTTTCTTGATTTACAAAGGTGTGTGCAAAGTCTCTCTCTCGTATTTTTGTTTTCCACGTAACAACTTTTTTTTTTACAAATCGGTTTCATTTGTTGAGACATTAGGAAGAATAGGGGGGAAGAGGTGGAGGGGGAAAATATGAGTGGGGGTGGGGTCGGATGGTGAATACAGTGGTCTGTTAAACATTAAAAGCTTCCCTAAACAGGGCTGCCTTCAGATGCGCGTGCTGTGCATGCGCGAGCGGTGAAACCCGAAAGTAACCCTTTCCAGTACTTCTGGGTCACCGCGGGACGCAACCTGAAAAAACATAACATGAAGCAAATGTAACATGAGGTATGACTGTAGTTGCGCCTAAACACCAGGGCTGATCCAAGATGTTTTGCTGCTGGAGGCAGAACAGCAAATGACATCGGCACCTCCAAAAGTCAAGGTGCATCATGAGCAAGACTGACTGAGTTAGAATCGTAGAATTGTGGAGCTGGAAGGGACCTTGAGGGTCATCTAGTCCAACCCCCAGCAAAGCAGCAATCTCAGCTAAAGCATCCCTGACAGATGGCCATCCAGCCTCTCATTGAAAACCTCCAAGGGAGGAGAGTCTGCCGCTATCCAAGGGAAACCATTCCACCATTGAACAGCTCTTACTGTCAGAAAGTTCTTCCTAATGTTTCGGTGGAATCTCCTTTCTTGTAACTTGAATCCGTTGGTTTGGGTCCTGCCCTCTGGAGCAGGAGAAAACAAGCTTGTTATTGTGGCACCTGAGGCAGAAAATCCCACAAATTCGTTTCCCTGGGAATCAAAAAAATGCAACAACAATAAATTCAATAACCATTTGCTGTTCTTTTGGGACACTCAGAATGATCTTCCTGCGGCAGTTACCTCAACACTGTGTCCTGCCAGGACCTTGTTGGTTTCGTTTCAAAGACTAAGCGCTTCCCCTTCTAAAACCAATAAGGTCACATCCACATGATAGATTTAAAGCCTGTGGCTTCCCCCAAAGGACCCTGGGAACAGTAGTTTGTTAAGGGTACTGGGAATGTAGTGCCATGTGGGATAAACTAGTTTCCAGAATTGCTTGGGGGAAACCAGGACTGTCAAAACCATTGTAAATTTGCTTTAAATGTATGGTGTGGATGTTAACTAAGATGCAAAAGTGCTTTGTTTTCGGTTGAATTGTGCCCTTTACCATTTTTGTTTTCACTTTAATTCATAAGTTACTTTAAACATATCAAATGGCTTTTTCGTACTTCGCTGTTGTTGTAAACAAAATCTGCCCTTCTTCCCTTATGGGGTATCCAAGAGCCCATATGGAATCCTTAAGTGGGTTCTCTATCAGTAGAAAATAACAGAGGCCAACCAGAGAATATTGAGAAGCAAAGCAGCTAGTAAGCCTGATCTTGAACTGTTGCAACAGGGTGCTCCCCAACACGCAGGAAAGGAGGAGGACCCAGAACCAAGGTGTGCCTGCCCTTATATAGACATTTTAAGTTCCCTGCCCTGGAGCTCAAGACCATCCCTCCATACATCATACATACATCACAGAAGGGGTGTAACCCAAGACCACCCCCTACAAACATCATACCTACATCACAGAAAAGGCGGTCTACAACAGAAATTTGAATGTTGTTGTTTTTCCTGTCTGCCAGGTTATCTGATAATGCCTTTCCTGGTAGTCTGGCCATTCCTTTGAGATGGTGATTACCCAATTCCTGAGACAATGGGAAGGTTCCCTCACCCCCTCCCTCCTTGCAGAGAAAACATTTGGTCAGTTTGGGAGTCAAAATGGTTTCAGGCCGGTCTTCCTGTGCTGCTCCAGACATGTGGTCCACATATCTATGTACGTGCTTGGTTGCTACATTTATGAACATTTATTATATATAAAAGACCTTAAATTTTTTATTACACTGTTCCATATTGACGTATGATGGCCCACACCACGAAATGCCCAGCGACTGGCTTGCTGTGGGGCAGAGGTGGTATCGTGCCCCCCTCCCTGTGGTTGCTGCCAGCCTGACTTCTGACCTTTCCTTAAAATTCAGCTTGCAATCTTTCCCCCTGTTTCTTACAGCCTCTCCCCGCCACAGGGGGCTCCCGTGGAGGGCTGAACCACAACTTGCCTGGGGGAGCCCGAAGGGTTCGGCGGGAACTGCAGGGAGTGCCCTACGAGGCGGTTGAGTCTGCATTGGCCAATGAGGTGTATTACCCTGAACTCGTCCGGCTGGCAGCGCTGGAGAGAGCCATGTCGTCCCCTGGTGGCCAGCTGCAGGAAGAGCACCTCGCCCAGGCCTTAGAGAGAGCCATGGCCGCCTCCGGTAACCAACTGCAAGATGACCGCTTGGCCCAGGCGCTAGAGAGAGCGGTGGCACCGCCCGGGAACCAGTTCCAACCAGACGAACGCTTGGCCCTCGCTCTGCAGCGCCTCCTTCAGGACGGGCATCGCCGGGACCAGGAGTCTGCCTATCTGGCCAACTTGCTCAGGCTTTGGGAAGAAGCAAAGGGGGCCCCGTTGTACCCAGAGTATGATGAGACCGGCCTAGCAGGCAACTCCTTCCCACCTCAAACACAGCGAAATCGCCACTGGGTCCCAGAAGGAGGATTTGAACCCCAAGAGGAGCTGGGAGGGGAGGAAGAACCAACTGGGGAGATGGACCCAGAGATGCTGAGGTAGCTGGAATGGGGTCCCATTTCTGAGCTAGGGCTTAGCCCCAGAACCTTTTTGGAATGTCATTCTCAGCTGTGTAACACAGGAAGCAATAAAGAAGGGAGTGTCTATGACATAGCTGTCAACTTTCCCCTTTTCTTGCGAGGAATCCTATTCGGAATAAGGGAATTTCCCTTTAAAAAAGGGAAGAGTTGACAGCTATGGCCTATGAGCATGTGCAGAATGCCCACACATCGTCCTCCATCGCAGAATAAACTCAGACCGCCTTCATACACCTCTCTTTTTATATAGAATATATAATTAAAATAACAAGATAGTACATTCGAGGAAACAGTTAATGGAACAGGAAGTGGTACATAAGAAATTTCAGTGGCAGTTTATATTTTCACCAGAATCAAGCAGTAAAGTGTTTTCCTGGTTTCAGGTGTGGGGCTATGTATGCGTGACTATCTCCGCGGGTGGTGCTGTGGGTAAAACCTCAGTGCCTAGGACTTGCCGATCGTATGGTCGGCGGTTCGAATCCCCGCGGCGGAGTAGGGGTAGATAAAGTAGATAAATAGGTACCGCTTTATAGTGGGAAGGTAAACGGCGTTTCCGTGTGCTGTGCTGGTGCTGGCTCGCCAGAGCAGCTTCGTCACGCTGGCCACGTGACCCGGAAGTGTCTCCGGACAGCGCTGGCCCCCGGCCTCTTAAGCGAGATGGGCACGCAACCCTAGAGTTGGACACGACTGGCCCGTACGGGCAGGGGTACCTTTACCTTTTTATAGAAAAGGAGCTTGTCGTGGAGAAGAGTTCCCCCAGCCTTCTCCCTGGCAGGCTCTTTGTCCAAATGCAGAGAGTTTGCTTTGCAAGAGGCCCTCATTCAGCAATGCAAACCCTCACCTGAAATGGTGTAATCCAGTAATGACGTTCCATCTCTTGTATGATGAACTGGCTTTTTGGAGTATAAAAATAATTATCGAATAATTCAAGAAGATTCAAACAATGCTTGGGAAATGCATGGTTTTAAACAACTTGTGCAGTCTGCCCCTGCCTCACGCACATGGAAACAAAGGGCAAGATTGCTAGGCTGAAGAGCATGGCATGGGCTCCAGCACTTTTACATTTTTAGGAAATATTTAGCCTAGGAAATATTCAGTGTAGAAAATCTGGGCCCTAGAACCGTCTTCTTCAGCCTGAGGTCCTCCTGAGGTCCTGGACTACAAGTCCCCTCTTTCCTGACGGCTGGCCATGCTAGCTGGAGCTGATGAGAATTGTAGTTCAAAGCATCTGAAAGATGCTGCCCAACAGCCCCTCCCCCACCTGGATATTCCAGGTAGGTCTCCAGATTTTCATCTGGCATCTTATATGCAGGTGGAATTCTGGAATTTTAGTTAGTGCAGTGCGCAGTCACTAATTTCTTAGTAAGGAGGGAACCTGCTTCACTTTAGGTAGATTTTGGCATGTAATAATTTTAGGAAAATGTAATAAAACCATGATATATAGCAATATAGGACGCGGGTGGCGCTGTGGGTTAAACCACAGAGCCTAGGACTTGCCCATCGGACGGTCAGCGGTTCGAATCCCTGCAACGGGGTGAGCTCCCGTTGCTCGGTCCCTGCTTCTGCCCACCTAGCAGTTCGAAAGCACGTCAAAATGCAAGTAGATAAATAGGTACCACTCCGGCGGGAAGGTAAACACCGTTTCCGTGCGCTGCTCTGGTTCACCAGAAACGGCTTAGTCGTTAGTGAGCTGTACGCCGGCTCCCTCGGCCTGTAAAGAGAGATGAGTGCCGCAACCCCAGAGTCGTCCGTGACTGGACCTAATGGTCAGGGGTCCCTTTACCTTTACCTATATAGCATTATAGGCTGTCTGGGTTGCATCCAATGCTGTCCTTCCATTCGTGAAAGACTAGTTGATGCAGCAGAGGCACCTGTGAGTGCAAAAGAGAGGGAGGAATTTCTCCTACAGCTCACTGCACTGCCTTCCATGCTATTCCATGTAGCATACCGTATTTTTCGCTCTATAAGACACACTTTTTCCCTCCTAAAAAGTAAGGGGAAATGTGTGCTTGTATTACGGAGCGAATGCAGGCTGCGCAGCTATCCCAGAAGCCAGAACAGCAAGAGGGATCGCTGCTTTCGCTGCGCAGTGATCCCTCTTGCTGTTCTGGCTTCTGGAATAGCAACGCAAAGCCTCTTCAAGGCAGCGGGAAGAACGCTCCCCCTGCCCTGAAGAGGTTTCAGAATATATTTTTTCTTGTTTTCCTCCTCCAAAAACTAGGTGCGTCTTATGGTCTGGTGCGTCTCATAGAGTGAAAAATACAAAATTTGTGTGTGTGTGTGCAGAGGTCTGGAGAAGGATGGCAGGAGGAGCAGTAGACATTGTCGGTTCTCCATGCCCCCTGGATCAAGGAGCCCTTTGTAAATGGAAGGACAGGGCTGAGTCCAAGTGCTTGCATTTCTGTTTGCTACCTTAAGGGAACCTTTTCCCACATCGACTTGGCTGGTGAGGAACGCTTGTCTATCAGCTGTAGAATCGCAGTGAGCCAGAGAGTATTGTGGGGCACGAACAATGGGAGATGTTCACTGCGGGGGCAAACTGTTTTCCCTGGAAGTCTGGACACCAGTATTGATATTGTCCGTAAGAAATCTCAGATAAGCTTTCAACTTATCTAAGAAGCCATTATCCTAGGGTATGGAGAAGGGGAAGACAATTCCAAGGAAGAGAAAAATCCAGGTGTAACCTCTGGGAAATCTATTTTTTCCCCCAAATTTTTTTATTGATTTTCCACATTTATCACAAAAACGACCTAACGAAACACACAACAAAGAAAATCACATTACACTACAATAAACTAAACACAAAGAAAAATTATTTCTTCAAATACCTAATTCTCATTACATTGATAACTGACTTCCTTGAATCCCCTCTAACTGAATTTAATTATATCACCTGCATAGCAGTTCTCCAAATTCATATTTCTACTGATATTAACTCCTTTCATTTACTAACCTCTTCTCCTTTATTAATTTTCAAATCCTTAGTACTTACTACCACATATCCTTATTCTACCCCTAAGCCTATTTGTTACTTCCAAGGATTTTCTATTTATCTTATATTACAATATTTAGCTAAATATTCTTTAAATTTTTCCAATCCTCTTGTGTCTCCTCTCCTTTCTGGTCGTGGATTCTTCTAGTCAGGTCGGCCAGCTCCAAAAAATCCAACATCTTCATCTGCCACTCTTCTATTGTTGGTATTTCTTGCGATTTCCAGTTTTTGGCTAATAAAAGTCTTGCCGCTGTAGTGGCATACAAAAACAGTCTAGCATCTTTTGGGGGGCATTTCCAGTCCTAGTATCTCTGGGAAATCTAAAAGAGCAGACCCCATACTAACCAATCCACGTCTGGGAGTTTCAATGGCATCATTGGGTTCTGTCAACTTAAGAGGGGTTTAGTGGGCAAGGCGAGTGTGGGAGGGTATACTTGTATGCCATCAGAAATTGCAACTTCAGTCTCCAGCCTTTTTGGGGAGAGGGGAGATGGCAGGCAACTTTATAAGTCAAAACCTTTCCTTGGCTCCTGCAAAGGATTGTGGGAAAAGGCGGAGAGCGCTCCTTCGTTCGACTCACCTTTTTCTCTTGCTCTTCTTTGCAGATACCTGGTTGGTCGGATCCTGGCAGGAGCGGGCACCCTGAACCCCCAGCGTTTCCCAGCGCCCCCTCGGCGCCTGCGGCGTGCCATCTTTGACGGAGGGGACCTACCTGAGCCCCCCAATCTTCTGCGGGTCAAACGGCTAGGTGGGGAGGCTGGGGGGGGAGCCCCAGCTGCAACGGGTCAAGCGGACAGAAGGGGAAGGGGCCGGCGGGAGGAGGGGGGTTTCTGGGGGGATGCAGAGGCTTCGGTATCTGCCTGAATAGGAGGAATTGGCATAAATAAAGATTGGGGGAGCCACCTCGCCCCTGTCCCCCACCTCTCTGGCAGTCTCTGAATGTCAGTGGACTGTGACACCTTGTGTTTGTTCCTGCCTCTTTTCTGCCTTGTGACCCCAAATTACTGAGGAGGAAGGGGGAGAGCCTTGCACTGGGCTCCCCAAATCCCAGTTCTGTTATTGTATGGGGAGGGGCTCTTTCCCCCGCTAACCTTCTGGGCATCCTGATAGAAAGCTGCAGTTTGATGGTGATCATCTCTCCCATGTCAAATGCAGAGCTGGGGGCCATCTTGGCTAAAAAAATATATTTAAAAGTGGCTCAAATAACCCCCACCCACCCTGATTTTCCTTCTGCCTTAATAGTCCCATTACCTCAGCCCTGTCTCTCATCCCTTGCTCCTCCCTTGGCCCACCAGAGTTTCCCCCTGCTTGTGTATGTCCGGTTTGTAAGACGTCTTGTGTTCACCCACATTCACGTTACACAAAGACATATGCGCCCTCTTGCTGATTTGTCGCCCTGTTTGATCCTGCTTGTGGCCAGAGTTTTTGGTGTTGATGAATTAATAAAGAGCCCACCAGGTATTTTAATGTAGCGCTGACGTCATTGGTGTCATCTTCTCAACCTTTTTTCAAATACCCTTCACTCTGTTGAACTATGGAGCCCAGAGGTTCAAGTCTCAACGCCCTTGGGAATTTTTTACAGGACAGGCTTGAGGCAACTCAGAACTTTTGTCCAGTCTCAAAGTTTCTCATCTGTAAAACAGGTAAAATATTTACCGCCTTGGAGGGTTCCAATGAGAATGAATAAGATAAATGATTTTCAAAGCTTACGAAAACAGCCATTAGGTCCAGCCGTGACCGACTCTGGGATTGTGGCGCTCATCTCGCTTTATTGGCTGAGGGAGCCGGCGTACAGTTTCTGGGTCATGTGGCCAGCATGACTAAGCCGCTTCTGGTGAACCAGAGCAGCGCACGGAAACACCATTTACCTTCCCGCCAGAGCGGTACCTATTTATCTACTTGCACTTTGACGTGCTTTCGAACTGCTAGGTTTGGCAGGAGCAGGGACTGAGCAACGGGAGCTCACCCCATCACAGGGATTCAAACTGCCGACCTTCTGATTGGCAAGTCCTAGGCTCTGTGGTTTAACCCACAGCGCCACCCGCTTCCCTTATAACTAATAACCAAGGATGTCCCGAGGCATCCTGTCCTGTGTTTGTCACAACTAGTGCTGTTTGCTCTCCTGCAGTTTGGCTCCCATTGAAACCTCACTTGTTCATTTCTCTGTCCACAATTGCCCAAAACTGAAAAAAATAAATTACACAAGTGGCAGCATAATTGCATAATTAATTTCAGTGGAATAAAAAAAAAATCAAAAACTATGCAGAAAATAAGGTTGATGGTTCACACAATGATCAGGAACTAAAAAAACGGGTGGACTTCAACATAGTGCTAAATGGAGAGAGAGAGAGAGAGAGAGAGAGAGAGAGAGAGAGCGAGAGAGAGCACATGTGTGTGTGTGTGTGTGTGTGTGTGTGTGTGTGTGTGTGTGTGTAACAAGATCTACTTTGGTTTCCCCCCAATCCTCCAGAGAAGATTTAGCGGCTGGGATGGAAGTCCTGTTGCACCAACAGACCTTGTTCATCACATGCAGTAACTTCGTTGAATCCCACCCACTGATAGAAAAGATATATTTGCTCACACGATTTCCGTTCCTGACTTGGACAAACATGCAACCTGCAGCAATTTCTGCTTCCGTTTCAGTTTCCAGCAGAATTCTCCAACATCCCTACTAATAACACATCACAATGTAGCATTTTTTAAAATAAAAAATATCTTTATTGCAACAGCTAGGCACAGCAAGAAAATGGATCTGTTGTGGCGAGCGACCGACTCTGAAGGATGTCCGTTGGGGAGTTGAGATCAGTCCGGAGTCAGTGCTGAAGTCACACCTGTGTGCATACAGGGAATGGGAAGAAAAAGACCTGGAAAGATACTGATCTTCTCGTGTCCCTGCCTAAGCAAGACATTTGCTCTCCGAAGGAGGGCCCCAATTCCCCCACCCCGCCGAGGCCAACACATTTTATTCCTGCATTTCAGGGGGTTGGTCTAGATGACCCTCAGGGTCCCTCTTCCAAGTCTACAATTATTTGATGCACTGGTCAGAGAATAGTTCATGCCCTCATCTGTCCTGCACTCCTTGTGCTACTGCCTGGAGCAAGTCGCTTCATCCTGCAACAAATGAATGACCTTTGGGGTCCGTTCCGGCTCTACAGTTCTACGATCCCATAACCTTCCCTCTGAACTCAGGCAGACACCATCATAGGTGGCATAGTGGCACATGGCCTGCAAGTATATTTGGGTACGGAGGCCTTGGCTAGTGTCACATTGGCTAGTGTCTTGAAGGAGTATCTCCACCATAGCTGTCAACTTTTCCCTTTTCTTGCGAGGAATCCTATTCGGAATAAGGGAATTTCCCTTAAAAAAAGGGAAATGTTGACAGCTATGATCTCCACCCCCATCGTTCTGCCCAGATGCTGAGGTCCAGCGCCGAGGGCCTTCTGGTGGTTCCCTCACTGCGAGAAGCCAAATTACAGGGAACCAGGCAGAGGGCCTTCTCAGTAGTGGCACCCGCCCTGTGGAACACCCTCCCATCAGATGTCAAAGAGATAAACAACTACCAGACTTTTAGAAGACATCTGAAGGCAGCCCTGTTTAGGGAAGTTTTTAATGTGTGACATTTTAATGTATTTTAAATCTTTGTTGGAAGCCGCCCAGAGTGGCTGGGGCGACCCAGCCAGATGGGCGGGGTACAATTAATAAATTATTATTATTATTATTATTATTATTATTATTATTATTATTATTATTATCATCATCATCATCATCATCACATTCCAGCATACCAAATTTCAGCTGCCTCTATATTATAGGATACAAGGATTATTATTTTTTCCTAGGTTTTTAGGTTTTTTAAATAAATATAAAACAGTGTCACCACCACTATTTTAAAGGCATTTTTTAAGGACAAACTTCATACATCCAGGGGTTCTTTTGGATATTTTTTAATTAAGTGTTTCTCCCATGCTGGGGGTCAGGGTTACAAGTATTGAGGGAGGAGGTGTGAGCAGTTGCCCAGCAAGGAATTAATGGTTCTTTCATTTTCTCCCTGTAAAGGTTTTCTGCATGTTCTAAGTCTACATAACTCTCAGGCTGAGCTTGACTTCAGACACAGAGTCAGGCTGCATACAAACCACATGTGTAAAGCACATGACTTGCCCCAAAGAATCCTAGGATCTATAGGTTTTTTAAAAAAAATTCTGGGAAGTGTAGCTCTGTACGGGCAAACTATACCCCGCCACGAGTCTTTGGGGGAAGCTGTCTGTTTAAAATTTATTTGTGTGTATGCAGCCACAGTTAGTCAATTTATTTTTCCGGCATGGGGAGGTAAATTACATATTTTTCTGCTTTAGGAAGCAAACTGAGCAGAGCCTTCTCTGTGCTTGGTGGTGAATATCCCGTGGCTCTAGTGCCAGGCCTGAGATCCTGAGACATATCTCATGCGGAGCTTGGCAGGGTCAGAGAAAATACACACCCTCTTGGATCAGGCCAGGCATCAAGTTACAACCAAGATAGGGGCATTGACTACAAGCGGACCTCCTGCCCTTTGTGCCCCAAGCCACACAGGCCTCTAGCATGAGCAGTGATGTAGCGTGGGTTGCCAGTGGCCAGTGCAAGGCAAGTATCCTCGGTACCACCCACCAATAGGTTGGAAAAAAGAGGCAAAAGGTCTGCAACCTACCCAAGTGGCAGCTGCAGCACCCTGTGAGCGTTTAGCAGGGTGGAAAGCAAGATGGGGGATTGGTATCTTTCTAAAGCCTTGCAACCGGCCATCACCCAAATCTGCTCCTCAGTCTGCCCATGCATACACAGTTAGCCTTGGTGAAGACCAGACGTTTTCATCCCCAAAAAAGTTTTTGATTTGAGTTTCTATTGAAATGAGGCTGCATTTTAATTTTAATGTTGTGTTTTAATCTTGTTTTTAAGTTGTATTTCAATCAACTTGTTTTTATATTGGGTGTTAGCCGCCCTGAGCCCGGTCTTGGCTGGGGAGGGCGGGGTATAAATAAATTATTATTATTATTATTATTATTATTATTATTATTATTATTATTATGTGTGGGAAGGGCACACTATTGTCTATTTATTATTACTTTTTAAAAAAAT
The DNA here is from genome assembly GCA_034642415.1 of Podarcis siculus. Taxonomy (NCBI): domain Eukaryota; kingdom Metazoa; phylum Chordata; class Lepidosauria; order Squamata; family Lacertidae; genus Podarcis; species Podarcis siculus. The sequence goes on along the minus strand of JAXCMG010000049.1, from coordinate 5,443,314 downwards.
AATAATTGTGCCCCTAAGTATTTTGAGCCCAGGGCAACCACCACCACCCCGTGGCCCCACCCATGCTATGCCACTGAGAGTGAGTTCTGTATACACTATACTTTCCCCCTATAACCAGTTGAAATTGTACAAAAAAAGCAATAGGGGCAAATCTGCAACTCACAGAGCGGCTGGGGAAATCCAGCCAGCTGGGCAGGGTGTAAATAATAAATTATCATTATCATCATCATCATCATCATCACAGAATCCCATTTTTGGTGGTGGTGGCAACAGTGAGGCAACAGAGCACAGACTTTGAGTTCTTTACACAGAGACCTAGATAGTGCTTTGAAAAACACCAAAACGGGGTATGAGAAGAAAATGGGGCCTCCTCTACCACCTTCCCACCCCCACCCCCACTTTGGTGGCAGCAGAAAACCCATAGTCCTTAATCCCAGCTTGTGGCAGAAAGGGAGAGACTTATGCACACATATGCATTAGCAGAAGCATCGCCACCAGTTTTATTTGTGTGGTTTGGTGGAAAGGGAGGGGCTTCAGAGGTTCCTGGAAAACTGGGCTTCTTTGCTGCAGCCTCCAGCCCCCTCCACCTTTCCCCCATTTCAGATGCATCCTTGTGTCTCATTGGCCGTTGCTAGGCAGCAGCTGACATTCCTGCCAGCCTTGCATCTGAGCATCTGCTGGCTCCCATCCTTGCCCAGAATAACAGGGATGGGGGCTATTCTGCTGCTTACCTCTTCCTCCCGAGGGCGGCGCATAGCCTGCTGGTAGCAGAGCATCCTGCCGGTTCCCCAAGACGAAAGCCAGGGTGGCCAGTACCAGGGCATCGGCTATGCCCAGCAAGGCAAGGGTAAAGGCCCAGTGTATTGTGCAGGCACCCAGGGTGTAGCTTCTGGCCCGAGGCCCACAAAGAGCCCTGACTTCAGGGGCTCCCCAGCCGTCTGGGAAAACCAGGCAGCCGAGAGCCTGACAAGTTGCTGTGAGACAGAGAGAGACAGAGTTAATAAAGTTGATGTCCTTACACATACACCCTCATAGGATGATAATCTACTACTGATCCCCCCCCATACACACACATTTCTTGATGCTTAACCCATAGCCTTGGGACCTATTTTCCCCATGCTAGCTCCAGAGGGGGGAAAGATTGGGCATTTGCCAGGACCCTGAAGACCAGCAGAGGTCACTCTACATGGGGCTGCCCTTGAATCTGACCCAGAAACTCCAGCAGGTGCAGAATGCTGTGGCAAGACTCCTTACGGGGTCCTCACCGTGGGATCACATTCACCCGGTGCTATACCAGATGCACTGGCTCCCGATGGAGTACAGGATCAGGTTTAAGGTGCTGGTTTTAACCTTTAAAGCCCTATGCGGCCTAGGACCCTCGTACCTATGGGACCGCCTCTCCTGGTATGTCCCACAGAGGACCTTATGGTCTTCAAACAAAAACATCTTGGAGGCCCCAGGCCACAGGGAGGTTAGGCTGGCCTCAACCAGAGCCAGGGCTTTTTTGGCTGTGGCCCCAATCTGGTGGAATGCTCTTTCACAAGAGACTAGGGCCCTGCGGGACTTGACATCTTTCCGCAGGGCCTGCAAGACAGAGCTGTTCCACCAGGCCTTTGGCCAAGGCACAGTCTGACCCCTTCCTTTGGTAATCCTCATAGAACTCTAGCCCAATGGTTGCCATTAATTTGATTTTGAATTGATTTTAAAATGAACTGATTTTAGAATGCTGTGTTACTTTTATTGTTGTTAGCCACTCTGAGCCTGGCTTCGGCTGGGGAGGGCGGGATATAAATAAATTTATTATTATTATTATTATTATTATTATTATTATTATTATTATTATTGCCCCCACAATACTATAATTCTCACTTTGCTCAGAATGTTCTAGAAGATCAGACACCATCTAAGAGAATTCTCTGTTTGCACATCACACCTTGTCTACGTTTGGGGGAGCTCAAAGAGGGGCACTATGTCTGAGGGCCCTCAGTATCCTGGAACCAGCACTGTTCTCTCCCCCTACTCCAATCCTGGGGGTGCAGGAGAGGACCCCATCCTTTGCCCCAAACATTTTGGCGCTTGAGGGGGAAATCTGAATTATGCCACCCTCCTGCTAATTTATAAGGGGCACAATCCACCAGGAAGTTGTCTTGCAGAAGCCTCACTGAAATGGAGAGGAGCTGCACAAGAGCACTCTAGCCCTCAGTCAGGGCTCTGTGTATACTGCAGTTGAGCAGGAACACGGAAAAAGCACAAAATATGGTAATGGGTACAGAATTCAGCTTTCCGAGAAGAGTAGCTTTTACTCTTTACAGGAGGTTTCTGGCCCTTAGGGCAGCAAAAGATATGCTGGAAAGAGTGCAGGCGGCATCTGCAGAAATCTCAAAAGATGGATGGTTAAATCGGATCTGGAGTCCTGCATAACTCCTTGCCCCTCCCCCGTGGCTAGCAAAACCAGAAGAAGAAATTGTTCAGAAACAGCGACAATTGCAGACTAAATTATGCAAAAGAAGAGAATTGTGCAAATTTGCTCAACTTGCATAGTTCATAGGAAAATCTCTGCTGAATCAGAACAAAGGCTTGCCAAGGTGGCTGACCAGGTGCCTCTTGGAAGCCCAAAGCAGGGCATGAAGGCAATAGCTCTCTCCAGCTGTGGCTCCCCTGTTGTCCCTCAATGGGCAGGTATTCAAAATACCAATGACTGGTATTCGGAAAGGTATTAATGGTATCCCTTTTACTGGAAGAAGCATATAGCCATCATGACTAGTAGCCGTCCGCCCTGTCCTTGCTGCCTTAGGCCTTGCTGCCTAAGAGTTGAGGGCCTTGCTGCCTAAGAGTTGAGAAGCCAATAGCATCTAGAGGGTCACCCGTTCTAAAACAGATACATTTGGGTGGTCATGGTAGGACACCTATTTAAGGTTTTTTATCCGTCTCACTTCCACTTCCATATTGGCCTGACCAAACATGAGAATAGCTCTGTCTTCCTTGTGACCCTCTTCATCTGATATTTAGAGCTGTTGTGTCTCTGATAGTGGAAGTAATACTACATGCTCACCATGTCTAGCAGCCCCTGAGTGACTTCTCCATGAATTTGTCCAGCCCACTTCAAGTCAGTGGCCATTACAAAGCCTTGGGGGATTGAATCCCACAGTTTAACTGTGTGTTGTGTAAAGAAGGACTTTCTCTTATCTGTCCCCATTCTGCTTAAGCCAATGACTCTGAGTTCTAGATTTATAAGATGCAGAAAATACCAGAACCAGGGATCCCCCAATAAAACTGAACATAGGGGCAGATTCTGGGCAGATAAAAGGAACCCACAGCTCAAGGACCTTGTTGGTAAAGGCCAGGCAACCCACAGTCAAGGGTAGCAGGCAAGATTTATTCTCACCGCAGGTGAGTATTGGGGGACCCCACTTAGGTGGGGAGTAAAACCAGACTCCTGCTTATTGAGAATCAAGCCCACCTGTGGGTGCATAGCCTCATCTTGGATTGGGTCTGTTGGTCACACCAGCACGTGACTCACACTGTTGTTTGCCTTCTAAATATGTTACCAAGCAATCACATGACTGGTTTCTGCAGGATATGACCCCGGGTGAACAGGGTGTGTGTGTGTGTGTGTGTGTGTGTGTGTGTGTGTGTGTGTCTGTTTGGCAGTAGAAGAGCCTCCCACAAGAGGCAGTGGAATCTCCTTCCTTGGAGGTTTTTAAGCAGAGGATGGATGGCCATCCTTCATGGATTCCTGCATTTCAGGGGGTTGGACCAGATGACTCCTGGGTCCCTTCCAAATCAAAGATTCTTTGATTCTATGAATTTATTGCCCTCCCACCCATTCCCTTCTAAAAGAAGGTAGCCCAGGCCTGCCTGCTCTCATCGCACCCAGCTGTATACCAGGAAACCTGTCATTTGCTCCCATTGAGAGGCACCTTCTCTCTCACCTGCTGAAAGCTGCTGCCAGGCACACACCTTGTAGACAGTCCCCGGGCTGCAGACCCAGAAGAGGCCCAAGGAAGCCACACTGCCCATCACCAGGACCAGGGCCATCAGGACAAAGACCGCGGCTGCCTTGAAGGATGGGATCGGGGTGAGGGTGACCAGTGACCCCTCGCACTGGAGGGTGCCATCCCGCTCCTTGCAGACTTGGTAGAGGCCGAAGGAGCCCACGGCGCTGACGCTGGGGTCGAAAAGGACCCCGGAGGGGGGCAGCTGGTAGGTGAGTGGCGCTGTCTGCACCCACGCCGGCTGGATCAGGACCACGACCTCCAGGACGCCAAAGCAGAGGGTGCAGCCAGCCCAGAGAGCGCCCACCGCCCTGGCATTGCGCACGAAGTCCGTCTGGTAGAGCGCAGCTGCTTCTCGGGCTGCCAGCATGGCTCAGCCCTCTTTCAAGGGGTCTGCCCTCTTGCACCCGGGGCAACCTCCACGAGGGAGCAGTTCTCCAGAGAAGGATAAAGTGGGGAAGGGGGGTCGCCGTGTCCCTTTTGCGCCACAATCCAGCGTGTGCCCACTTCCTCCGGCTGCTGGTGTCCTGCTTTGGTTTTCAGCTCTTGGCTCCTCTCCTCCTCTGGGCAAATTTCTGCATTCCTCGGCTCCAGCAGCTGAAGCTTTCCCTGTCGCTGGTTCCAGGCTCCCTCTGGGGCGAGGGAGGGCTGCTCGGCTCGCTTCCTCCGCAGTCTCTCTGCATTCCTCTGCTGGGGCTGCTACTTTCCTTCCTTCCTTCCCCGAGATTGGCTACCTTCCTTTGCGGGGCGCCGAGGGAGGGAGACGCTGCTCCCCGGCTCTTCCCATCCTCATGCCACAAACCCGGATTTATTTCCTCCAGCGACGGAGGCAAAAGCAGCTGCCACTTGGCCCGGCGCCCAGGTTGACTTGGCCGCCTCGTCCTCGCCTCCCTTGCTCGGTCGCTCAGCGAGGAGCGGCTGGGAAGATGCTCCGCGCTCCCTCCAGGCGAGGATGGAGGCACGCTTTCATGTCCTGGCTTGGAAAAACAAGAAGCGGTGTTTTGGGGCTGGGGAGGAAGAGGGCCCAGAATTGCTGTCCCTTTCCTCCAAAATGCACATCGGCTGCAAAATGCGGGAATGCAGACAGACACATCTCATGGTCCTCTGCAGAAAAGGGATTCGCGTTTCCAGCAGGGGGCAGGCAGCACAGTAGATTTTTAAATATTATTATCGATTTATATACAGCATATACCGTATATCCACATTGTCATAGATCTTGCTAGAGTCTGTTAGTGAATGGTAAAAAAAATAAAATAAACGGTAGTATTTAGATAACCTTTGGGATTTGTTGTTGCTGTTGTTTAGTCGTGTCCGACTCTTCGTGACCCCATGGACCAGAGCACGCCAGGCACTCCTGTCTTCCACTGCCTCCCGCAGTTTGGTCAAACTCATGTTCGTAGCTTCGAGAACACTGTCCAGCCATCTCGTCCTCTGTCGTCCCCTTCTCCTTGTGATCTTTCCCAACATCAGGGTCTTTTCCAGGGAATCTTCTCTTCTCATGAGGTGGCCAAAGTATTGGAGCCTCAGCTTCACGATCTGTCCTCCAGTGAGTACTCAGGGCTGATTTCCTTAAGAATGGAGAGGTTTGATCTTGCTGTCCATGGGACTCTCAAGAGTCTCCTCCAGCACCATAATTCAAAAGCATCAATTCTTCGGCGATCAGCCTTCTTTATGGTCCAGCTCTCACTTTCATACATCACTACTGGGAAAATCATAGCTTTAACTATACGGACCTTTGTTGGCAAGGTGATGTCTCTGCTTTTTAAGATGCTGTCTAGGCTTTGGGATATTGAAGGGAAAATACAGGCTGCAAGCACTTCTTTTGCCAAACCTGCAAACGATGAAACAATGGCCATCAAAGAAGGATCCTTGGATTTGTGCAAAACAGGGATGCCAGTGTTGACAGGTGGGGAGGGAGGTGTGATGTCACACAAGAAAAATGTGCCCATTTAAAATTAGACTTGGAATAGCAAACAGAAAGTGAGGAGTTGCTCTTTCCCAGCGGGTTTCTGGGAACAAGAAAGGAAGTAGGCAGACCTCAATGCGAGGCCAAAGGGCAGAACCATCTTGGCAGGTTGTGACAGAGGCAGGGAGATGGCTGCAGTGCTGGGGGAACAAGCCCCTACTGAGATGCAAATGCTTTAAACTTCTGGTGTAAATGTGTGTAGAATAAATAGTATTTCTTAATGGCACAGCTGTCTCCACCACACCTTGATTCCCAGTGGAAATGCACCCCAGGGTAAGCACCTGGGACTCCCGGGAATCTTCTGCTGCCTGGCAGAGATTGGGAATTGTGTGCAACCTTCGCAATGATATGTTATAAAGAACAACTGTACAATGTTCTAGTTCACAGAAGTTACACACCTGAGCCTGGGCTTCAGACTGCTAGGGCTCAAGTGCTAGGAGGCTCTTCCACACAAAGAATTTAAGCCATTAAAGGTAAAGGTAAAGGGACCCCTGACTGTTAAGTCCAGTTGCGGGCGACTCTGGGGTTGCAGCACTCATCTCACTTTCAGGCCAAGGGAGCCGGTGTTCGTCCACAGCTTCCGGGTCATGTGGCCAGCATGACTAAGCCGCTTCTGGCGAACCAGAGCAGCGCACGGAAACGCCGTTTACCTTCCCGCCGGAGCAGTACCTATTTATCTACTTGCACGTTGACATGCTTTCGAACTGCTAGGCTGGCAGGAGCAGGGACCGAGCAACGGGAGCTCACCCCGTCGCAGGGATTCAAACTGCCAACCTTCCGATTGGCAAGCCCTAGGCTCTGTAGTTTAGACCCACGTCCCATTTAAGCCATTACTGACCCCAAATTATGGACAAGCATTTAGTCATGTCAGAGGCCAGCTGTGGTGATGCAGTTCAGACACAAGGTGGGCATCATAGCGAAAGCTAGACCTAAATGCTTGAGCTCCGAGTTCTCCATGAGGACCTTGTCACTGCCGTGCATTCAAGTAGGTGGTGCTGGAGCAACGGAAGTCTCTCTCTCTCTACCCGCCATCTCACTTGCAATATGGGGGATGGTGTGATGTTAAGAACACTGAACTACTTAGAATTATAGAATTGTAGAGTTGGAAGGGACGCCGAGGGTCATCTAGTCCAACCCCCTGCAATGCAGGAATCTCAGCTAAAACATCCATGACAGATGGCCATCCAATCTCTGGTTAAAAACCTCCAAGGAAGGAGAGTCCACCACTTTTCAAGAGAATCCCTTCCGCTGTTGAACAGCTCTTCCTGTCAGAAAGTTCTTCCTGAGGTTTGGGTCCTAGTCTCCAGGATTTATGACACCACTTGCTCTGACCTATCAGCAGACACACCAACTTGTGGCATCATGCAAACAAAATATGTCTGAAGTTTTTATAAAACACACACATTGACTTGCTGAGCCCAAATGACTTAGGCTGCAGACCTAAGAGCCACAAAAGTTTTGATCACAAGCAGTTTGCTATTAAAGAGGCGAAAAAGCCTATTGATTTTGCCAAGGCCATCAGAGGGAGAAGATGCAGCCTGTCCCCCTCTGGTGCTCAGACCAAGCTCCATGATCTGCTGAATTCCTATGTGCGTCACAAATGTGCAAGACTGCAGAGAGTAAGGAGTTAAGGCCATCAAACTATACCTGAAAAGTGGGTATGGTCAGAATCAAAAATCTTTCCATCGTTGGAGCAAGGGTTTCGCAGAACATGGCATCCAATCACCCAAGGCAGAAAGGTATATATAGGTGTGGAACAACTCTGGTGGATCAACACAACATTATGGATAACAGGAAGGTAGGTGAAAAGAAGATCCTTAACGGACCGGGCTGGAAAAACTGCAAGTGGATTTTGTGACAAACTATGTGCGAAACTATGAGACATGGGTGGCGCTGTGGGTTAAACCACAGAGCCTAGGACTTGCCGATCAGAAGGTCGGTGGTTCGAATCCCTGCGATGGGGTGAGCTCCCGTTGCTCGGTCCCTGCTCCTGCCAACCTAGCAGTTCGAAAGCACGTCAAAGAAGATAAATAGGTACCGCTCCAGCGGGAAGGTAAATGGCACTTCCGTGCGCTGCTCTGGTTCGCCAGAAGTGGCTTAGTCATGCTGGCCACATGACCCGGAAGCCGTACGCCGGCTCCCTCGGCCAGTAAAGCGAGATGAGCGCCGCAACCCCAGAGTTGGTCACGACTGGACCTAATGGTCAGGGGTCCCTTTACCTTTTTATGTGTGAAACCAAGTATCTTTTGTAAACTGCCGTGGCTTACTCAAAGGCTGCATCCAGTGAACTGGCATTTGCTGGACAGGGATAAGGAGGTGGAGGAAACTTGCCTGAATCTCTGGAACAGACTGGGATAAATACAAATTTAGAAGCAGAATGACAAACCCACACATCTGGCAAAACACCCCCCAGCCTCAGCCCCAGCTGCATCCTGCACATAGTTTTGACAGATGGCCAAGGGGGGATGTGTCAGAAATGGAAGAGAATGAGTTTCTATTACACAGAGGCTCTGGCAGGTCATCAGGTGTGCCAAGCCTCCCCAAGGGTATATGTGTCACGAGGGTATACATCACGAGGAAGCAGAGAGGGCACTAGCAGCCATTGGGCTTAGCACAGACATGGCCCCGGTGGCAGCCCACGAGGAGGGCACAGTCATGGGATCACAATTTAAATGGCTTAACATTGGACCAAGCGATCTGTCCCCGCTCCCCAGATCTAAAACACAGCCACTCCATTCACAGAAACACTTTATTTGAATAATTAGAAAGATTATAAAATCGAGCAGAGAAACAATGGCAAAGGAAGTAATCATATGCAAAGGATTTTTTTTTAGGCTATAATGTAGCTAACTTCCCACTTCTAAAGGTTCAGTGAAACCCCACCCCCACCCCTCCTTTATATCATGGTATGAGTTCAGCCCCTTTAGCAAGGAATAGGGAGGAATTATGACCCTCCAGGTGTTGAACTCCCCAGTCCCAACCAGCATGGCCAATGTGGTCAGGGATGATAGGAGCTGAAGCCCAATAACATCCGGAGGGTGACAGGTTCCCCATCTCTGCCCTATAGCCGCCACCCCCCCTTGTCCCCCAGCTTACCAGGGCCGGCCCTGATAAAACTGACACCCCACCACCCTCCCCCATAAGCCCTTTTCAACCCACCTTTTCCCAAACCTCTTTTTTTATGGACAGAGTGATGTGTCGCCTTGACCCTGGCCCCATTCAGGTTTTTTATTAGTTCAAGGTGAGGGGCAAGCTGTGGTTGCCCGGAATCCAGTAAGGAAGGTGCTCCTCTGAACCACTTTGAGCCAGACAGGGTTGCCAAAGCCTTTTCCATTTGCCCACCCCTGCCGCTCATTGCCCAGGATACAGCTCTCGTTTGCCCTTTGGAAGGACTGGCCGTGCTCCTTGCTTAAGACGACAGCCCAGCAAACATTTCCCACAAACACAGTAACCAAGGCCCAATTCTCACATTCTCCTTTTGCAGCAGAACTGCAGGATGCCCAAATACTGCAGGAAACAGTGTGTGAATAATGTAGCTCTGGCATGCTGAAAGCAAAATTTTAAATGGCCCCATTTCACACCCACCTTCACAGATGAGCTGCAACACACACACACACACACACACACACACACACACAATGTTGAATCCACATACCGTGATGGGGCAGGAATGGGAAGAATGTGAGAATCTGGCCTTAGAAGAATGATAAGATAGCCTTCATGGCATCAGACGAGAGCCTTTCAGATCCCATGCTCCTGTCTCTATAATCTAGAGAGAAAGAACCCTTAGGCCATCCTCTCAAGCATCTTGCATGTTCTCTGCTACATGCAGCACCAAATACTGTAGAACCTTGGAAGAAGCAAACCAAAGACTCCCATCAAATATATTTCTGTATATAATTGCGGGATGTCACCCACTTTAGATGAACTTGGACCTCCAGCTGTTTATATTTCAAGCCTTCTGGAGATGAACCTCTCCTAGCCACAGGATTCCGCTTTTGTCTCAACTAGTTGCAGAAACGTTCTTGATTAATGGGGGCAGGCAGAGGGGAGAGGAGAGAAGAGAAGAGGAATACACCCCTCTAGAGTGTCTGAGGAAACCTAGCCAGATGGGCAGGATATAAATAATAAATTATCATCATTATTATTATTATCATCCCTCCTTGCTCAGTTCAGCATGGTTTCCCTCCAACCTAGCAACTTTAGTATGGAGGGGAGAGAGGGTGATTTGGAAAAAATATGTGGCAATTTGAGACAGGATGGAATGGGTGTGTTGTGCAATCAGACTCTGGAAATGTGAGCAGAGATAAATATGCCTGCCCCCACCTTTCCAAGAAAAACATGCGCTTCTTCAGCAACAGGGAAAGTAAGTCACCTCTGCCCGGAAGTGAAGAAATCCCCAAGGTTGATTTGAAATGGACCCAATCGTGGAATACAGCAGAAAGGAACATTCTTTGTCCTTGTGGAAGCAATGAGGTCGCTGGTGTTTGATTCGTGGCTGCTGGTGGTATTGCATTGATGATTGCTGACTATTATTTGGCACATCAAGAGCCCTTGAAGCATCAGGTTCAGTTCAGTGAGGTCAAACGATGGTAGATTGTGCTGCAATCTGTATTAGCTGCTCCTTACAAAGGGAGTTGCTTTAGGAAGGTACTGCCATGTCCACGCCAAACTTCAGCCGGTGAGCCTGGCTCTTGGCTTCAAAGAGAATCTGGGAGAGGGGAGAAGCCCAAAGGAACAATACTAATAATAATAACGATAATAAATGCACAAAAGAGTGTCAAATCAGACTACAATTCAAGAAAACCTCAGGCACAAAGGGCATTGCTGGTGGTGAGGGTTCCTCTGCAGTGGATTCTACCACTGCACCCAGGTGGGCAGTCACCTCCCACTAGCAGAAGGAAGCACAAATCCCCAAAATAGGGGAATGTGGAGCCAGGGCCCTGGAAGATTTCTGTTGTGTGAGCACTTAGTCCTTCTGCTCGCATGATGTCTCGGTTGAAGTCAACCCAGAAAATAGTCCCATTAGGAGCAATAGGACTCACTCCCTAGTCTAGGGGTAGCCATAGAGAGTGCCTTCCAGATGATGGGAGTTGTGATCCAAAACATCAGGAAGGTAACACAGGGGCTGCTCCTGCTGTAGTCAAGGAAAGAGGAGCCTGTGCTCTTCCAGATGTTGCTGGAATCCAACTCTCATCATACCTGCCCTGGTATTCGAGAGGGGCACTGCTGCTGAACACGGAGGCTCCGTTTAACTATTCTGACCAATCAGTGGCATTCCTAGCAGCACAGCTGGAGAGAGGGCAGGTGCAGTGGGAGGGGCCTGGCACTTGGAGCACCTCCCACTTTTTGGATGCATCAGCTGCCACTATTCCGAAGCAGAAGCCTAGGATTATTCAGGAGATGGGGCTGGAAAAGAGAAGTCATGTGCTTTCAAAATACTACTTTCCACCACGCTGTTTTCCTGAAGAAGCATGGCTGCTGTTTTGTTTCATTTCTCATGAAGGGAAAATAATTCCTTTGAAGGAGTGTAGCTTCTTACTGGGTGGGACTTTGCACTCTCCCTCCTACAGGGATGTTGGAAATTTCCAGTGGGCACGAGAACAGAAACGGCCAGTGTTTGCTTATTCATCCCATGTCCGGAAAGAAAATCAATCGAGTGAATATGATTGGCATTCACTGTAGCTGTTTTCAGCCTGCAAATGATGACATTTTTACCCCATTTGCACTGGTTTCCTTTGCACTGGAATGAACGGCCTCTGTGTCGAAATCAGTGGTGTGGGTTAATGTCATGATAAAGTAATTAACTACATCATTAATTACATAAAATTCCACCACAGCAGACAGCGAGACAAAAAGCGTTCAGTGCTGCCAGCAGAAACACATTCCCTGCAGTTCACAGAATCTTCTCTGCAAAGAGCAAATTTGCTCTGCTCTCAGCATAATGGAATGGAATAGCCCCAGGTGGGAGAGAAATCCCTCTGGATTCTCTGTTAATGGAAGAAGTTGGCCCCATCAGAGAACAATCTCCTGTCAATAATAATGGAACATTTCACTCACACTCTTCTTTAATGCCACTGTCAATCAAACTTTTTTCTTAAAAAGAGCTAGAGTGATACAAAGTCCTTATTTGCTCTTCCCAGTTCTTTTTCTCTGGGGGTACGCAGGAGTATACATACCCCTAAACATTTTATGAATCTTTTTACTTTTGTCCATTTACTGTATTTATTTTTCCCAATTTGAACTATAAAATGGTGATTTTCTTGAGTCAAAATGAGAGTACCCCTAAACATTAAAAAAAAAAAGCACTGGCTGTTCCGGTTCAAAAGCTGCCAAAAGCTTACTTTTGTATCTCAATGGGGGAAAGTATAATGCACATAGTGAATTCAGTACCCAAGTAAACTACTTCAGTGGCAAACCAGATTATGTCACTCCAAGTGTGCTGGGGCTGGAACCCCTTAAAAGCAACAGCCATCAGATTATCTTGGGGCTCCCCTAGACACCTCTCAAGCCTCAAATGATGATTTGCAACCCCAGCTGATGTTCCACCAAGCACTGCAGCTCATATGGCTATGTATCGTTTGTGTTGAATGACAGGACTGATGGGGGTGGGGGTGTCCGTTCCCCAAGCAAATGTGCATCTCATCACACTGGTTTGGTATTTCCAAGCTGAAGGGCAAACCCCTGGGAAAGGAAAGGGTGGGAAAAGGACCAAAGCACGACACAACTCACCGGGTGGTGGACATAGGCTTGGCATCCATAGCACCAGACAGAGAGGTCCGCAAAGCTAAGAACCAGCGGATGCCCAGATTCTGAGTTGTGAGCTACCATATGTTGCTTAATGTAGCGGCCACAGCAAACCTGAATGTGGTGGAAGAAGGCAGGCTTAGATGATGATGGAAACGGCTGCAAAAGACAAGACTAACCTTGGGAATGGACCAAATAGACTCATTTGAAAATGAATAAACCAAGGACAGCTATCTGAAGCTCAACTCTTCTGCTCTTAGAGAGGACGGACCACACATCAGCACCCCATCTGGCAAGTATCAGAAGCAAAGGAGGAAGACAGAAAGCAGATACAGTGGTACCTCGGGTTACATACGCTTCAGGTTACAGACTCTGTTAACCCAGAAATAGTACCTCGGGTTAAGAAATTTGCCTCAGGATGAGAACAGAAATCGGGCGGCGGCAGCGCGGTGGCAGTGGGAGGCCCCATTAGCTAAAGTGGTGCTTCAGGTTAAGAACAGTTTCAGGTTAAGAACAGACCTCCGGAACGAATTAAGTATGTAACCAGAGGTACCACTGTACTGTGGAGTGGATCACCTCAGAGAAATCAAGGGGGCAGGTCAGCAGGCCGCAGAAGGCAGTCTGCACAGCGCCTCAACGTGTTTAAGGACAATACAACATGGAGACAAATTTCCTTGCCTTGCATACAACGAATACAGTGAACCCCACAGCAAGGAGGGAAAGGGGAAAAAAAATCTTTCCCAACGAAAATGTAACTGGGGTACAAAATGACAGCATAGTGTGGCAATTAAGAGCACTGGGCTAGGACTGGGGAGATATAGGTGCAAAACCCCACTGAGTCATTAATAAAATTCACCCTAATCCCCCCTCCAGACTGCCATCATTTGAGGTTCCCCCATTACCAAAGCTCCAGTAGTGATAGCTTATCTGTTAGCTGTTAAACCAACTAAAACACAACCCTTAAAAAAACCAAAAACCTAAAAACCAGGTACTGTTAATTCACTTTATGGATGGTGGGGGTCACTCCCAGTTTACCTAAGGCCTCCCCCCCCGCGCTTTCCCACCTTACCTTGTAGCAAATCAGACAGACCCAATTCTCTGCCACGCTGCCACATTCTGCACAGGGCTCCAGCACATTCAAGCCAAGGGAAGGCACAGGGAGGACCGAGTCGAGGTGGGGGCACCATGGCAAGGGAGTCACAGCATAAAACAGCCCCTAGAAAGAGAGAGTATCATCTCTGCATCCTGGCACCCAACCTCAACCCCGGCCAAGCCCAGAAAATCCAATCCCAGGTACCCTCCCATCTCTCCCCAAACTCACTTCATCTGCCAGGTCTTCTTCAAGCGGGTCACAGGAGGAAGAGCAGCCACCTGCAGCTTCGTCAAGCAGAATAACCTCCGCTAGCATTGGGGGGACAGCCGGTGGGCTTCCCTGGTTGAAGGAGGGGCGATGGAGGAAAGAGAAGAGAGATTTAGGGTCAAGTCTTGCTTCAGATATCAGAGAGACCTGAAACCCTGCGATTTTCCATTCCAAGCACACCATGGGCAATGCTACAGTTCTAGAATAAAGGAGCCTCCAGTACGTAGAAACACAAGCAGTGAAGTGGGAGGGGAGAGCAACCAGCCCCCTGCCCTCCTTTTGGAGGAAAAGGCTTGTGTGGGAGCAGCTTAGCCCCCCTTTCTGTTGTGTTTTCTTATTTAGAAAAGAAAAGCTGTTTCAGGGGAGGAGAAAGAAGACAGAGATCTGGGAAAAAGTTGAGTGGGCATCATGACACAGGCTGAGGTCCAGGGTCCAGGGTCCAGAAAACCAGAAGGATTTAGAGCAGGGATCAGCAAACTTTTTCAGCAGGGCGCCGGTCCACTGTCCCTCAGACCTTGGGGGGCGGACTATATTTTGAAGGAAAAAAATGAAAGAATTCCTATGCCCCACAGATAACCCAGAGTGCATTTTAAATAAAAGCACACATTCTACTCATGTAGAAACACCAGGCAGGCCCCATAAATAACCCAGAGATGCATTTTAAATAAAAGGACGCATTCTACTAATGTAAAAACACACTGATTCCGGGACCATCTGAAGGCCGGATTTGGAAGGCGATTGGGCCAGATCCAGCCCCTGGGCATTAGTTTGCCTACCCATGATTTAGAGTAGTGATCCCACACCACCGTGCCCCAAAACAGGACTCTTTATAGCAGGCATCCCCAACCTGCAGCCCTCCAGATGTTTTGGCCTACAACTCTCATGAGCCCTAGCTAACAGGACCAGTGATCAGGGATGATGGGAATTGTAGTCCAAAACATCTGGAGGGCCGAAGGTTGGGGATGTTTGCTTTATAGCCTTAATGGAATATGACATAGGGCAAGTTCACAGAATAAGCTTGCCCAGCACTATCAATCTTCTCCCTCTAACTTGAAGCCACGGAGGATGGTTGGGTGATTTCTGGGTACATTCTGCATACAAGCAGGGCTGGTACCCAGAATCCTTTTCACTGTGCAGGAGCCAGAAGCGGCTTAGTCATGCCAGCCACACGACCCGGAAGCTGTACACCAGCTCCCTTGGCCAGTAAAGCAAGATGAGCGCCGCAACCCCAGAGTCGGCCATGACTGGACCTAACCGTCAGGGGTCCCTTTACCTTTACTAACAACTCTTAGCACTGTTCATGAATTACAGATCTCAGAATTCAAGGATGCTGAATTTTGTTAAAAGTTGCTAAGAGATTACTATTCTCCCTCACAGAGCTCCAATTCCCAGAGTTCCCTCCCGGCTGTTACAGGCACGCTCAGGATCACTCCTTCTTTGTCCCTGACAAACCTTCAAAGGTCTCCAGTTTTAAAAGCTCCGGTCAGATTTACAACACAAATCAGGACTCATTCACACTTCTGCTTCTCCCGTGCCCAGAAAGCACAGGCCTCAGCAGTTTTCCATTTGCCTCTTACTTTCTAGGCATGGGTTTGCCTTTCCCCCAGAAAACCTGCTCTTTCGCGCTAAATCGGAGCTAACACCAGTCCGGAGAAAACACAATTGCTTTGCTCTGATTCAGCGGTAAACGGCGTGTTTCC
This sequence comes from Podarcis siculus, assembly GCA_034642415.1. NCBI lineage: Eukaryota > Metazoa > Chordata > Lepidosauria > Squamata > Lacertidae > Podarcis > Podarcis siculus. Next base: position 5,427,546 of record JAXCMG010000049.1, on the reverse strand, counting down.
CCAGAGGAAAGCAGCAAGGCAAGCGCAGGTGTGGGTGAGCCCGCACACCATGGCTTGCACTGGCACAGCTGCCTGGCACCTACCTCTGCCTCTTTGCCAGGAGAGTCCGCTCCACCCGTGGAGCTCCCTGTCGACATGCCTTCCTTCTGGGTATCCACCGCTGGCTCAGCTTCTCCAGGGGAGGCCCCAACCTTGTGCCCAGCCTCTTCGCCCACCGGACTGGAATCGGGAGAGAGGGAACTGGAAGCTGTCTCTGCCTCCTCCGCAAGGCGGTCTTCCAGCTGGAGGGAGCTCAGAGCCAAAACGGCATCGTTCAAGGTATTCACAGGTTGAGCGCCAGGGCTCTGAAGTCGCTCCTGGGGGGCCTCTGGGGGGATTTCATCTGGAATGGGAGTTCCTTTCCCAGCTCGAGTCCTGGGCTTCTCCCACAGAGGAGCAGGCACTGGGGAGACAAGATATAGGTTGCTCCTCCTCTTCCCACAACCACTGAGCTGCCCTCCAATTGTTCCAAACGGAGCCAGAGAGATAGGAGAGTGCCAACTCCAGCTTCCCTTCCTGGCCTGTTTTGCCTCACCTTTCTGTCTCCTGGCACCTGCTTCTCACCCCCCCCCCCCCCCCCCCCCCCCCCCCCCCCCCCCCCCCCCCCCTGGTCCTTTTCTGAAGCCCCCCCCCCCCCCCGGCAGTGTCATGTAGATAAGGGGATGTTGTGACATCAGCAGTCATTCTACCAATCCTCAGTGCCATCTCAGGAGGAGACTTCTTTGCCCTCCTCCTGAGCTGTGCTGGTTGCTAGGTGCGCAGGATCATAGAACTGCAGAGTTGGAAGGGACTGTGAGGATCATCTAGTCCAACCCCCTGCAATGCAGGAATCTTTTGCCCAACATGGGGCTCGAACCCACAACCTTGAGATTAAGAGCTGCTGACATCACAATCGCCCTGAAATATCCACCCCCAACAAGCTGTCCTACTTCCTTCCCTATGTAGTTTTTGCAGAGGAGGCAGATATCACCGGAGATTACCCCCAGATGAAGGGTTGAAGCTTGGCTAACATGCACCTCGAAGCTTTGGGAGGAAATAAAGAGAGGCTGCGGCTGAGCAGGCCATCAGCACCAGCAGCAGTGATCTTCCACAAGTGGCTTAGCAAAGGAAATGTGGGGCTTTCACCACATGATGTGAGAAGGCAAGGCATGTGCTCTGTGGAGAAAGTGGCTTCGACCCACACTTTCTGCATTCCAGGGCATTTTCTTTTGAATAGCCACAGAACTATTCCACCACAAAGCCTTCTTCCCCCTCCATCTCTTTGGAGTCTCAGGTCTGATCACTGCCTTACCTGTGTGCTTTTAACTTCAGGCCTCTCCTCTATGCTTCCCTGTAGACCTATTCAGCTGCAGCCTCTCTGCCTGGCCCTCTTTTGCAATGAGTACTGAAACATGGCCCACACAGAGACTGGGCTGCACCAATGTGGGAGAGTCACAACCCAATCTCCGCCCCCTGTATTGGGACTTTCCTGGCAGTTGCCCCTAGGCCCTTTAAAGCTGCTCAGCAGGTTGAGATGTGCCCTGTTGCTGCCTTTCATCTGCAGCAGACACCCAACTGGTAACATTTGATATGCAAAACTGACAGAATCCAGAGGCCACCACCCCTGCAGTAATGTTTACATCAACTCAGTAGTGTTACTCCCTGACCCACAGCAGAGGCGAGGGGGGCAGGGCGATGAGGCTGACAGAGCTTTGCCTAAAGGCCACTCTGTGAATTCATAGCAGAGACCTATCAGCCCCCAGCTCACACCCTAACCCTCTACATTGCAATAGTTCTGATGCAGAGCATTCGCCACCAAGAAACAGAGGAAGACAGGAGAGAGACAATTCACCTTCCAGCCGCAGGCTTGCCCAGTACTTGCGGTGCACAGCGGCTGCATTGGCCAAAGATTGCAGGGCACTGGGGTGGGGGGCCTTGAGGCGTCCCAGCGGGGGCAGAGGATCCCCCAGGAGGCTGCGTGTGCACATGGTCATGGATTCCGAGATCGATTCTAGGTTGTAGCCGCCCTGGAAAAGGGAGAAGGGAAAGTTCAGAGAAATTGCACCCCAGATGCAACCACGTAGGAGACTGCTGGGCAAGTCCTGCATGTTCAGGATGGAGGTGTGGAATTTGCTATCCCAAAGAACCTCTGTTGGCATTCAAAATACAAAAAAAGAAGCTTCTAGTCCTCATGACCCACTGTCACTGGGTCCACAGGGGAGGTGGTGCCGTGAATAATGATGGCTGCTGTGTGCCATGATGGAGGGGAAAATGTGAGGAAGCAACAATGAAAAGAAGGCCGACTTTACTTTTCTGTCTATAAGATGCCCCCATGTATAAGACGCTCCATATTTTGGGGGACTAAAATTAAAGAAAATGGGGGGAGATGGCCCAGAGGATTGACCAGAGTTGTTGAGCTATGGGGGGGGGAGTGCAGAAAAATCACTCACCCAACTGACAAACACTAACAATTGCAAGCAACGCACACCAAATTGTCGAGGTGGCAGCCAATCCAAAGCAGCCCTTGACGCAGACACCATTCACCCACCCAATCCCTAAATCCTGCTCGCGGCTGCAATCAATCACCCGTCCCCCTTCTGCACTATCCCTGTATAAGATGACACACACACCCCATTTTAAACTTTAGAGTAAAAAAAACCTCGTCTAATACACGGAAAAGTACGATGCATAATGCTCGAGGGTACAACAGACTTTGCACCTATGTTGTCTTGTGGCAATTGTCACAACAAACCTTTTAAAGCAGGCCGGAAATCATTATAGTCAGGTTGCAGATGGGGTAAGGATGAGAGGGTACAGCTTGCCCAAGAGCACCTAACGAGTTCATGGCAGGGGGCAGACTTCAAACCAGAGGCTTCCTAAGTTGCAGTTCACCTGCTTAGCCACTAGGCTACACCAGCAGCCTTTAAGTAGAGATCAAACCGTTCCATTCTGAAGGAAATCAACCCTGAGTGCTCACTGGAAGGACAGATCCTGAAGCTGAGGCTCCAAGACTTTGGCCACCTCATGAGAAGAGAAGACTCCCTTGAAAAGACCATGATGTTGGGAAAGATGGAGGGCACAAGGAGAAGGGGACGACAGAGGGCGAGATGGTTGGACAGTGTTCTCGAAGCTACCAGCATGAGTTTGACCAAACTACGGGAGGCGGTGGAAGACAGGAGTGCCTGGCGTGCTCTGGTCCAGGGGGTCACGAAGAGGCGGACACGACTAAACAACTAAACAACAACAACAACATCATGGGGAGGGCAAGTGTAGAGATGTTGGCTTTGATAACTTAGGGCTCGTTCACATTTGCCCCACTGCTTTCCCCCAGGAAAACCCACTCATTAGCACTCAATGAGAGCAAATGGCAATTTGGGTTTTCTCTGGATTGACGTTTGCTCCTATTTAAAGCTAAGGAGAGGGTTTACCCTGGGAAAGGAGCGGGTCAAGGGAGAAATTGATTGGATCTGTACTTTTTAGACATGGGGACGAGCCCTTACTTGCTATAAAAGGAAGAGGGCAAATGAGGACTGTTTCTACTAAAATGCCCACTGCTGATGCCTTGTCAGGACCCCTGAAGGTGGCATTCAGGTTTGTATCACGGCTGTGATCTCTTCTTCCCTGTCAAAGCAACCAAGGCTGCACCCAGGGCAGAGTCCTGCCCCACAGCACAGGTGCCTCCAAGTGCAGAAGTCTGCTTTTCCCACAGCAATGAGTGGCAGCCATCCAATGAGAGGCAAACTCGAGTCACTGTGCTGCAGTGCCAACCCCGGCAGCCCTTTCACCTTCGCAAAATGTCCAGGCCTTGAAATGGAGAAGGTGTACTTAACTATTTCCCTGTTTCCAATTGAAACATTCTCCCCACCTTTTACCAACCCGCAGGGGTCCAGCTCCGAAAATAAATATTGTTTATTTTCACCACTCTGTTGGAATTGTTTGCTGTGGATGCCAGCCCCACATTTACTTTCCTGCAGTACTCCACCCCTTTCTGAACAACTAGGTGTTTCCTGGCCCTGGAGATGTCTCACAAGCCGTGCTCCCCAAGAAGTAAAAGGCGGCCCTCTGTCCTACCTCCAAGACAACTGCCACCTTGCCTCCGGCCAGACCCAGGAGCAGATGGGTCATGTGTGCGTAGCATTCTGGAGTCACGAGGCATCCGCCCAGCGGGTCCCCTCGAGCAGCGTCAAAGCCAGCAGAAACCAGGACCAGCTCTGGATTGAACTGCAAATGGAAGAGGCCCTTAATTCCCCTTAATAATAATAATAATAAAATATTTGTACCCCGCCCATCTGACTGGGTTGCCCCAGCCACTCTAGGCAGCTTCCAGCATATGTAAAAACATTAAACAGCTTCACTATACAGGGCTGCCTTCAGATGTTTCCTAAATGTTTTAACATCTTAACATCTGATGGGAGGGCATTCCATGTGAGGAGTGGCCACTACTGAGAAGGCCCTCTGCCTTGTTCCCTGTAGCTCCATTTCTCGCTCTTCCTCCCTGGCCAGAGATGCAATACAGAAGAATGCTGCTCCCTCAGCCCCTTTCTAACTCCTCAGATCTATTAGGCATATCCACTTACCTGGGACAGGGACAGCCCTCCAAAGACTCCAGCTCTTGTCAGCCCCAGACAGCACTGTCAATGGTGAGGACTACGTCCAGTCCGGCACAAATACTGCTTGCACTTAACCAATTAACCATTTTCCATTGCTGCCGTCTAGCACTTATTTACAAGTCTGAAAGCACATCCACACTACTAACTAGTTCACCGATCATTTTCTCTTTCCGGCACTTATAAAGGAGCAGGGCTGGTTAGGAGCCTCTTAACAGCATTGGCACACCCTCCCCAAACTACCCATTTTTTGGGAGAAGCCATGGCTGCTCCTTGAGAAAGGGCCATAGCTCAGTGGTTAGAGCATTGGCTTTGCATGGAGAAGGACCCAGGTTCAATCCCTGGTGTCTCTGGATAGGGCTGGGAGATACTGCTGCTGGAAACCCTGGAGAGCAGATGTCAGTCAGGGCTCATCCGCACTTCCCTCTTCCCTTGCTGCTTTCCCCTGGGGAATGCCATTCTTTAGCGCTCAATCGGAACAAATGGCAATCAGGTTTTACAGCTAAAGAGCGGGTTTTCCCTGGGAAAGGAGCGGGACAAAGGGAAAACTGCTCGGATCTGTGTTTTCTAGGCAAGGAACAAGAGGAAGTGTGGATGAGCCCTTACTATGTTCCTGTGCTGAACCCTATCTGTGCCACAAGCCTAAGAGTGTGCCTGGGCTTCCAGGAAGTGGAGACTGGCACCCATCCACCCTCATTCCCTTCCCCAAACATTGCCTACCTCATAGCTGACAGGCATGACTATCTGATGGAAGGCAGCCAGGTACTCAGGGTCCCCCATGCGAGGACAGTTCCAAGGCACGTTAAGGGTGAAGCCCTCCCCAGGCCCCAGGCCCACACGATCATAGTCTGCATCCTCGGAGGTGGGGAAGAAAGTTCCATTGTCATAGCGGTGGAGGGAGACATACAGGACACTAATTTGGAAGAAGGGGAAGCCGTCAGAGAAAGGGGATGTTGCAGCTTCACTTCCCGCCCCCCACCCCACCCCCATCACAAATCAGGATGCCTAGGAATTGCACAGCCACAACTGGAGGATCAAGGGCAGAATAGGAGTGCAAGTTCCTGGTCCCACCACTGAGCTCAGCCTCGAAGGGGCTTACACACCTCCCATCTCTTTTCCTGTGGCCTCTGCCACCTTGCACAGATGACCTGTGCCCTTTCACTTGCTATTCTGGTCTACTGACCATAACAAAATAAATCTACATACACTTCTAACCAGAAGTTTTAAAGTTTGTTTAAAAGACAAAACTCTGTTCAGCAGAAAGAAAAAGCACGAAGGCTATTCTTGCCTGTTGTTGCTTGTTTAAAACTTTTATTTATTAGCAATTAGTTTTTAGCTAATAAATAATTGTTAAAAACTGGAAAAAAGAAACTGTGCCAATGACAAAGGAATGGCAAGACAAACTGTTAGAGTATATTGAACTGGCTAGATTAACAGAGGCAGTTAGAGATCACACTAGACAAGAGTTTCAAAAAGCATGGGGAAAATGCAGAGAATACTTCACAAAACAGTGCCCTAAAATACATACCTGGACTTGTTTTGATTAATGTCTGCAGGAGACTTTGTGGATATTTAAGTTATAATTAGAAAAATCTTAATAATTATTCATAAAGGAAACAGCTTATAAGAAGTAAATAAGGAGACCAGATACAGGATAAAGGAAGTCTTTTATTTGGTTGTTTGTATTGTTGTATGTTATGCTCATTGTATGTTATGTTCACGTTTAATGAGGGTGGATTTCTGTATTGGGGGTGGGGGGGTTATGTTATGTTGTAAATAAAATTTTCAATAAAAATTTATAAATTAAAAAAAAACTTTTATTTATGATGTTACTTGATGCCTCTATTTTTAACACTGCCTTGCATGTTTTTTTAATGGAAGGCAGGATTTAAAACATTTTAATAAGTAAATGGTTCTGTGATCCACATGGCTTATTCCAGCTATGTATAAGGTGGATGAGTTTCTTGATGCAGAGCATTAAGGCTTTTTGTCCCAATTCACAGCCTCCATTGAAAAGACCTGCATCTGCAACCTTGGAAGAGATTTAGTGCCAGAGTTTCTTTGAACAGGGGAGATGGGAAGCAAAATACGTTACCTGGGATCATCTTCAAACATGTGCTGTGTCCCATTGCCATGGTGAACATCCCAGTCTAGTATCATAACCCTGAAGAAAAGAACCAGAATTGGACAAGCAGCTACATCTATGCTAGAAACTGAGTTGCAAATAGGCTGCCAGGCCACCAGCACTACAATTCCCAGGACTCCTGGTGGGGGACAAATAACAACAGCTAAACCTGCTGAAGTTTGTAGAACAAGATGTGCTCTGTGGGGCTATGCAGATAGACTGATGGAGCGAATCTGGAACTGTCCTCAGGTGCTCCTCTACATCCCTGACCTCATCACCAGCAAGCCCCGCCCCCTCTCAGCACACAACTGCAATGCTGCTGTCAAGTGGCTAGTCCTCTCTGGATGCTCTGTGCCTCTTGGGGGTTAGCCAGGTGCCACTGTACCTCATAGGTCGCCCAGCAAGGCGCTGTGCATATCGTGCTGCCAAGGCCACAGAGTTGAAGAAGCAGAAGCCACAGGCGGTGTCTGATTCAGCATGGTGCCCAGGGGGCCGGACAATGGCCACAGCGTTTTGGACCTGATGCCCCAAAGGAGGAAAAAGTGAACTTGGATCAGTACCATAGTGTCAGGGCTGGAGTCAGGCACAGGTCAGCAACGAAACAATATTTCAATGTATCGTTGGTATTCAACTCCTAGCAAATTAGCTGAGATGTACAAATCAAAATCTAAAACGTGCTGGAAATGTAAAGAAAAAGAGGGTACTTTTATCATATGTGGTGGCCATGTACAATGATAAAAGACTTCTGGGAAATGATATATAATGAACTGAAGAAAATGTTTAAAATAACTTTTCCTAAGAAACCAGAAGCCTTTCTTTTAGGTATTTTGGACCAGAGATCCTGAAGGACCAGATAAAACTATTTATGTATGCGACCACAGCTGTGCAGTCTCTTAGCCCAGAAATGGAAAGATAGTATAACTCAGACCAAAGAAGAATGGCAGTCAAAACTGATGAACTATGCCAAGAAGGCAAAACTTACAGGAAGAATTAGAAACCACGAGGAGGAGGTCTTTAATAAAGAATGGGGAAAGTTTATAATTTATTTAACAGGTATTGTAAACAATTACAAACACTGGTAGGATTGACAGAAAACTTGTAGTAAAAATTTGACCTATGGATTGACAAAGGATTTATAAAAATAGAGTTATGATAGAGATGCAGAGGGGAAAATGATTACATTAAGATCTACAATTGGGGGGGGGGGGGGGGAAATCAGAAGGGATTACAGTATATGCTTATGTAAAATGGAAAATGCAAAAAAATTATTTTTTAAAAAATACATAAATTAAAAAGTTAATTCTTTACTGAAGGAAACAAACCACAGCGCCAGCCTAGTGGTCTCAGCAACACTTTCTAGGAGGTCTTGCCCTGATGAAGCAGTTGTAAGGACTGAAGATCCTTGCCTTCCCAGCGCCCACTAGGACTCCTCCTCTCCAGGGTCTTTCCCTGAGTCCCCCACCACTCAGTCCTGCTTTCAGGCCTCCAAGATGGTCTGCACTTGGAGCAAGACTGGCCATCCCCTGCCCCACTAGGCTGCCAGCACTCACCTGCCCAGAGAGCACAGCCTCTACTGCACTGAACGCGGAACCAGCCGCCAGCCGAGCGCACTCATAGGAGCTGGCGCAGATGAAGATGGAATTGTACTGGTCGCCCTGGCGATGCAGGTCGCGGGGCTTCATGGCCGCCGTCGACTTCACCGTCTCCACGTAGGCCAGGCTGCAGAGAGGAGACGCAAGACAGAGTCGGCACCCCCCCCCCCCACGGGAAGAGGGCAGAGCCTCAGAAGTTACTAGCCCGCCCTTTCCGGAACACCCACCCTAACCCACTCCCAGAAGCTGCAAAGGCTCTTGCAATCTGGGGGTGCATCTCCACCTGTGGCACATCCGCAGCTCCTCTTCAGAGGCGAGCCGGGCTGGGAGCCGGCAGCACCTTTCCGTCAGGCGGAGCTCACCGTGGCGCTGGAAGATCCGGGAGACTCTCTGAGGCAGCTCTGGATGCTGACTATGGAAGAGAGGGAGAGCTAAGGGAAGGCCGGGCGCCAAGACTTGGGAGGAAAGTGGAGGACAAGGGGGTGTGGGAACCTGCCCCCAACCTTCATGGGAGAGATGGCGAGGACTTCACTTGCCCACTTTTTAGGGACCAGCTATGTAATTCCCCCCTTCCCCCCTCCACAAATAGCCACCTTGGGGGGGAATATAGATAGAAGAAGAAGAAGAAGAAGAAGAAGAAGAAGAAGAAGAAGAAGAAGAAGAAGAAGAAGAAGAAGAAGAGTAGTAGTAGTAGTAGTAGTAGTAGTAGTTTGGATTTGATATCCCGCTTTATCACTACCCTAAGGAGTCTCAAAGCGGCTAACATTCTCCTTTCCCTTCCTCCCCCACAACAAACACTCTGTGAGGTGAGTGGGACTGAAAGACTTCAAAGAAGTGTGACTAGCCCAAGGTCACCCAGCAGCTGCATGTGGGGGAGCGGGGAATCGAACCCGGTTCACCAGATTACGAGTCTACTGCTCTTAACCACTACACCACACTGGCTCTTGAGACCCCATTCATCCCTACACTGTGGTCCTGATCTGGAAGAGCCACCTCCCCACATCCTTATTTGCATACATAGGAAAAAAGCTCTTGGGGGAGTGAATGGGAGTTTCCCCCCACAATAGAAGCTTTCTTTTCTGGGCAACTGCTGGTACAGCTGCAATCTTGGCAGCAACCCTGTAAGTATTATCGTTCTCCCATAATGCATGGGCATGGAAAGGGTGTATGTGTGGGATGCTCCTGCTGAGAGGACAGTAGTTAACCCTTCCCAGAGCCAACCCCCTGCAACTGTATTGGGGCTGGGGGGAAACTTTCCACTGGCTCCCACAGGAGGCTTTGTTCAAACCTAACTGCAGCACAGGATGGTGGCAGAGGAACCACAAGCCTTGCGTTAAAAGCTGTGCATGGAATTAATCCCTACCTGTCCCACATGTTGTAATGCTCCGTCATCTTCTCATCATAGACCAGCCCAGTGCAGGAAGGGGGCCGGGGTAGCATGAGTTCAGCCGCTGACTTGGACAGGATCTCGGCTGCTGGCAAGGGGTGGCCTGGTGGAAAAACTGTGCCCGCCTCTCCTCCATTCTCCCGAGGCACATCAGTACCTGAATCATTATGGGGGGAAGGCAGGGAAAAGTAGGTGACTTTGGCTTCCTGGAAGGAGCTGCAGCCTGTGGGGCTAAGAAGACAGGCTGGCCCAGGATATCTCATTGATTGAGGCTGAGCCACCAAGAGTCACAAGCAGCTACTGCCCCCCACTTCCTGGCAATAATAAAACAAATTACAGAGTTATCCATTTGCTGCCTTTTCATGACACCCCAAATCAAGCTGTCTGAGGCAGGGCCAGCCCTGGCAGGAAGCGAGCAAAACCAAAGAAGACCAGGTTTGCTTCTTGCTGCTTTAGAAAGAGGGCAAAACAGAGGCAGAGGCTGCGGAACTCACTGGTTCTCCGGAGGTTCTTCCAGTACTTGCTGTGAACTGCAAGGGTCTGGGAAATGGAGCAGAGGGCACTGTTGGGAGGGAAAAGTGAAGGCGGCTATCAGGAAACGCTCAGGCACAATGCTTGGGAAAGGGCCCAATGCACCCGCTCTCTTACCTGGCACACGGGGTAAGAGGAGACTCCAGCAGAGGACAGGGGTCTCCTAAAAGAGCCTTGAGGACTGCGCAGGTTCCCTCTGCCAGGGACTGGAGATTGTAGCCACCCTGAAAATGAGGAGGAAAGGGAGAAGATAAAACGGCCACAGTCCCTTCCCTGGGGGAGCAGCTAGATCTGTACGGGAGCCGCTCTCCTTCGCCCAGGGACAAGATGGGAAGTGTACATTGCTCACCTCCAGAGACAGAACCAGCTTGCCTCCAGACAGCGGCATCAACAGATGTGTCAGGTGAGCAAAACATGCTGGCGTGGCTGACATCTCCCCCTACGGATGCAAAAAAAGTGGGGGATTTTGCTCTCATATCTTACTTTTGGGGTACAGGCTGACTGGGTGGGGAGTGGTTTCTACTAGAGAAGATTTTTAAAAACCCAGAAAAAATATGAGGGTCAGGTGAGTTAGTTGCCTCCACTGCAGCCCCCTGAGAAGCTCTTTAAAGGGCCTCCAGCAGCTCCATGGGCTGGCTACACAAGGCTAATTAATATATTGTGTTTTAGGCCCCATAAAAGCAATCTAACCAATGTGCCTTCCAGATGTTCTTGGAGTCCAACTCCAATCAGGTTTAGCCAGCATGCCTGATAGTCAGGGATAACAGGAGCTGGAGTCCAGCATTACCTGGGGGAGAGCCAAGCTGGGGACAACTGCTAGAAAGGATGGAGGGCCCCTCTGCCTCCTAGTCAGATGGCAGTGCCACCATGTTGTCTACCTAGAGCTCAAGCATGCCTCAGATCTAGATAAGCAGCGCGGAAGCATCAGGGACCAGAGCATTTGCAGAATGAGAGGTGGGGAGAAGATTCCTTCCCTCCCTCTTCCTGCCCCTGAAATCCTTCACCCCAAATCACTTTCACCAACACAGAAGAACATGAGCAGGCCCAGCCACACACCCACCCACACCCACACACCAATAGCGGCTTGAATGAAAAGCTAAAGCTGGGAGAGCAATCTGCTCCTTCCCACCTGGTGCCAATAGCTCTTCACTCAAGCTGCTCACCACTGAAGTTGGAACTAAGAGGAGGAGAACGGGGCTTGCAGCCTGGCCTCATCTTGTCACTAGTGTTCACAAAGTGCATAGTGGCCAGAGAATCACTTCATTTCCTGTTCTCTCTTTTACGTCTTCAAGACAGGAGACAAGAAGCCTTGGCTATCAGCTGGTCTGGGGGATTTAGGACAGTAGGGCAGGAAGAACAACACAGCTATGTTGAGCAGATGCGGGGGATTAGACAGTCTGTCCAGCATTGCAGATTGTTCTGGGCACATTCTAAGCCAAAAAGTTCCCTCTTACAGGGCAAACGTGTGGCCCAGCAGACTCTGCATGGAAAATGTGAGCCCAGGACACACTCCTAAATCCCCTTTGGGGTAATAGGTGCTCTGCAAGAAATCTATGTAGAATGGTTCCCTTCAGACAGAAGCCTGAAAACTGCTGAGGAGGGAGCACTGTTCTGCAGAGTTTGCAAAAGACATTTTCATACCTTGGGGTCACCGATTACAGAGTCAAAACCAGCAGCAACCAGGACCAACTGGGGCTGAAACTGCAAGAAACAAACAACCCAAAAGGAAATGGGTAAGCCAAAGATCTCACTTGATCTCCCATTAACCAAACAATTCTACTTCCCAATCCTCACCTCCAAGGCCACAGGCAGCAGGATATGCAAAAAGGCAGAGAGGTAGTCAGCATCCCGCATCCCTATCTGGAGGGACAGACAGAGCACATTAAAACTCTTGAAGGAGAACCCTAATCCATGAGCAACTCATTGAAACACAAACAGACACACAAAAAACCTTGTCTTAGAGCTGCCACTATTGAGTTGGGGCCAGTGGCCCAAAACACACAGGTAAATCACTCTACAGGTAAAGGGCACCCCACCCACTAGCATTTCCTACCTGATTCCAGGGCAGGTTGATGTTGTAGCCCTCTCCCCGACCTCTGCCCACAGCATGACTGTCAGAGTCTAAAAGGTGGGGCCAGAAGCTGCCCCCTTCATAGCGATGGATGGAGAAATAGAGGATGCTATGAACAGAAACCATGGCAGATACAGCAGTGAGGAGAAATATTGCCCATCGGCCAAGCTCCAGCATTCTTGGCCCAGTTGGGCTACCAGCCTGCAGCCCATATTTAACTAGACCACCCCTTCTTTTGCAAATTCCTGTTCACCCCCAAACAGCCTTGCCCAATACCCTCTGATCCCTTTTATTCTGCACCTGGGATTGTCCTCAAAGAGGTACTGGGTGCCTTGTCCATGATGCACATCCCAGTCAACAATAAGCACCCTAGAAGGGAAAGAAACATGAAGGGTCACCAATAATAAAAGAGAACTACACAGAGCTCAGTTTTCTGAAAAAAGAAAAGTTACCATCAATGCTCACTGCCAATGACATCCCTCCAATGAGTCCTAGATATTGTAGACCTACAAAATTTGGGATAAGATGCCACCAGTATGCTGATGAAACCCAGCTCCATTTCTCTGTAATTATTAGCATTTTTATTTCTAGTATTCAGGCATCCCCTAATTACTGAAATGCTGCTTTTAACAGCCCTGTAGGCCAATATTATTCCCCCTCATAGGACAGATGGATTTTCTGAAGCCGAGAGAACACTGGCTAGCATTAGGACAGCTAATGGGTTCATGGTAAAGATGACATTGGAACCAGGGGCTTCTTAGCTGCTATGCTATCCACAATTTGACATAAATGTACCAGCTGCACTTTACTTTAAAAGAAATGGCAAATTGTTACTGAAACTTCAGCTCAGGATAATTCTACACTCCCTTTCTGCACAAGTACAAGGCGGGTGGCTGCTGTATTTTCTACAAAGCAGCTACAACTTGCCATCAAGAGCAGCCATGTTTCTTTGTAAAAAGGGAGGCAAAGATCCACTGCTGAAAAAATCTGGAAAAGGGACATTAGAAGACTCCTCTTTGGTAGATTAATTGCCTTGATCCTCACTCAAGAGAGAACCAAATTCCTGGATGGCTCTCCTGTGAAAAAGGCTCTAAAAATGAAGGATTTCATTTAGTAGGCCTGCCTCTATGCACCTCCAATGTGGGTCCACGATACTCACCGTTCCACTCCCCGTTTTTGCCGTGCATATTGGGCTGCGATGCCTACGTTGTTGAACATGCAGTAGCCATCCATCTTGTCATGTTGAGCATGGTGTCCAGGTGGCCTGAAACCAAAAAGGTAACATGGGCTAACCCCAGAACGAGAATGTCACATCAGAAAGGGAGACTTGGTGATTCCAGAAAGTGTCCAGCCTTATACTTTGGTGGGCCTCTAGGAGATGTTCCCAAAAGTGTTGGAGACATCATCACATGCCTTCTCCCATAAGGTGAACTGTCTTGTGAGAAAGCACCATGAAAAGGAAGCAGTTGAAAAGCACAACCACACATCTGCTCCTGGATCAGACAAAGGGGGCTCCTTCCATTAGCCCCCAGCCCTTGTTCAAGGAACTAAATGTTTTCCAGGTGTGGATATTTTTGCGTTAATATTATTATTCTTGTTTGTTCTTTGTTTTGTTCTTTAATTCTGTGGGAGTGGGGAGAGGACTGGTTCAATGCTTACTTCCTCTCCCCCAGGGAACCTCTGATTCTTTGGGGGGGGGGGGCAGGAACCTTTGGGAGTCCTGTCACATCCTAAATGTGTTAACGTTTATTCCGGCATAAACTTTTGTGAGAATTCTCAGAACCACCGTGCCAAGTCATGAGAATTATTAAAGTGGCATAAATCAGATATGCTTTGCAAGGTTAGTATGCTCTCTGCTTCAATTCTGTACCAGAGCTGGAAGGAGGCGCCAGCAGGTGGCACTGCAGTGGCATTAGAGAAAGAGGAACTGGCCAAAGCCAGGCGTTGTGTAGGCTCCTATGATATGTAAGTAACGGGCCTTGCCTACTAGCCTGCTCCCTAAAATATCACTGGTAATTATTTCACTATTAATATACTTTTTCTTAATTGTACTTCACTATTAATATACTTCTTCTTAATTGTATTTTACTATTAATATATTTCTTCTTAATTGTATTTCACTATTTATATACTTCTTCTTAACTGTATTTCAGTTCAACAATTACTTTGATAAATTACATATTTTGTTATGTGCAAATGGCTTTAGATACCTATTAGGACCATAAATTACTATTTGGCATATATTCAACACAAAAAACAATGACAATTTGTTGTTGACAAAGGACAGCTGGACATATAAAGGACCCCATTACCTTCAGTAGCTTAGGGCCTCATCAAACCTAAATCTGGCCCCATGTGTGTGTGCACGTGCATGCCCCAGGGATATTCACCTTCCTTCCTTACCATTTCTCCCCTCCTTTTACCAGCACCAGGCTCCAAGTTTTTTGTTTTTGTTTTCAGTGAAAATGGCCTGGGGATTGAGGTACGGGTTCAGCACCCACATACTCAGCAACACTCCCCCACTGCATATTAAAGCAGGTAGCAAAAAAAAAAAAAAACCCACTGGTTCTGGCTTTGTTTTTAAAATCAGGGGCAGCCATCATGGTGCCCGCCAGAAGTTCTTGGACTCCAATTCCCATCTGCCCCAGCCAGTGCAGCCAATAATCTCCTCCGCTGCGGAACCAGACCCATCGCCTGCTCTCATGCTTTCCCTACCAGAGGAATCGGCTGAAAATAAGGGACTAAACTAAGTGCCCTCTGCGCCATCATGTAACTGATTAACTTCACCACACTTTCAAATATTGCAGGCCTGTCGCCAGACTTGCACTGGGAGCTAGGCAGGAAGGAACTGGGGTGGGTACAGATGTTTCATTTGCACATGACCTGCCTGCTGTAGCAAGTGTGAGGGATGACCCATTCAAGGACCCTCTCCTCCTTGTAGCAAAACTAACACCCAGCAACGTATAGTGGGCATGATGCTGCGTACTCTGGTCTAGTTTCTGCCTGAGCATGGGACAGGCACGCCCAACATTGTGGGGGCCTGGTGTGCATGTGTGATGTCACATGGTACCAAGAGGCCCAATGGGGGCTGCCGTGCACTCCAAAAGGCCTGACAGGGCATAGTGGAAGGGCCCTGTGGAAGGGCCCAATGGAGCCCGACCAGCTGCGAAATACTGAGGGGGCCCAGACCCCTCAGTGAAATGTGGGGGCCTTTGGCCCTCATGGCCTTGCATAGGTGGCACACCTGACATGGGAGGTTCTCTTAAATATCAGCTTAAATCTGTTTTCCTGGTTTCTGGTTTCTTGGGGGTATTTTTGCATATAGAGAAACCTTCCTCCTGGCTTGTGGTGTGAAGAGAGAGAGAGAGAGGAAGAAAGGACAGACAGACACACCAAAGAGAAGCACATGTGTCCTTTGCGCATAACACACTGGGAGAATTTATGTCCCTTCCTACACTTGCGAGGGAACCTGTAAAATGGAGGCGCCAAGTGTGCTCTTGATGGAGCTCCAGGACCACATTTAAGCACGACTCCCCCCTCCCCCACTCAAATCAAACAACAAAAAGGCTCCTTGTTTCTGCCATACCTGACCAGAGCCAGGCCGTTACGCAGCTTCCCAGCCAGCACCTTCTCCACAAGTTGCAGGACAGAACCAGCAGCAAGGCAGGCGCAGCGGTAGGAATTCTGGGGTAGGGGAAAGAGAGCCAGGTTAACAGATGCTATACCCTGCATCCCATAAACAGGCTACCCACCCAAGAGCTTAAGGGCCCTCTTGCCACCTATATATTTTCACCATACATCCTCAAGGGATTCTCTCAGGCTCCACAGACACACCGTACATTTAAAGCAATACATTTAAACCCACCCAAAGAATCCTGGGAAATGTAGTTCATCCCTCACAGAGCTGCAACTCCCATCAGTCTTAACAAACTACAGTTCCCAGGATACTTTTTTTGGGGGGTGCTCTAAATGCACTTTAAATATATGGTATATATACAGTCTCAGACTGCAGGCAAATACAGTATGAAGGAGGGGAGAGGGATGCTCTTGCAAAGGAGTGATTTAATTCAACAGAAGCTTCCAGAGCCACAGCAGAGGTGTCAACTGCTCTGGGCAGGAAACAGCAACACTAACCAAAAGAGCTAGAAACTTGCTCTTCTTTTTATTTTTTAAAAAACTCAGATGACTCGATTGTTGTTCAGATACCGAGTGCCATGGGGAACGTACAGAGCTTTGTGGATACTCACTGGGTGCAGATAGACAGAATCATACGTGTCCGACAGAGATCTCAGCTCAGCCTCACTCATGGTTTCAGTAGATTTCATCAGGGCCAAGTACTCGGGGCTGTTAAAAATGTGGGATAACCAGCCTCATATAACCATCACGCTTAAGTCAAATTATAATGGATGAATGGCTCAATACCATAGAGAAAGCTATCCTGCCAGGCTTAGCAAGGTCACTTCTCCTATCTTGGGAGAAAATGGGTAATCAAGCCTATTGTTCAATCTCCAACCTACCTGAGAAACTCAGTGAATAAAAAGGTTTGAGCTGGGTGCTCAGTATGGCTCCAACAAGTCTCTCTTGAGTTTCAATAGCAATAGTTTAGGAACTTTCACCACTTTGGAACTAAGCCAAGCTTTACTGCCTGTGCAACTTTTTCTGAATGCTGAAACACATGAACCTGACCTTTGGAAAGTTTGTAAGTAAACCTTCTTTTAAAAATAGTTTTTTATTAAAGATTTTCTTATGTTACAAAAAAAAATAATAAACAAACAAACAAGGAAAAGTACATATAGGCCCTTCCAGTGTCTAGTTATGATGCTTCTAGCTGCTGAGAGTGTGACATGAGTTCCTTGTCATGTGCATGTCTGTTGTTTTCCTGGAAGGTATTTAATTGAGCTAGTTCTGGAGTTGCTAATAGTATGTAACACCACAAAAGCTGGCGCTGATACACCAAGGAACTTCATCTAAATGCTGGAGAGGCTGAACCTCCATAGGCACACACCTCCACGTGTGGTGGAAAATAAACCATTTTTAACTTACTAAACATGTGGTCTTTTTGTATGCTAGGAGAAATAACGTGGAAGGACATATTTTAAAGGTCTAACAGCCTATATTTCCATGTTTTACTTTGCAGCATATTTTGCGATTTTAAGTCTCTGCTGGGATTCCCCCAGCAAAAAGTACCTGCCCCCATCTTGGCATCCAGGAATTATCCTTTCTATATACTCCTTTTATCTTGAACCAACAAAAAAAAATGCACCGCGTATCAGCAGGACAAGGCTTTCCAATGAGGCTTTCCAATGATGCACCATCTCCATATCTCCTCTACAAGTCCATGAACCAGCTCCCTGCCCACCCCCACCCTACAGCTACACCCTACATCTGCTTTTACCTGTGAGCCAAGAGGATTTCTTCCTCAGAAATTTCTTGAGCCTGTAAAGAAAGAGATGAACGTTTAGTACCTGGGGAAAAGATTCTGGATTTCTCATTCCCCAGCTATTATTTATTAGATTTTACCCCGTCCTTTCTCCAACCAGCTCAGGGAGGTTTATGTAGCTCTTTCCCCTCCTGCTTTCACCCTCACAACAATCCTGCAAGGTGGGTTAGGCCAAGAGTGAGTGACTGGCCCAAGGACACCCAGCTGAGCTTCACAGTAGATTTGAGTGAGAATTAGAACTCAGGTCTCTCCAAGTCTTAGTCTGATATTCTCAGTCACCACACTACACTGACTCTCAACCCTTCTGCCCACCCCTGAGTTCCTCTTTGCCCCCACCTGCTCCCCTTCTTCTCACCTCGACTGGGATGCAACGTTCCAGCAGTCCACATTGCAGCAATTTATCTCGTATGGCCACAAGCCGTTCTGGACACTCTGGGAAACTGGGGAAAGAGGTAACAAAGAGGGGTGTAGGATAAATCAAAAACACATTAAGTTGGAGGAAGGTAGAAGGATCGGGATGCTTTGGGTCAACAAACAAACTAAGGAGTCAGGAAGGATTTGGGTGGAGGGGGTGTTGCAGGGAGATTCTCACCCTGAGAATAAAGGGAGAAATAACAACAACATCCAACCTGAACAAAATACACACAGGCACAACTGATACCTCTTGACCCAAGGCAGACTCTGATGATGTCTGATTAGAGGCAAGTTGGTAATCTTTATCAAGATCCCAGCCCTTTAATCTGACAGATTAAAAATTACAGCAAAACAAGCAGGGTTGGGTAAGGAAAGCCTTATTATCAAGACTTTTTAAACCACCATCATCATAAAGGAAGGAGCACAATGAAAGGAGAAGACAGGAAGGGATATAGGGGAGACTGGAATTAAAGTGGAAGGGAAAGAGATATTAGGGTTGCAGATTATGGATGGCAGTGGGGAGAACAGGTGAGGAGAGTGAACAACAGACTACAATCAGAAGCTACTGTTGAGTAGTCTGAAGTGTGAGACTTTTGAAATTGGAATAGATGTGCAGAAGATGGCAATTTTCAGAGAATCTGGTAGCTTACGAAGACACATGGCTCTCTGAGCTTTTATGGTAATGGATTAAAATACGGGAAACTCAATCCTCAGTGCTTCTCAAACAATTCTCTATTCATTCATTTATTATATTTCAAATATATAGTTTACTGCTCTGTCCCTAACTAGGCTTGATGGCAATAGACTTATAAATAAAAGGCAACCAGCAGCCTTTCAGATGTGGCCAGACTACAGCTCCAGTCACCCCTGACCACTAGGTCATGCTAGCTGGGGCTGATGGGAATAAAGGACTGTCCACCAGGGGTATTATCTGGCGCTCAGGACTGTGGGTGCCCACCGCCGTAACGCGGACATGCGACATCACCTGCACATAGTGCTTGTGACATCACATGCATGATGCACAATGGGGAGCTCCTCCAAAAACGTAATGTGACGTTGCATGCCATGCATGTGATGTCACAAGCACTATATGCAGGCACATGTGTGTGAAGTTGCATGTCTGCATTCAGACAGCCACCACCAGCTCCTCTTCCTCCTCCTTTCCGCAGGGAGGGGCTTGGATACAGGAAGAGGATGCCCTGTTTGCTGGCTGCAGAGGGTGGAGCTGAACTGCTTCTATCTTGGATGCAGTGCTGCAGAGGCTGCCTGCCTTTCTCTGGCTTTGCTCATTGACTTTGTGAGTACCCAGCCCCCATAATGATATTACTGTGGGTGCCCAAGCACCCAAGACCACCTGGAGCTGGCTCCTATGTTGTCCATAGAGATGCCCTGCTTGAATGCTCCCATGTGGAAAAGAAGCACATACCCCAAGATTATTATTATAAATTGGGGGGAGGAATTACCCCAGGGAGAGTTGCTGAACTCTTCCCCCTGGTACACTAGTACTTGTAGAAAGGATTGTATTGTGGAAGGTGGGGAGGGGGTTGCACTTGGAGGACCATTCAATTATGCAAAGCACACACACAAAAATTCCGCTACCTTCAGCCTGAACTGGTACAATCCGAGTGGGGGTGGGTGGGAAAGGGCTGCTTTGTTTCACTGATTCTAGAAAACGGTCTCTCCATTGTGGGAGTGGTGTGACAGCCTCTTTGGCAAGGCCAAATCTCATGCTACTCCAGTAATATCTATTGGAAGGAACCAGTCTCTTGCTTTATCAGAGTTACCTTTCCCACCTCACATGGATGTGGCTCCCAGAATGCTGTGGCAATTTACGAAACAACCAGAATGGTACAGGAGAAAGAATCTGTGCAGGAATCAGGAGACAGGTGCTTGTGGGTAGTCACACAAGTATCGTGGAGTGGCCGGCATGGTGCCATACCAATGTTCTCCTGACAGGACTTACTGGCATGATGAAAGGTTAAGGTCAGGGCTGTGCAAGTGTTGAGCAGAAGGCACCACCTGCGCACCCACAGAGCCTCACCCTCAGGAGGGCAACAGTGCAGTACCGTCCCACTGCACCAGTTGCGCCTGCCAAGTACAAAACCAGATTCTAGATCAGGGATGCAAAACTTGTGGCTTTCCAGGTGTCGCTGGGCTCCAACTCGCATCAGCCCCAGTCAACGTGGCCAACGGAACGACTGCCCATTAGCATCTGAAGGGCCACAGGTTGTCTCCCAATCTCTGTTGCGCTGGATTGCAGCCTAAATGATGAAATTGCAACTGCTTCTCTCTAAGTGTGAGAAACACAGACCCTACAGAGGAAGACTATCATGAGATTTGCACCGGAGCGGAGGCCAAGAATGCAGGGGCAACACAATGGCCAGATATTAAGGGCAAGAGTGGTAAACCAAGAGGGAGAGGGAGAATAGTGGAGAGTGTGTGGTGGAACTGTGTTCAGACTACACTGGAAGTGTGAGTCAAGTGGGATGAAATAATAATAATAATAATAAAAACAGCATGGATGTACAGGCAGCACAAAGGAGGATAAGTTCAGGATTATATATTTACCCACATCCAAACCAAGGGTACTTTTCCCCCCCTGCCGGGAAAAAAATAATCAATGGTTTTGGAATTAGGAAACATACATTAGATTCCCAAACTGCTTGCAGCAGAGTGCATAATGGGGGAAACATAGTCTAGCAGGGCCTAAGGGTAACATTATCCACATATATCTTAGTATGTGTTTTCAAACCAACAAACTTTCCCCCACAGCTTCCCCCCTCCCATTCTCTTTGAAGGCATTCAAACATCAGTAGTAACAATCATAAGAAGGTTGACACCGAGTTAACAAGGGCATATGGAGGTACTAAAAGCAGCAATGGGGGGGGGGGGGGCGTGCGTGCTTGCTTTGGAAGTGCAATAATGCACACTGTTTTTGGTCTGGTATACATTCTCCTCCCAGGATTGAATTTGGGGAAGGAGGCTGAGGGAAGAGAGAGAAACCTGCTACACCAGTTTGCAGCAGGAACAAGCAGTACAAGGGGCTCATTAGCTGGTATTTGGGGCATCATCAATCCCCTTTCCCGATATTCCTGGAGCTGATATTCTCTACTGACCCACCTTCAAATATGATGCCAAATAAGCTTTCAAAAGCACAGCATACAAGCATCATTTTAAATTAAAAAAAGGCAGACAGCTCTCTTATGTTGAGAATCAAAACTGAAGACTAACATTGCTGTCCTAGACATGTCTACTCAGAAATAAGCCACATCAGCTTCAGTGGGTCTTACTCCCAGGTTAAGTTTGTATGGGATTGTGGCCTAAATCAATGTATGACTTGGAAGCGAAAATGTCCGTCTCCTGACGTATGAAGTGGGGAAGGGAAGGGAGATTCACCTTGCAGAAGAAAAACACACACATCCCAACTCCTGATTTTAGGCATGCCGATATAATACACCCCATATTATATTAGGGTTTTAGAGAGTAGGACACTGAAATTGGGGCTAGAGGCAAGGAATAACTACATGGTCTGAGGAAAGTGGTTACAGCTGTGAGAATTGTTTGGTCTGAAATTGGTGACATCAGATTTTAGAAGCAATGCATCAGTTCCTGTAGATCAAAGCTGGGGAACCTGTAGGCCTCTAGGTGTTGTTGGACTACACTATCCCTGACCACTGGCCACGCTAGCTAAGCTGATGGGAGTTTGGGTCCACTGACTTCAGTGCAGGAGGTGGGGGCAGACACAGGTTCCCTGGTGTCAATCTAGACTGTAGAGCAGCTTGCGTAGTTAGCCTCAGTTGGCTCTTTCCCTGCTTGTCTTTTGACAGGAAACACACACTCTCTCTCTCTCTATATATATGGGGGGTATAATAATTTGTCATAACATAAGAAGTGGCCAAATTCATTACTTTTTGCCTGAAATGGGCTACAATTTCAAATGGAGACTCTCTTTGGATTTGGACATAGCCATAAAAGAGTTGTTTGATATAAAAGAAAATTATGAAAATTTTATGCAACTTAGGGTCAGGATCAGCTCCATCTTAATCATGTTGGTTCACACAGTATGATGGTCTATTGAGTCCAACGGGATGGGTGCCCTGATCGATCAGATCAACGTCCAACACTCGGTTTCAGACAGTGGCCAATAAGCGGCCTTTTGGGAAGCCTGCAAACAGGGCAGGAAGGCTTCTAACATTCAGCTTAAGAACATAAGGAGCATCTGTTGGATCAAGCCAGTGGGCCATCTAGTTCAGCATTGTGTTCTCATGGTGGCCAGTCAGGCACCTATGAGAAGCCCACAAGCAAAACCTAAGAACAACCGCACTCTCCCCTCCTGTGGCTTTCAGCAATTGGTAATTGGAAGCATCCTGCCTCCAGCTGTGGAGCCAAAATATAGTAGCTTCCTTGTATGGCCCTGGCTTCTAGTTTCATGATAGGGAAGAAGTCCTGAAATCTAAGCCACTTTAAGTTTTCTAGGTACACTGAAGCTATCAAAACAAAGACTTGAAAACCACGCTTTCACTCCTAAATACCTTTCATCCCATGTGCAGTGAAACTGTGTCATCCGTTCATCCCAAACCAGGCCAGTCCCCACTGGTGTAGCACATTCTGTGGTGAGATCCTAGTTGGAAGGCACAATATTGAACAGCACTGTAAGTAAAGTGTGTGGGGAGTCTCCTTTAACCCCCCAACTGCACACATATAGCACCACTCCCATCCATCACAATCATGCTTTTCACTTAAAAAGAAATCAGGTAACATCTTAGATACCAATAGCTATATTTTTCTAAGGTGGCCAATCCTTCAGCAGCTAAAATTGCAGCCCCCTGGAAAAAGAGCAGAGCAGTCTAGTTAATATCCTGAAGAGGAATGCTTTACCCAGCAATGTTTTGATGCTGGACTCACTTGTTACACAATATAGAAAGGTACTTCTGTGCATGTACAGGGCACCTTCTCAACAGCACTGAGCCAAAGCATTCTGCCCCCAAGGGCTTATGAGAACAAATGAGGGCATATTTCCAGAAAAAAAATCAAACACAGTCCGTCAGTTCACTTTCCCCAGCAAGAGTGCCATCTTCCAAGGTCCCTCTGGCCACACAGGCGCATGTATGTGGCCCAAACACTCCCCAACAGCCAATGCTGCTTCCCCAACACCAAAGCTCACGTTTCCAAGTGCTCAACCTACCAATCGCTGCATGCTTGAGAGCAGATCCTCCGCATCTTTGTTCAACCGCTTGGCCCGCCCTTTCCGTTTGGCGTCTGGCAACCCTCCCTTCTTCTTAGTCTTCCTCTGGAGAAGCCAAGAGGTAGCACAGGGTGTCAACAGAGGCAGCAAGCCTCTCCTCTCTTTCACAGAGCAGAAAGGGTAGTTTCTTTTCTTACCCAATCCTGACTTACAAAACCGGACTCTAGGCATTGCCTCCCATCTCCCACCACCCCAATAAGGTGCTCCTTTACCGTGGGTGCGCGAGTCTCCAAAGGCGACACAGAAGGGGGTTCTATTATTTGGGCATCTCCAACATCAGAAGCCATCGTGGGGGCAACAGATGCCCCTTATTCCAGCCCTGTGGAAGGGAAAGGAAGAAAAACTCATGTTACAAAGAGAACCTGGAGCTCACATGAGCAACCCATCCATTGCAGCCAACACCTCAAATCCAAACACCATATTCCCCTCAAACAGCCAGACATGTCATGCATTTGATGAAGCGGACTGTAGTTTATAAAACACTTATGCCACAATAAAGGTGTTAAGTCTTTAAGATTGCCACAAGATTCTTTTCTGTTCTCACTGACAAAAGATATCACTTGTGAGGAAAGTACATAGATCCCATTGAATGGCCTCCCACCCCTTGAAATAACCCCACCCACTAATGTTAGGATTGTCATGGAACCAGAGTCCCATGGAAAGGGAAAACCATCTGCCAAGGAATTTGCCTGCCAGGTCCTATTATCTAGGACCTGTTTAATAGAGCCTATTAAGATAAGCGTCAGAGTAGGGAATGCCTGTAAAGTAATAAAGAAAGTAATGTAATAGGGCTCATTTGGACAGACCCATAAAGAAAATAAGAGGCTAGCTAATGGGGGAGACTCAAGAGAGGGAAATGAAACAATATTGGCAGGCAATTAGCAAGAGAGGAAGCACACCAACACCTGTTTTACTAAGATCTGAGGGCAGGGTTGCTTAAATGGAGAATTCATTATCATTTTAAAATGTATACTCTGATTAAAGTACAGGCCCTGGGGCTCTTGATGCAGCTTAGAACAAGAAACACTAATAAAAACCATTAAAAAACTCTTCTAACATACACCCCCCAAAGCCAACTGATCAAAAAAGCAACAGGAAATTAAAACTAACTTTATGACACCTCCAGCATTCTAGCAGCTTTCCTAAAGTCATAAGCCTTCTGAAAGTTTATCAAATTCCAGAGATGGGGAGCCACAGCAGATAAGACCCTGCATAATCAGCACGGCTGTTGAATGCCAGGCTAGAGCTCCTCGCCTTGACATGCTAACTTTCATATGTCAGGAGTGCTCTGATGGTGTTTCCTGCTTGGCAGGGGGTTGGACTCGATGGCCCTTGTGGTCTCTTCCAACTCTATGATTCTATGATTCAATTTGGAGGGATTGTTATTGTATTGCACAGAAGAGAATTCAAGTCACATCATATAAGCCAGAAATAGTTTTAAGCTCCAATCCTATACACCAGAGCTTTCCAAATTGTGTGTCACAACACATTAGTGTGTCGGCTGCAGTGTGTAGGTGTGTTGAGCAAACACTCTTATAAGGGGTTAGTTTAACCTCCAGTTTGCTAGTAAAACTGTCATGAAATGATGCATGTCTAAAAAGTGTGTCACCAACATGAAGAGTTTGGAAAGCTCTTCTATACACGCTTACCTGGGAATAAGCTTCACTGGAAACAATGAAGGTTATTTATAAGTAGGCCTCTCTAGGCTTGTACTTTTAGCTCTTCATCTGCTGTTTGTCAAGACTAGGCCTGGATGGACTTCTTGGTGACACAGGCACACAATGCAGAGCCTCACCTAAAGACCTTTAGACACGAGGAGAAGGCTGGCATTCAAGTGACAAAGTACAGTGGAACCTCGGAAGCCAAACGCCTGTAAACTTGAACGTTCCGGCTCCTGAACGATCGAAAACCAGAAGCGATTGTTCCCATTTTCAAATGATTTTCAGAAGCCGAATGTCTGGCGTTGGCTTCCAACTGGCTGCAGGATGCTCCTGCAGCCAATCAGAAGCCACGCCTTGGAAGTCAAACATTTTGGAAGTTGAACAGATTTCCAGAACGGATTCCGTTCAGCATCCAAGGTACGACTGTCATAATTTCTCAGCAGCCATTCCAAAAGGCTCCCTTCCCACAAAGGTTCACCAAAGCCTTCCTATGCTGGCAGGATGAGGCACAGAGTTTAGCTAAAGTCAATCAATTACAAAACCCTTGGTGGACCACAACTCCTGTCATCCCTGACCTTTGGCCCTGTTGGTTGGGGCTGATGGGAGATGCAGTCCAGCACTGTCTAGAGAGTCAGATGTCTCCTGTTCAGCCACCTCAGCTTTTTGTAGCTGGAATGAGCCAGGGTCCCGCCCTCCCAGGCTGGCCAGGTGGAAAAGGCCTGCAAGGCAGGGAGCAGGTGTTTAGGGACTCAAAGCCAATGGTCTCCAGCTTAAAATGTGCCATCCCAAATACCCATAGCTCTGTGGTAGAGCATCTACCTTGCACGCAGAAGGTCCTGGGTTCAATTTCTGCTGTCTCCAGGTAGGGCTGGCAGAGACTCCTGCCTGAAACCCTGGAGACCCACCGCCTTGTCACTATGGAAAATACTGACCTAGATAGACCAAAGGTCTGACTCAGAATAAAGCAGCTGCCTATTCTGTACTGAAAGCAGCAGCAAGAAGAGGCAAAAAAGAAATTATCCGGATAGAGCGCCACCTATTCACAATTGCCACAAGGATTGCTGGAAGGTTGAAACTAAGATTGCAAAAAACATTCAAGGATGGCCATTCAATGGTTTTACAGTCTTTGGGTGAGCAGATTTAAAACCCCATTCCTGTCTTTCACACATGCACATCAAAAGGAGAGAGATTCACACATGCTTTACATGTGTAAAGTCTGTTATATCCTTAAAAAAAAAAAAGGAATTGATGCCCTGGTGATGCTACACAGTCTTTCTCCAATTGCCAGACAGCTCCTACCCTTTCCTGCATTTCTCTTGGTCTCTATCCTGCCTTTGTCTCTATTGTGCGCTCTCCGCTTGTACTGTACGTCTGTTTATGCCACCCTTTCCCTTTCCTCAGTCCAGGCTCTGAACCTGGGCATGCTTGGCTTGAGAGTCGTCCCCAGAGACATCAACGGGATTTACTCTCTCTTTTTAAAAATATGATTTTTATTAAATTTTCTGTTTTACAATTTCATATAAAACATTTTACCTACTCAAGATATCAGCGACTTCCCTTCTTCTCTTCCCATGGTTCATTTAACATATCTTATATCCATATGTATCCATAGTGACATAGCATATGTCACTATGTACTATATGTACTAATCGCTTTTCCATTGTTCTGTCCCTCAAAACTTATTTACACCGTTGAATTTATCTTAATACTGCAGGTGTTTTCAGCTGTACGTAATTATTTCCCATATATGCAATAAATGTTCTTTAAAGGTATGTTCTTCTTCCCCTCTTATTCTAGATGTCAACGGGATTTACTCTCAAGTAGACACGGGCTGTCAAAAGCTTGACCTTGGCCCCTTGACGAAGTCCTCCCTCCGTCCCTTAACCCAAAGCACCCTTTTAGATTTCTAGCCCTGGCAAGAAACAACTACAGATTCAGCTACGACAAAGGACGCAGGAGGGGACCCCACCCCGCTCACCCCGCCGAGAGGTCGGACTAGATGACCCTCAGGGTCCCTTTCCAATTCCGTGATTCTGCGCCCCTGACGTACCGCAACCTCCCTTCTCCTCAGAGACAAGGGCTGAGGGGAGACACACCCCGACGCCATTCCCACCCCCAGAGCCCCCCACAAACGCCCACACCCCAGGGGGGCGGGTCCCGTTCACAGGGCCAAGGAAGGAAAGCGGGGCGTAGCCCCTTGACAGCCCTGGGGTGGGCGGCCGCGGGCCGGCAGCGAGGAAGACAGCGGCCCCCGACTAGCCTCCCGGCCCATGCGGGGTGGGGCGCGTTGTCCCTTCTCCTCACCTGGAGCTCCCGCTATCCCAGAGCTCACGCACACCCCTCCGGCTTCCAGGCACTTGGTTCCTCCCCAGGGCGCCGCCGGATGCTGTCACCTGGCGCCGCCCGGCCCTGAGAGGGAAAGAGCTGGGCGGGACCATTCCTCTCGGGCGGGGAGGGGAGCGCGCCGGGAAGGGGGCGGCGCCGCGGAGGAGACGGGCAGAAAGCGGTCAGTAGGGGAAGGAAAGCGAGGGGGTCGGGGACGGAAAGCGAACTCGCCCCCTTGGCTTTGTGTTTATGTACTTTAAGACTAGATTGGTTTTATGGGGGGAGGGGGTGGCGATATTGGATTTATCCCGCGTTTTGACTAAATTGCACTGGTTTTTGTTTTCGAATTCACGGGCATGTAGAGCCACCCATCTGAAGGCAGCCCTTGATAGGGAAGTTTTCTTAATGTTGAATGTGATGTGATATGATATGATATGATTATATTATATTATTATATTATAATATATTATATTATATGTATGTTGGAAGCTTCCCAGAGTGCCTGAGGTAACCCATTCAGATGGTTGGGGTATAAACAATAATATTTATTTATTTATTCACTCATTCATTGGAGTAAAGGGTAAAGGGACCCCTGACCATTAGGTCCAGTCGTGACCGACTCTGAGGTTGTGGCGCTCATCTCGCTTTATTGGCCAAGGGAGCCGGCGTACAGCTTCCGGGTCATGGGGCCAGCATGACTAAGCCGCTTCTGGCGAACCAGAGCAGCGCACAGAAACATCGTTTACCTTCCCGCCGGAGTGGTACCTATTGATCTACTTGCACTTTGACGTGCTTTCGAACTGCTAGGTGGGCAAGAGCAGGGACCGAGCAACGGGAGCTCACCCCATCACGGGGATTCGAACCTCCAACCTTCTGATTGGCAAGTCCTAGGCTCTGTGCTTTAACCCACAGCGCCACCCACGTCCCTTCATTGGAGTAGGATGTCCCTATTTTCACCAGAGAAACGTAGGGTATGATTTTGCATATTTGCGTTTTTCCAAATCTTCCCTGCTTTTGGTGGTTTTTGAATGTTTGGGCGCAGCTTGTTGTGGGGAAAACACATTTATAGGCTGCTTCCGAAATAAACACAGGCTGGGTGAACACAGGCAAGCTGACACAGCACAAGAGACACATCCACCTTGTCATGTGCTACAGGAGGTGACAAAAATGGCCCTAGAGCTGTGATAGTTGAATGACAGGCAAGTCTCACATATTTTAAAAATAATGCAGGACTTGTGAATTGGAAGGGAGACAGAGTAGGTGGCAAAACCTAGGCCGCAGCTGCAAAAGGACAGAGGCAGTCTCAAGCTACAATCTTCCATCTGATCAGAAACACGGTGATATATCCTTTTTTGAAATGCACATTTATTTGGTCTTCTCTGTCCCTAACCCCCAGGCTTCTTCATTTTCTAGGCTTCTTCATTTTCCAAATAACTCTGTGTGAGATATGGTACTATTCCCATTCTGCAGATGAGGAGAACTAAGGTTGTCAGTTTATCATAGCTGAATGCTGCACCAAGCCTAAAATACTTTCCCTCTGAATCACAGCAGCCTCAATCCAATTTAAGTTAGCAGCGACTAATGGAATAAAGTAACGAAACAAGTCAGTTCTAACTGACTTGGGCTAGCCAACATAGTGGCCTCCAGTTATTTGGGACTCCAGCCCAAACCAGCATGGTCAATAGTCAAGGATGATGGGAGCATACCTTGCCCCAGCGGTCAGCCAGGTCAAGCACTGGCCTGAGCTGCTGACTGCATCGGTCTTCAGCCGCTGACTGCATCGGTCTTCAGCCTTTTTTCAGCCCAAAGGGCCACTTTCTATCACAAGCAGCCTTTCAGGGGCCGTGGGGCAGTGGGGCGGGGGGCAGAGCTATTGGAAACACAGTGAGTGCACAGTATATGGACATGTGAAAACACAGGCATTATTGCCATTCAAGGACGCATTCTAGCCAGGCAAAAGGAGACAGGATGCAGAACAGGTCTAGTGAGCATGGTCTGAGGGAGTGTGAACTGGGGGAGACTAGTGGGTAGGCAGATTCAAGGCCTAGACAGGGCTGTTTTCAGTCCATGGGCCTCGAGAGCCAGTGTGGTGTAGTGGTTAAGAGCGGTTGATTCGTAATCTGGGGAACCGGGTTCGTGTCTCCGCTCCTCCACATGCAGCTGCTGGATGACCTTGGGCTAGTCACACTTCTCTGAAATCTCTCAGCCCCACTCATCTCACAGAGGGTTTGTTGTGGGGGAGGAAGGGAAAGGAGAATATTAGCCGCTTTGAGACTCCTTCGGGATATCAAAGCCAAACTCAAGCTATAGCACAAGCTATTTCCGGTGCTCCTCCAACCCGGAAGTGGACAGCTGCGCAGTGCCAGTAAGAGTGGGCGGGGGTTGCCGCGGGCTGGATAAACGAGTCCCTCGGGCCTTATCCAGCCCACGGGCCATAGTTTGGGGACCCCTGTCTTAACCTGATGTGCATGAAGCTTGTGATTTCCATGTCCCTCCAGACACCTGCCATCTGCGCTCATCTGCACATGCACAGTTGATGTTAGGGTATTTTCCCATTAACACTCCACATCCAGTTTTTATCGTCAGATCAAAAGTGGTGAATGCATCAAACCAGTATTTGCCAAGAAGCTACAAGCTCAATATGGATTGTGGTGTGAGTGTGGCTTCAGAAGCTAGCAGGGGGTGTGCACTGCATGCAGAGAATACACTAAGTCTCCTCATCGTGGTCCCAGGATCTTGGCCTCTTTAGTTTTGGAAAATCCAAAACCTGGATTTTTTTCTAGGCTCCCACTTATGCACAGCTCAGCCTGTATATAAGTTGCCCATGTCATTGCAAGGCACCTGTGGCAGAAAGCAGTGAAGTGAGTCCTGCATTTTCAGAACATATGACCCAGGGAGATCATCTGCCTTTGATTGAGAAACCTTCTGACCCACCCAGCAGCAGCAACTTGCTTTTCTTCCTTATTAGCCCCAGAAGGGTTTGTCTCAGTAGGCCAGCCTGGTGCTACCCGCTGCTGGGATGGAATGAAACCCATGTTTGGGCCAGAGCCCAGGAGAGAGGGAGGCACTGCAGCCAATCCTCCTCTTCCTGCCTTCTGCAACCTTGTTCCCAGCACCCGTGCCAGCCCCTTATCTGCAGAGGAGGGGACTGCGTGGGGAGCGATGATCTCATTCTGCAGACCTCCAGAGACCGTGACTTGATGGGCCAGATAAAGTCCCCACTGACTCCTTTGATGGCTCTACTGAAGGATGTGGGAAAAGGGGTGGGAGAGATGTTGGAAGATAGGCAGCCTCCACCACCAGCACTTCAAGGGCGAGCGAGAGCCAAGGCTGTCCTTGGACAGATTCTCCGGGAGTCCCCTAACAGCTCTGGCAAAGGAATCATGTTGTGTGTGGGATGAGATGAGAGAGTGCTAAGAATCAGGGTCCCTGGAGAGGGTTGCTGTGTCCCAGCTGGGGAGATGGTGCTCTTTTTCTTCTTCAAGAAGCAGAGTAGCAAGTAGATGTCAAGAAGCACTCCCGTAGAGCAGGGGTGGCTAACCTGCTTTTCTCCGCCTGATGTTGTTGGATTCCAACACCCATCGCTCCCTCCCAGGCAGCATGGCCAGTGGTGAGTGGTAATGGGAGTTGCAGTCCAACCACAGGCCAGCCACACCAATGGAGAGTATTTCCACCACAACCTGCTACCTGCAAGTCTTGTCTCATAAACACTTCTGCCCATTTCCTCTCCTTGCTGGTCTTTATCCCTCTCAAAATCCACCTGCTTCATGAATCTTTACCTTGAACTGAAAAATAGCTTAAGTACACATAACTGCATTTGTGCAGACCCATCCTTTTGTTACCCGTATATCTCATTAACCTCCTCCCTCCCCTTACCTCTGCCCACTGCTAAAATGTAGGCACTAGACAGTAAGCTCCTTAGGGCAGGGACTTGCTTTTTTTCTTCTGTTATCCATGTGCAATGATAGCGCCATAAGTAAATATTTATAATAATCTCCAAAACGCTTTGGAACTTTGGAAGTTCGGCTGAGGTATCTGGCATCTGAAAAAGTAGGCTATAGCTTACAAATTGTTTTGTTGTGCTTTTAGGAAAAAACAGGGTCGGTCCAGACTGGTGTTTCATTGTGACGGCATTCTGCAAAATGTAATCAGTACAATAATATTGCATTAGTATGGATTTATTCTGCTTCATTAGATATTCTAGAATGCTTCCCCAGGGCTGCCACAGGATCACTGGCTAGACAGACTGTAGCACAACAAAGGTGGGACAACACCGCCCTCCCCCATGTTTGTAGTATGAGAAATTTCAGCAGGAAATTACAAGATATGCACTGACTGGAAATGAAGTAGTCTAATTACCCCAAAACCTTTATAGGCACCAATAGTATTGAAAGAGGGGTCATATATGACTGCCCCAACAGCACCATGAGTACAAATAACCATGGATGCACAATAAAGGGGGCATCCCCTTTAGTTTTAAAGGTTTTACTGGACTCAGACTTCGAATGCCTACAACTCACATTTAACTTGTGTGTTTTTTTCCCTGGAAGGATATCAAATTTTTAGCTTTGATACTAGAATCAACAGCTTTCCTTGTTGGTGAAATTGTGGGAAAAGTAGGATCTGGGACGCTGGCATTTGTGAGTACAACTAGGCACAATCCGGGCAGCCTCCCACCGCTTCACTGATGTTAATCTTCCTCACTCAAAAGTGGCTTAAAGAGGAGAATGGGGTTTGGGGTTTGTATGTTTTCTTATAAGTAGCTGCAGCACAAGTAATGTATATTTTGCCCCTAAATGGTATTATTTCCGTGGTGTGGTTCTAGAGTCAGTTATTATTACTGCTGCTTCATATTTTAACCAGTTTGTTGGTTTTAAGGCTGCTTTATTGCAATTTTGGTGTTTTGTTTGTTATTGTTGTAAGCTGTCCACGTTGAATAAAGGGCAGGTATGCAGCATAAACTATGTTCCCTGGTGGACTGTGTTTAGTTAGGAGAGCCGCAGGCTGTGCAGATCTATTGTAGCTGAACATGTCTCTACCCTCCCCACTCCTTTTTACAGGAATCATGTGTCTTCATGATCCATTTAATTTTGCACAAAAATTACTGAAGGCACTTGAAGAAGCCGGCATTCCACTGTGGAAGCTCCTCCTGGGCAGCCCAAGCCATGCCGTAGCTGGAACTTGCCAAAGACAAAACTCACGCACACACCTCTGTTGTTAACACAAATTAGTATATATATTTTCCCCTCTGAAACAAATTTAAACCCCCAAAGAGCAGGGCATCAATGGAAGCTCAGTGGCAAATTTACAAAGCCAGTGAAGAGTCGACAGGGTGCGTTATCTCTGCTCAAGGTCAGCATGTATCCCCTCCTATTTGTCTCCTATTGTGATGCTTTAGAGATGGGAATGAATATACCAATGGAAAGGGAAGATTAGGAGATGTACAGGGAAGCGGATTTGGGCCAGTGCATTACAGGATGGATTTTGAGGTGTGGATAAATTAATTCCTTGCATGCATTAGAAGATGGGTGAATGGTGAGATGCCAGGATGGAACAGGAGTCGGTGGAAGGTAGTCCAGTTATAGATCACCAGATGGCTTCGGGTGGCCTGCCTAGTGCAGGGATAGGGAACATGTGCCCCACCTCGACTCCAACTCCCATAATCCCTGATGATTGGCTATGCTGGGCAGTGCCAGTGGGAGTTGGGAGTCCAACCAAATCTGGAGGGCCACAGAATCCCTAGTCCACACCCAGCTATCTAACTATAAGCGTCTGCTTATAGTTGGAATCCTTTCAAAATAATGATAGGCCAGGTGGACTCTGGTCTGACGCTCACTGAGAATAGTAGGGCACAAGGCAGAGAGGCCAACAGGAGGTGAAGTCAGAGCCAACGGCAGGCAGAGGTGAATCAATTCCAGGTCCAACCCTTTGGGTTACAAATGGAGTATATAATAAAACAAATTAGTTGTGCCTTAACTGTTAAAGAGATCCTGAGTGTGCATGTTTGCTTTGTAAATTCTGCAGTTTTTCAGTAGATCGTGCAGGACAAAAGTCGCTTCACTCCGGTACAAATGTACAAACTGCCCTGCCCAGCAACTAATTTTTAACAGGTCGGTTTAGACAGTCAGCAGAAACGAGTGGAAAGTGTTTTTTTCCTGGATTGAACAACACTGCAGGTGGGAGTGGCGTGCCCGAGTGCAGTGTTCCCCAAGGCGAAGGAGTCCCAAAACAAAACTCCATGTCCCACAACAGGCAAGCAGTAGTGAGCAGCTGAGATGTACATGGAACAACTTTTTCCCAAATCTCTACTGATAGTCACACTTTTGCCAGTGTCTTGGCTTGCCAGGGGTGGGGGGGACAGCTGAGATACATAATGGGGGGGGTGACTATTAGGATTGCCACTTGCATTGCAGGCAGATATACAGGAACATAGAAAGGATTCAGGATGGGGTGACTGATTTAAGCTTGGTGACTAACTTAAAAAGGCAGGGCCAGTTTACCATATACATGACAAATAGGGTAAGCGGAAGCACTATTTCTCACAAGCATAAAACTGGATTTCTTTTTGCATTTGTACACGTTCTTCCCTAAGACAAGAAGGGAGGCACTGTGCAAAAGTATGTGCTTTGCTTATGATGGGCCAATTCACCAGTCTGGCAGGGGTGGAGGTGCAGAGGACAGGTGCTCATTATGAACTTATTGTCACGCAATCCAGGCTGCAGGGGACGCATCCGACCACACACAGAGCACTCATCCGAATTATTCCACCGGGGAAACATAGCTGTGAGGGCAGAAAAGCAGGTGCAGATACTCCTGGAGTACTGTACGTAATGTACGCAAATGAGCTGGGCATGCTTAGCCAAATAGGCAAGGAAAAGAATGCGGTTGGAGATAGTTGGACAGCAGCAATTTACAGATGGGTGGAGGTATCAGTAGCTCGCTTCCGTCTATGGCTTAGTAGGTGAAGGGACTGCACAAAAATCTTCTTCCATGCATAGGAAACAGTGGATGTCAGAGAGAAGGGTTGTCCTTGTTTCTTCATAGCCCGAATGTAACATAAATACCTCACATGCGGTTCAACCCCCAGCACCTCCAGAATGACCAGAAAAGACCTCTGGTTGGAATCCTTGCTAGTTGCTGCCAGTCAGTGTAGCAAATGCTAAATGGACCAGTGGTCTGACTCGGTATGAGACAGCATCCTGTGTTCCCTTGCATGGGCATCACATGTTCCCACCACCTGCTCCCCAATGAGGAAGCATTCAGCCCCAGCATTTCTCACCTGCGGTACGAAGTGGCACAATCAGCCTGGAAAAGAGCTCGACTGCTTTATCACCACCTCATCCGCTGCCTGGGGGAACTACCCCATAATATATGTCTTCTCTGATGACAAAATGCGGGATCAGAGCACCCTCCCGTTGTTTTTCTTTTCTCCTGTTCTTCCAAGGCGCCCATGCTGCAAGCAGTTAATACACGTCCTCCAAAAAATTATCAAGAGAAATGTGCCCTCCTTGCTTATTGGTCCCAGAGTCACTGTACATGAATGCCGTGGGTTGCTGTGTGGTTGTAGGGCTCTTTACCCCAGTGCAGAGACAACCCCAGGGGAGCCATGTGGGGCAGGAGAAGCCTGTGGAGGAAAGCCTGGTGGAGAGCCTAGAAGGTGTGGATTGGGTCCAAAAGGGAGCAAATGTCCTGGCAGCATCATGGGGCTGAGAGTATAGAGGGCAGCTGCTTCTTCCCCCATCAGAGGCGCTGGCATCAACTCCAGGGGGGTTGGGGTGGACATGGCAGCTTCCCCAGAATTCCCCTTGCGCTTTTTGGACTTGGCTGAAGAGACCTTGCGGTTCCGGGTCTGGATCCCATCCTTGCGCATTGCCAAGGGACGATTCACCTGGAAGGCAGAAGATGGAGCCGTGAGCGAGCGTGAGAGCAGTGCCGCCGAGTGGTCGGGCAGCGAGCAGAAGGAATCGCAGGAAGATCATAGAGTAAAGAAGAGGCTAGAGCAATAGCTGTTTGCAGAGCAGGTGCATGGTTCAGATAGAGGGCAGAGAGGCGCGGGGCTGGCTATGGAGCCATACTAACTCAGAAGTAAACCCCACCGGATTTCACAGGATCACTCTCAAGGCAGAGGGCCTTCTCGGTCATGGCACTCTCCCTTCAGATGTCAAGGAAATAAAGAATCACACAACTTTTAGGCGACATCTGAAGGCAGCCCTGTATCAAGAGGTTTTTAACACTTGATGTTTTTATTTGGTTTGTAGCTATACTGTCAGCCGCCCAGAGTGGCTGGGGAAACCCAGCCAGATGGGTGGGGTATACATAATAAAATTATTATTAATAATAATTATTTTGTTTGCTTGCTTGCTGTAGTGCATCGTAATGCTACCCAAGGAGTAAACAGAGATGGGGGGGGTGCGTGTTGCAGGAGCATGTATGCATGTGGCAGCTGGCAGATCCACAGCCTGAGGCAATTGCCTCATCCCACTTCCTGGCCGTGACAGCTCTGCAGGAGAAGCTACAGGGTAGGCACCCCCAGGGTCTGAGGATGATGGGAGAGGCACATCCTTGGTCTGGGAAAAGGGTACTGAAGGTGCTCCCTTTGGAGCAGTATAAAGTCACCCAAATTTGAGTCCTCCTCAAGGCAACATGGGAATGGCAGAAGCCTACTAATTTGTTCTCAAACATATAGGGGTGGGGGGCAGATTTATTTTCCCCCAAAATGCAAACTAGGAGGGAACACGTTATTTTAAAATCCATGGGTGTATCCAATTAAGTCTTACTTAGAGTAGACCCACTGAAATTAAGGGGCATTAAGTTAGCCAAGTCTATTCATTTACATGGATCCGCTCTGGGTACGACTGGACACAACACTATGTACCTTTTATCAAATAAAACACTCAGGGCTTATCCACACGTAACTTTTGTCCTGTTCTTTCCAGGTGCATGTCTGCACTTAAAAGCTTCGTGTCCAAGCACGTGTCATTTTCTCCCCCGCCCCAAGCTTTCCCCACAGAAACCCGCTTTTTAGCTCTCAATTAGAGCAAACAACAATTTGGGCTTTCCACAGATTGCCATTTGCTCTGATTGAGCTTTAAAGAGCAGGTTTTTGCAGAGAAAGTTTGGGGGCAAAAAGGGGCGGTGTTGCTCGGACATGCAGCTTTTAAGCATAGACCATGCCTGGAAAGAGCAGGGGAAAGGTGCATAAGCCCTTACCCTTCTGCTTATTCTGAAACAACACAGAACAAGGGTGAAAACACTTCAGAAAGCCCGAAAGAATAGGGAGGACAAGAATGGGAAAGAAGGAATGCTGAGGGAATAGGTGGACGAGGCAGCTTCAGGAAGTGTCTGGGCCATATAAATTGCTGTTAGGAGCTACAGGTGGTCCACGCGGCAGAAAACAGGTGGACAAAGGGGGAAGTCTTTGCAGGTTCCCTTCTGAAAACATATTCAGAAGAAGAAGCCATCAGTGCTCGTGCAGCCTTGTCCACAGTGCCGTACCATTTCTTGTTATCCTGTCCACCAGCTTGCAGACAGAATTTGACAGCAATCACAGCATACATCTGCATTCTGAAAACGTTAGCATTTGGGGAGGTGTTTAATGACACAAATGGGGTTTCTCAGTTCTAGGGAAATGCAGATTTTGAAGTTAGTTGCACACACTTATTTGGTGTGGCAGGTCTACTAGACCAAAACGGTCCTTAAGTCACTTGACATAAAATCAGTGTAATGCTTTTTATCCATTAAATGGGTGTGTGAGAGAGAGAGAAAGAGAGAGGGAAGGAGGGAGAAGCAAGCAAGCATTCCTGAGATAATTGCTGAGATGCCCTTATTCCATCAACCAAACTCCCTACTGCCTTGGCTTACATTGTGCAGCTTGAAATAGAGACCGCAGGCATTGCATACGGGTTCTCCGTTCACGTTTCGGCGCCAGAGGGTGGTGGTCGTCGTCTGGCAGTTACTGCACTGGGTGCCGGCTCTCTTGCTGACAATCTGCAGGGTTGAATATGATGAGGGTTGTTACATACAGCGACAAATGGAACCTGCAACAAACTGTTGCAGGGAGTCCAGCCACGCCACTCCATTCCCCTACCTACCCATTACTGCCCACCCCTGTCAGTCAGAATTCCATGCCCCCCCACCAGAATGTACCTCTGCAAACCTCAATGTTGCACTGAACATAAAAATATATTACCAGACGTTTCTTTGGCCGGATGAGAGGCCTGTTCTGCCCGTTCATCTTGTGGTAGAGCCCACAGGCATTACAGAGGTAGTGACCAGTGCCGTCCCTTCGCCACAGTGGCGTGGCTGTGGCTCCGCAATTCACGCACTCTCGCGCCTCTGAGGAAAGAGATGGAGACAAGCAGTCAGTGGGGAAGTTGCAGAATACCTCATAAGGGGGCGGGCATGAGGCCCTTCACTTTGAGGAGATGCTACTAGCAGCATGTCTGATGCAGGACTGGGCTGGAGAAGGCCAGACAGAGAAAGTGCAAGAAAGATGTCGAGAACAATGATTCTTGGGTAGACGAATATTAATTCATTTACATAATGGGTAAAGGAAGCCAATCTTTGCATGTCTAATAAATGCTGCTAGAGCTTAATCTCCATTATGAATCCATCTTGGCCTATAAGCTCATCCTAGAACCTAAGAGGTCAGCTCCAGAGCATCTTTTCAATGCCAGAGTCCAGATCTGGAACCTGTAAGGTCATAATTATTGTGCCACTAAGCATATGCAGAGTATAATGTGGGAAAGAAATATGTTCTACATTTAATGAGCAGAACTTTGCAGCTCAGAGGTGGCAGTTCATGACCAAGATTAAGCCACAGGCGCTCTACAATTTTATAGATTTGCGCTTCTCCTAAACACATTTTTTATGCTAACTATGTCTTGCAGTTGTCTCCGGTAAACAGCTTCATGGTTGGTCAGCTCTGACGTCCAAGCAGCACCAAAAAAGGGCTGATCAGCTGGGCTGGCTAGAGTATATAAACTCTTTCAACATCATGGCCAAACTTCCCAATGGGAAATGTCATCTGAGTGATCCACACATTGTGCATTTAAATATTCACATTAGGACTGAAATGAAAAAGTATTTTGGTGCAAATTTTTAACTTTGGTACAAAACCTTAACAAATTTGAAAACTCTGCCTCTCCAGTCTGCACCATTTTACGAAGGTGTTTTTGTTTAACAGGCAGGCAAGCTTTTGAAAGAGGTCTGGAGTGGTGCAGTCCATTGTGTCCTATCGTTCTCCCTTTGCTCCGCAGCCCATGTGATGGTCCCCAGCAGAAATCCTCACCAGTAGGAGAGAGCTGCGTTGCCCCCCGTAGTTTAGGGGAATACCCAGCTGTCAGGGGACTCCCAGATGGCTGGAAGTATCCAAAGTCCTGCCCCATTGCGTAAGCTGCTCCAGTCGGGGTTCCCAAAGGCAGCAGTTCAGCATGCGTGGGGCTCATCCGCTCCGTCTTCAACATCTCCAGGTATCTGGGGCTCCCCTTGTCGTCGGGGCTGAGGTCCTTGGGCGAGGGAGGCGCTTGGAGGGTCTGATATGAGGACGTAGCAGAGGTGTAGATTGGGAGTCCAGCGTGGGGCTTTCCAGAAGAACTGGAGACCCAAGCTGCTGTGCTGTAAGGGTGCCCATCCACCCACTGCAAACCATTGAGGATGGGATACAACTGCCGCACTGTTGGAGAGGAAACAAAAGGAAACATTAAATAGGGTGTGCAGGTGTCCAGGGCAGTGGGCCTACACTAGAGTTGGCCAAGCAGGCTGTGCTGGATCAGAATAAGGGGCTCCTTCATTCGGTATCCTGTGGCCAGCAGTGGCCAGTTAGATGCTTCCAAGAAGCCCACAGTCTGGCTATAGAGACAGCCTTGCTCCTCTCACACGCATGCACCAGTATTCAGAAGCATGCAGCCTCTTGTCCTGTTCTGGTCCCATGGAGGCCTCCGTGGGGCTAGAGGGCAGGTGGTGCAGCACCACGGAGAGCTCCCAGACTCTGTTCACACCATACATTTAAAGGACATGGGTTCCCCCAAAAGAAGCCTGTGAGCTGTAGTTTGTTCAGGGTGCTGGGAATTGTGGGTGTAATTAGGCTAACCAGGCCTCTTCATTTGGTCCATGGCCACCTGTCACCTGTCACATTACATCCATTTTTTTCCTTTTTTTTTTAATATAACTATTTATTAGATTTCCACAAATACAGAAGAAAATTTAAAACAAACAATACAATACAGATACAATACAAAAATTACAATAAAGAAAAAAAGAAAAAAAACCAAGATAAAAAACATTTTAAGAAAAAAGGAAAAGAAAAATATAAAAAGAAAAAAACATATTTCCATTTCCTTATCTTTCATTAACTTATTTCCTTGACTTCCTCAAACCTCCCTCCTGGTGTTCCATTTCCAATTGTAGTTTCAGCAAGACCTTTCCCTCTTTCACAACTTTAACTCCCCTTAACTCAATTTTGACCCTAAATTTTGCTCTTTACCCAAATCTATATTACACAATTCTCAATGCTTTTTCAACTAAAGCCAATTATTTTCTTTCCAACAACTCCTAACATTCATTAACTTTCCAATATTTCTGTAAATATACTTTAAATTTACCCCAGTCCTCTTCTACCAACTCTTCTCCCTGGTCTCGAATTCCAGGGAGAAGAGTCACATGACATCCAGCACAGGTCAAGCCATGGTGCCAAATTCAAAAGGATGAATCAGGCGTGGCTTGATTTTTTTTTTCAAATGCAAGCCATGGTTGTAAAGGAAGAATTGGGAGTCAATTCTTCCTTC
Source organism: Podarcis siculus (assembly GCA_034642415.1). NCBI lineage: Eukaryota > Metazoa > Chordata > Lepidosauria > Squamata > Lacertidae > Podarcis > Podarcis siculus. Next base: position 5,387,345 of record JAXCMG010000049.1, on the reverse strand, counting down.
TTCCTTCCTTTACTTTTATTTCATAAAAATTATTTCTTCCTTGACTGCAAGGAAAAACCTCAAAGCGGTTTCCTTTGCAGCTGCAAGTTTAAAATTGAACTACATGATGTAATATGACATCAAGTGATTGACTGGTGGGTGGACCTTTCAAAGATGGGCCAGTTTAGGATACAGCCCTCTGGCCGGATCCACATTCCCACAGTGAGGACTGTGAATGGCCATACAATGCCGAGATTGCAGTCTTAGCCGTGTCTACTCTGAAATAAGTCCCACTGAATTAAGTGGGGCTGGGTACCTTTTGTGGGGCGTATGGAAAACTGGGGTCGGGGGAGGTAATGGAACAGAGTATCTTGGGAAAGAGCATGACAGTCTGTCAGGAACCCTGAATAGAAGCAGCCCACAATGTTGATGTTTTTTTAAAATTGAAGGTTCAACATATACTTTAATATTTGCAATGTAAAAACACAACGGTATCACTGTAAGCCCATCAGCCAGAAATTCTGAGAAGGAGGCGGCTACAGAGATGCACTAGCACATTACTTTTGCCTCCAAAGTAATAGTAAAAGTCCCTTTGAGTGCACAGAGGGCCTTTGCCAAATGCAGCATATCCATCTATGATTCAAAATGGTAATGATAAGGGCTAATAGCTTGCAGACAGAGGGAGGTGGGGAGGGTATTGGGATCAGCTGCTTAGTCTGTTTAAAGGTATGTCCTCTTGCAACCACTGTATACCTACCTGGAGAGTGTCTGTAGGATTCAGACATACGAGAGAAGTAGGTGGGCATGGCCCCAGCATCAACACCCTCTGAAGCAGGAAAGAATAGGTCTGCGTCATCATTTGCTTGCAAATGGGGATGTTCAAAATACTGGGGGGCAGAATCTTCATTCCCCACAGTAGAATAATCCATTGTCCGTTCTTAATTGGAATCTTCCTCTGCAGATGATAAAACCTGCAATGAATTTATTTTTTTTTAAGCATGGCACATGAGACAAGGAGAGTCCAGATTCCTGACTGAGAAGTGAATGAGATCTAGTACATTGCTAGGGCCTAGTGATTAGAATCAGCATTCATGAGTTTTATCTTGATTCGCCTTTACTTCCAGAACACTCTGCAGCAGAGGTCGCCAATGTGTTGCCCTCTGGAGGACTGAAGTTGTAAATAGGTGAATAAACCATATTTCCTAAAGCACGACAGTTTCCACCGTGTATTCTACCTATTCTCCAAAGGGACACAGACCCTGTGTGCTAAACAGGCACCGGGGGGGCCCGGGGGGCGAGAATTTTCGCTCTCCAGGAACCCTTGGGTCCCCACACTCCTGTGTGGGTTTTGGGGGGGTGCACTGAGCTCTGACGCTGCCCTCAAAAGCTTTTTTGCCAGCTCCGTGTCACAGCCAACACTTAGCACACCGACATTCCTTTCCGCAGCAGCCGGAAGTCCCGTAATCCCATGTGCTCTTGCCACCGCTTGGCAGAGAGAGAGGCAGGCACTGGGCTTTTGCAACACTATTTATCCGGTGATAAATACATTTATGTTCCTCTTCTTTTGGCAGCTGCTCTTGGTAGTAGATGTGGCAGCCAATTCCTGAGCATGCCAGTTCTTAGATACCTAGCAGCTCTATTGCTGGCAACCAAGCTACTTCAGACCAAGATCAGTTTGAAGTTTGCCCCGTATTGCATTTTGGACTTCGTGAGGTGACCTGAAAATCCCACTTCAAAGCCCATAGTGCAGTATCCAAACTGCACACAAAGGATGCCTGGATAGCTCAGTTGGTTAGAGCATGGTACTGATAATGCCAAGGTTGCAGGTTCATTCCCCATATGGGACAGCTGCATATTCCTGCATTGCAGGGGGTTGGACCAGATGATCCTCAGGGTCTCTTCCAGCTCTATGATTCCATGAAATGATGAGAGAGTATGAGTAATAATAATAGCAAATAAAATATAATATCAATCCTGCTTTGCTCACCTGCCCCCTTTCAACTAAAGCAGAGGCAAAATTTCTCAGACGACATTTTTCTGAGAAAATTCCATCCCAGAAGAAAAAATGGCAATTCTGCAGAAATGTTATCTGAATATCTCCACACACAGAGGGGGAGAGAGAGAGTCAACCACCATTTCTTCTCCCCCACAGTGTCCCAGAACAATGCCAGGCCTGGGGCATTATGGGGTGTGCAAAACGGTGGTCAGGCTACCTAAGGAGGTGCTCTTACTGCCGCTTGCAGAAGCAACGATAACAAGCTGTGCTACTGGCACTTCTTTTTGGCCAGTTATGTACTGCCAAAAAGGAGGATCTGCATCACACAAAAAGAAGAATCAAAGAGGGCATCCAATTCGCACAACATTGTAATATGCTAGTTCATATGTTCACACAAATCTAGAAATAATTACTGTAATAGAAATAGAATACATATCAACATTGTGGGGAAGACAACAGGTGGCTTTTGCTGCCTGCTCCGTCTGCTGACCAGGCGCTACTAACTGCTGATGGACCATGTCAAGGCCTCTGCTGTTCTCCCTTATCCTTAAATCAAACTTTGACTTCAAAGAGAGGATTGTCTTTTGTGAAGCACAACACATCCTGCAGTTATGCACAAGGGTATCTATCCAACTAAGTTACACTCAGAGTTAGACTCATTGAAATTAATGGACCAAAGTTAGTCATGTCCATTATTTCCAATGGGTCTATACCAAACAGGACTAACAATGGCTACAAACCAAGCATTTCTAACCAGCTCTAGGTTTCAGAGTCTAGAATCACATCTGTAAATGTGTGCCTCTGTGTGTCCAGTTCTCCACCCGGCAGCCTATCCTTAAACCACATTGGAACTGGAAAATAAAAGGAAATTGGCGTGACTGCATAAGGAGCTTACAGACAAGCTGAGAATTAAGAAGGGCATGTATAAGAAATGGAAGAAAGGGAAATCGCAAAGGAGGTGTATACATGAGTAGCCAACAGTTGCAGGGAGGAAGTCAGGCTGGCTAAAGCTCAGAATGAGCTCAGGCTCGCAAGAGGGGTTAAAAACAATAATAAAGGTTTCTTCGGCTGTGTCACATGGAGGAGGGAGCATGCTTGTTTTCTCCTGCTCTTGAGGGTAGGACTCGAACCAGTGGCTTCAAGTTGCAAGAAAGGAGATTCCAACTAAACATCAATAAGAACTTTCTGACAGTAAGAGCTGTTTGACAGTGGAACCGACTCTCTTGAGAGACAGTGCACTCTCCTTCCTTGAAGGTTTTTAAGCAGAGGTTGGATGGCCATCTGTCAGGGATGCTTTAGCTGCATTGCAGGGGGTTGGACTAGATGACCCTGGGGGTCCCTTCCAACTCCAAGATTCTATGATTCTGTGATTATGCAGTGCCCAAAATGGGGTGGTGATAGAAAGTGGAATGATTTCAGAGTGTGAACGAGAGGAAAGTGTCAGTACGCCTTTCAACCGATGTCCACGACTGGGCTCAATAACTGGTTGTGCCCCGACTGGGCTAGGCGACTGGAGCACTTTCAGAGACCTTCCAATCCTGGAAAGCAGGTCTCAGTGCCCTGGACTGTGCATTGTGAGCACCAGACTCAGCAGAGTATAAATAATGCGGAAGCTAGCTGTGAAGCATAACTCCTTTTATTTCTAACAACTACTACAAACTAACGGACTACCGGCTTGCATGAGTGTTACAGCTCCCACTCAGCCATCTAGCCACTACATAGATAAGGCTCTCTCCACACACAGAGTCAGGCAGTCAGGCAGGAGCGGAAGAGTAGAAGAGCAGTTTCTGCCCCCTCCTTTCTCAAAACATCACATCAGGAGATTCTCACAATGGGAGGGGGTCAAAATATCAACAGAAAGTGGGAAGGTAGGCCAACTGTCCACCTGAAAAGATGTGAGATGGCATCCGACACCATCGTGAGGCCTGGGTGTAGAAATATCTGGGCCTCCACCAGACATTTACAACTCTATCCAAAAGATGTTTGGGATGGATTGGTGGGGAGCTGGCAAAAGTCTTTGTTTTTGTAGCCCATCCTTTACCGCTCTGCAGTGTTAAAATGGGAACACACCATTTTGATCCCTACCATTAAAACAGCATGGCAAAGATACATTGCGACACAGTAACAGATTCCCATGGGATAAACAAAAAGAATTGTGTGATAAATGGAGTGCAGGTTTGGCTTGCCGATCAGAAGGTTGGCGGTTCGAATCCCCACAACGGGGTGAGCTTCCATTGTTCGGTCCCTGCTCCTGCCAACCTAGCAGTTCGAAAGCACGAAATGCAAGTAGATAAATAGGTACCACTCTGGCGGGAAGGTAAACAGCATTTCCATGCGCTGCTCTGGTTCGCCAGAAGCAGCTTAGTCATGCTGGCCACATGACCTGGAAGCTGTACGCCGGCTCCCTCGGCCAATAAAGCAAAATGACTGCCGCAACCCCAGAGTCGGCCACGACTGGACCTAATTTTCAGGGGTCCCTTTACCTTTACCTTTAAGGCTGTTGGCAGTGGAGGCCAACCAGGGGCCTTGTGCTTAGATGGGAGTTGGATTTAATGGGACCCAGGTGAGAACAGTGCTTGCAAAGCCTTTCTGGATTTGCCTCCTTTGCCCAAGGAGGGCAGAGAAGTCCAGGACCTGTTGGAGGAACCTCTTTCCTAGTGACTCTGCAATTCGCCCTCCTTCCTCTTATCTCTTTCTCTAACCAGTCTCTCTTTCTCAGAAGTGACATCTTTACTTTCCTTATCAATATCAGCTTCCAGATCTGATGAGGCTCCAGGGGAAAAAAGTGTGTGGGTTATTTGAGTTTGCTTGCAGTGTGTGTCCCACATAATATATTGCGCGTGTGAAGCAAAGACTGGACAAGGACGGGGAAGACCTAGGTTCAAAACCCCAGGCAGCCACAAAACTCATGTTTGTGGAGCGGCAGGGGCAGGACTCTCTTCGGCTTCCCAGTGCTAAAATTGTGAGGCTGAAACTGGGGAGGGCTGGGGAAAGAGAAGCAATATTTGTCACCTGAGACTCCTTTGGGGGAAACACAGATGTCTGTATTGTGCTTGTATTTCTCTCTTAAAAGGGACCCCTGACCATTAGGTCCAGTTGTGGCCGACTCTGGGGTTGCGGCACTCATCTCGCTTTACTGGCCGAGGGAGCCGGCGTACAGCTTCCGGTCATGTGGCCAGCATGACTAAGCCGCTTCTGGCGAACCAGAGCAGCGCACGGAAACGCCGTTTACCTTCCCTCCAGAGCGGTACCTATTTATCTACTTGCACTTTGATGTGCTTTCAAACTGCTAGGTTGGCAGGAGCAGGGATGGAGCAACGGGAGCTCACCCCGTCGTGGGGATTCAAACCGTTGACCTTCTGATCGGCAAGTCCTAGGCTCAGTGGTTTAACCCACAGTGCCACCTGCATCCTATTTCTCTCCTACACTCTGGCTAATTTCAGCTTTGGTAGTAGGGAATCAAATCAGGACGCCGATTTGGCGGCTGAACCAGAGCAAACAGCAACCCATGGATAACCCGAATTGCCTTTTGTTGCACTGCAGTTTTAAAGAGCCGGTTTTCATGGGCAAGGCTTGCAGGCAAAAACAGGGCGCTCGGACATGGAGCTTTCAAGTGCCCAGAAAGCACAGGGCAAAAGCTAAGTGTTGATAAGCCTTAAAGAAGAGGCAGTTGGCAGGCACAGTCATCCCCTGGGCTAGTTGTAAGAAGAAGAGGAGGAGGAGGAGGAGTTTGGCTTTGATATCCCGCTTTATCCTAAGCAGTCTCAAAGTGGCTAACATTCTCCTTTCCCTTCCTCAAACACTCTGTGAGGTGAGTGGGGCTGAGAAACTTCAGAGAAGTGTGACCAGCCCAAGGTCACCCAGCAGCTGCATGTGGAGGAGCGGAGAAGCGAACCGGGTTCACCAGATTACGAGTCTATCGCTCTTAACCACTACACCACACTGGCAGGTGTGTTGGGGAAAGACTAAGGGGGATAGGGCAGTGCCCCATGTGCCCTAGTGGACCAGCCTCCACTGCCCCAAGGGAGCACCAGCTGCTTTCAGATCTGCTGGAAGTTGAACCGAGCAAGACCCCATCACATTAACCTGCCATTCACAAGCGCCCTTCCAGCACAGCTTGCAGTTCCTTGCCTGCCAAGTACTTTTGGGGCTTCCTGCAGAAAACTGTGCATACTCAGCTACATCTTTCTAGGACCCTGTTCCTCTGCCCTGTGAATGGCAGTTGGATCCGGTGCCAGGCCTTATCGCCCAATCTTTGCAGTGTGTTCAGCCATCGGGTACCAAAGGAAGCCTTTTGAAATCAACCTTGTACGCATGCCAGCTTCCTCTGAACGTGGGACTAGTGGCGCTGTTGTCCTCTGATTCATTTCCTCCCCCTTTGCACCTCTGGGGCCTTTAAAGGACCTCCTCGATTCTTTTCTATGGGAGGGGGGAATGGGGGACCAGATTCTGAGTCATAGGCTGGGCTGCGGAATTCAGATACACATTTTTATATGTGGGTATTTGCTGTGCTTTTTTGCAGCGCTCTACCTGCTCTGCAGCCCCCGTCCTGAGCCAAGGGAGCTCGAGGTGGCTTACAAATCATTTTAAAGCGAGCAACAAAATGCCAGCAAGGCAGTACAGTGAAAAACAAACTTCAAAACCAGATAAAAACAGTATAAATAGTACAACGAGAATGATCGGAAGACTCGTTTTGTCAGAAGTCTTTTTATTTAGGTGTTTATTTAAGTGTTAAGAAGGAAGATTATGCTTTTCTATGTATGTAAATCTGCTTTTTCTTTTTTTCTTCTTTTGTATTTTCTTCTTTTTTTCATTCTTAATTGCTTTTTTCTTTAATTTTCTTTTTGTAATATGAGCTTGTAAATTCTTTGTATATGTGTGTAATTTAAAATAATAAAGATTATATTAAAAAACAACAACACAGAGATTGTTTCAGTTCACACCTTAGCAGCATCTTTGGCAGCATGTCTTAACATCCATGTCTGTCTAAAAATCTGCATCTTCAGACAGCAGCAGCAGAGAGGGAGCCAGGGGTATTTTTAAGAACCCCAAATCCCGGGTCTTTTGCACCAGGCTTTGGAGACCCTTCCAACTCTACAATACTTTGATTCTATGAAACCAAGAAGTCTTCAATTTGTTATAGTTTCATCTGAATCAGGAAACTATAATTAACAGCTTCAAAACAGGCCAATAGATTAAGCCAATTTAAAACTACGATTTAATACTTTGGCTTGTTCTGAAGCTGTTAACCATGGTTTCCTGGTTAAATCAGGTTTGCCAAATTGTTACTCTCCAGATACAGCTGGACTACAGTTCCATTGGCCATGCTGCCTGGGACTGCTGGGAGTCCATTAACATCCAGAGAACATCAGATTGGCAACTTCTGTGATGGTTAACGAAAAGATTTAACATTGTTTTTTGCTTGCTTGTACAAAGAGAGGAATGGAAGGAGCTCTGTGTGTGGCTGAAAGGCTCGCTCATATCTCAGCTTTCAAAGGCAAGATATGATCATCCAAACATGGTCAATATCTCCGTATTGTTTCTGGGAAGCCTGAAACTGCCTATAGCCAGTCAGTGAGTTCATGGCTGAGGCTACTTTTGAATGCAAGACTTTGCAGCTTACATTCCTATACCGTATATGCGCAAACACATGCAACCCCCCCCCTCAGTTGCCCCTTCTGAAAGCAGCTGTTCAAAGTGGTATGTTGGCAACTGTCCGTCTCGAGATACAATGGAGGAGTGTGCCATCAAGGGCAAAGTCAAACCATTTGAGAGTTACAGCGCCTGCTGTGGCTGTAGAGACCGATATGGGAGAGACATGTTTTGTTGCAGCTGGGGCAGAGGAAGGCATCTGGTGGTGCTGTTGCAGATACACCACAGCGTTTCTTCCCCCTGCGCTCCTCCCGGTGGTCATTTCTTCTCTGCTCACTGCTATGGATGCACAGCCAGACTGTCTGTCTCTAGGAGCTGTAGTCATCTATCAGGGATTCCCACACCATGTGCTTGATGTTGCCAGCCTTCATGTCACATTTGCAGACATCTTTGTACTGCAGAGCTGGTCTGCCAACGGACCTGGTGGCTGAAGCCAGCTCCCCGTAGACCAGGGGTCAGCAACCTAAGGCCCATGGGCCACAAGCAGCCCACGAGGGGCATTTAACCGGCCCACGAGCCGCCCCCGAACCGAGCCGCCCGCTCGGCGAGTCCCCGCGCGCTGGGCTAAACCGCACTGCACCGGTTTAATGCAGCACACAGGGACTCAGTTCCGCGGTGCCGGAAATCATGTCTGCACAGATGCAGATGCCGGAAATCGAGGGCAAGCACACTCACACATGCGATCCGGCCCACGGAGGGATCTCCACTGGAGTGAACTGGCCCAGGTAAGGTAAACCTTGCCGACCCCTGCCATAGAGCATGTCCTTGGGGTTCCTGTTGAGGATGAGCCGTCATACTGGACAGAGTCACACATGTCCTCATGGAAGGACACAGTCATCTTGCGGAGTTTAGGTGAGCTTTCTATCTTGTTGAGCAGTGTGAAGGGTCATTTTCAGCTGATGAGGTCAAAGGCTTTGTCAGGGGCATCTCTGCTCTCGGCAATTCTCCTGCAGCTGGCGCAGTGGGAAAAGCATGTCTACTGTAGACCTCTGAGCTCTAAAGCTGCATTGTGACTCAGGATAGACCCTGTCAGCGAGTGACTTCAATCTGTTGAGAACCACAAGGGCAAAGGCTTTACCCACAGTACTGAGCAGGGAGATTCCACCATGGTGGTCTCCTTTGTTATTCTAGAGGGTCACAATGCTGGAGTCACACATCTTGTGATATTGCTTGAAATGTATGGTGCAGGTGGGGCCCTAGAATCCATCGTTACTCCCCAAAATGTGCAACAGGCCTTCACAACTTGTCACCCACCAGCAGAATGCAATCTGCACCAACCATGTGTGGTGATGGCCTTCCAAGGGCTTGGTAAATCTGGTTTTCCTGCCTCCCACCTTGGATGGCAAAAGCCCAGGTCAATGTCAAGCAGATGGCAGGCCACAGCTGCTGTGCTGTCTTCAGCTTAGCAAATCACAAGTCCAAAGGGTCTGAAATATACGCACCAGTCGTTTATGTGATTCTTACTGGGGAAGGGCCACAGATCAGTGGTAGAGCATCTCCTTTGCATACAGAAGGTCTCAGGTTCAATCCTTAGCCTCTCTTGCTAGGGCTGGGATTGTTCCTTGTCTGAAACCCTGGCCAGTCAGGGTAGACAGTACTAGCTGGGCCAGTGATCTGACTCAGTATAAGGTCACTTCCTATGTTCCTATTTACCAGGGATAATGACTAATTTCTGCTATCTTCCAGGTAAGTTGCTTTTCTAAATTTTGCATATCAGAAAATTTGTCAGTGCAAGCAGCTAGAATAATTCATCAGGGTTCAGCTCTCTCCCTGGGATCTCCAGCAATTAAATCTCTGGCTGGAGGTGGACAACACACCTTGCCTCTAGGGCACCTTCATATATGTATAAACATGAACATGAAGACACTATGCAGGGAACATCTTTTCATACACTGCAACTGCTGCTCTTGATAACATATTGTAGAAGAAACATGTCCCCCCCCCCCCCCCCCCGGACATCTCTAATCAAAGGGACAAAATTCTGAATTTAAATAGTATAGAAGGTCCTGAAGTCAATAAGGAATAGGCTGTGTTGGATTTTCAACCAGTGGAGGGCAGACTATGGCAGGGTTAAATAAATGCAGGATCTATAGCAGGTCAATGAGAGACTTCAACAATGTGTACAGTGGTACCTCGGGTTAAGAACTTAATTCGTTCCAGAGGTCTGTTCTTAACCTGAAACTGTTCTTAACCTGAAGCGCCACTTTAGCGAATGGGGCCTCCTGCTGCTGCTGCGCGATTTCTGTTCTCATCCTGAAGAAAAGTTCTTAACCCGAGGTACTATTTCTGGGTTAGTAGAGTCTGTAACCCGAAGCGTATGTAACCTGAAGCGTATGTAACCCAAGGTACCACTGTAATAATCTTGGGGGGGGAGCTCAAATATTGAACCTTCTTTTGAAAATAGGCATGTTAAAATAGAGCCTGTGCTGTACTCATCTGTGAAAATGTGAAATATGCCATACAGCACAGCCCCAAACAACTTTTGTCCTAGGCTTTATATGAGTGTGTGTGTGTGTGTGTGTGTGTGTGTCCATGCACATGCACAAACACACAAATACATATATAGTGGTACCTCAGGTTACAGACACTTCAGGTTACAGACTCCGCTAACCCAGAAATAGTACCTCGGGTTAAGAACTTTGCTTCAGGATGAGAACAGAAATTGTGGCGCGGCGGCAGCGGGAGGCCCCATTAGCTAAAGTGGTACCTCAAGGTTAAGAACAGTTTCAGCTTAAGAACAGACCTCCGGAACGAATTAAGTTCTTAACCCGAGGTACCTCTGTAAACATCAAAGCAACACTGCCACAAACATCTATGCCACACACATCAAAGGCATCACCTTATCTCTGGGCTACACCAGTCCTTATCAGCAGGAATGAAATTTCCTTTTGAATATTTTCATTTCAACCAAAATTACAGTTGTGCCCATAGCCATTTAGTAACTCCACTCTGCACACTGTTACCGAGCTGGGCATGGGGGCCCCAGAGATGCTTCCAGAACCTTATCACCAGCTTCACCGGCTTCAGATAATTATCTGTGGGGTATTTGTTATCGGGGCACTATTGAATCACAGACAGCAGTTTTAATCCAGCCTGAAACCGTTCAGATGCTGTTCCCACAGAGAGACCAGCTTGCATTTCAGCCTAAAGCTTCCCCCGTCAGAAACTTCACAAGAACAATGGACCTTCCAAAGAACCCAGGTGTCCGAGAGCCTAGGCAGAAGGTAAACCAGGAGGACTTCCTGGCTTTGCTCTTTCTAGTCCATCCTCTCAGGCCCTCTGCTCCTTCCCCAACTCCATAGATCCCAAATGGAAAAGTGGGACTGAGAAGTCTTAAGAAGTCAGGAGACAAGAATGGAAAACCCAACCCACTTCCATTTCTTGAACTCCCATTTTCCTGCCACCGTTCCATTTGGATCCTTACCAGGACAAAAAATTAGAGGCAAATGCATTAGTCTCTGGGATCAGATGTTAATGGGAAGGTGGTTATATGGAGAGCAAAATAAATTAACATGTGTCCCCTGCTTTCACTATATTCCATTCCTGTTTACCTGTCCTCTCTGCCTCTCTGTTTATCCATCCATCCATTTTCTTTCTACCTGTTGAGTTTCCCAGTACAAGGTCATCCTACTATCCTTTCCTCATGCAGGGGTTTTTCACCCACTCTTTTTCTGTAGCCACCAGTTTCATGTGGGTTGATCCTTAGGTTTGAATCATTCTGTACAGAGTGATGTCCATCTCTGAAGCTTAAGTGTGTGTGTGTGTATGGCAATATTTCCATATTTGGTGCAGTGCGGGAACAAGAGTGTGAGCTGGAAAGTCCCCAGTTCAGAACGCACACCACACATACAAAGAATTCTCAGGACTGCAGTTTACCCCTCAGAGAACTACAGTTCCCAGGATTCTTTGGGGTTGCTTTGAATGCAGGGTGTATATGCAGCCATGGCGTCCTTAAGCATGCTACACTCTCTCAGTCTCAGTTTCCCCACCACCGTCTGCAACGTGGGGATAATATTACTGGCCTACCTTATAGGGTTAGTCTAAGGATGACTGAGATAATGCACATGAAGCAGTTTGGGTGCTCTGGTGTGCAACATTAATGCTAAAAGCACAAGAGTCTTGTGGCACTTTAAAGATTTAACAGATATATTGTAGAGATGATCCTAGTTCCAATGAAATAAATAAATTAATATTAAATGTTATTAATTGTCTTTCCCATCCATGACTCTCAGGGTGGAATCCTCAGAACATTGTCTTGCACGAGGAGGAGTTCAATTGGAACCAACAGGACTTCCTTACAAGTCAGTTGGTTTCAAACAGAGCTGTGACTCCCATTTTACAGATGAGAAAGTGAGTCACTGCTTGCGTTTGAGATAGGATTTTTCAAACCCAGTCCCCCTGCATCGAAGGACCGACTTCCTTCCACCACACTGACCAGCTTCCTTCTCATGTATAATTCTTGGGGCATTTTTGCCATGGGAGGCTTAAGAACAGCCCAATCTTGAGTATATTTCTGTGGAAGTAAAACCTACTGCATCAAATGGGACTTCCTCCCAAGTCGCTGCACATAGGACTGCAGCTGCTGGACTGTTTGCTTAAAATGCTCTCTAAAGTGGATGCTAAAACTCCATTGTTATTTGCTTGCACGCAGCGCATCATCATAACAGGGCAAAAGAGGATCAAACGTTCTCTTCTGGAAAAGCATATCTATCTGTGAAGAAACTGGTTGATGTGTTTGTCTGAAAGTCCCATGGCGTGGGTCTGGGTTGTTTTGCCCGTAGTGCACAATGCTTCTAGTGCCCTGTCCCTGTCCTCTCCCCGTGCTACTTATTACAGTGGTACCTCGGGTTACAGATGCTTCAGGTTACAGACTCCGCTAACCCAGAAATAGTACCTCGGGTTAAGAACTTTGCTTCAGGATGAGAACAGAAATCGTGCTCTGGCGGCGCGGCAGCAGCAGGAGGCCCCATTAGCTAAAGTGGTGCTTCAGGTTAAGAACAGTTTCAGGTTAAGAACGGACCTCCAGAACGAATTAAGTACTTAACCTGAGGTACCACTGTATTATTATTATTATTTAAATTACTAAATTGTCCTTCACCCAAATATTACAGGGCAGTTTACAGTATTAAAATACAAAAAAATACATACCATAATAATAAGGAATAACAATAATGTCCCTCGGTTATTGGTATTTAATAATTTTATGTACACTTAAGCATAGTCCTGCGCTCTTCCCTTCCTAGCACAACACTGATCCTTTCAGCATCTTTACACAAACAGCAACCTCCACATTTGCCTTCTCTGCCATGTCCAGGCAATTTACTCTCCCCCTTCCCCACTGTGTTCTTGCAGGCACCTTTCTGACCTCAGCAGGTTCTGCCAGCCTTTGTGTTTCTCACTTGCAACACGTCTGCCCTGCCATTTCTCAGCCATCCCAATGTGTTTCTCTCATGGCTTTCATGCTCTTTTTTCTGCTCCTGTGATCCTGATTCACTTCATTCTCTGCCTTTTTTTAAAAAATGAAATTTGGGAGTTTGTATTTGCACTACTAGAAGTTGGTGCGAGGAACTGTAGATCTGCTCTCGGTTTTGGGTGCAGTCATTTTAACTTTCCAGCACAACTGTAAATAATAGAACTCAAAGCCTATCACATTTTGCCCGAGCCGATGCCTGTTTGCGTCAGAAACATGTCCCCTGCGATCTAGTGAAACCTAGGCACCAATAAGTACGTGTTTATAGGATTGCAGCCTTAACTCTTTCCCAAAGGATCTACAAGGATTATTTTCTTGAATTCACTCTCCATGTTCAAAGCCCTGACTCATCATCGAATCAGACTTAGAAATTGACAAAGATTGGAGGTTGGCTCATCTATTAATCTGTTTACTCCCTCCTCTCAGTTATCACAATCTGTTAGGATACCACTACTCCCTTTTAATCTGTGGAGTGATAATCACATCTAGATGCAACTTTAAAAAATCAAGTCAACATTCCTAACAATTTATACCTCAGTCCGTTGTGTGATTGCTTTGCGTCTAGCATTCTCGAACTCACTGCACTTTGGCCATGCACTGCCAGTTTTCCAACACCCTTTTCATTTGAAGAGGGAAAAGTTTGCCTTGCCTCTAGCCGACCCATGCTTGGAAATGCTCATTGTGCCAAGGCAGCCAACATCGGGGCTTAGCCTTTGAAGCTCTTTTCAGTCCCAAAGCTCAGACATAGACCATGCAAAATAATAATGATGATGAGGATGCCTCTACCCATGTGCAGAGTGCACTTCTCTCAGCCCCAACAATACAGTAGCAGTGAAGGGCATCCAAAGCAGAGGATAAATTTTTGAGGCCAAACACGTTTCATCTTCAGCACTTTGCCCTATCCACCCGTGTTGCAATCCTGCTTTTCCGTCTACCCCATTCCTCTATCCATATCCATTACTATTCTTAACAATTCCTCGCCTTTGTCCATTACTCAAAGAGAAATCAACAACTGTCCTTCAAACAACTGGATTTTGGGCATGCATTGAATCAAACTGACCTGGTGCAGAGCACAAACCTTGGCAAATTTTTGAACGCGTCTTGGTCCACGGAGCCTAGAAAACGTGGGGAAGGGCTGGGTTGACACTGGAGAAAGTGTTGCCACTTCAGCCGCTTGATCTGCCTCAACCAAGTCCTCCTACGATGTCCCAGGCTGTACTGGTGGGACAGAGAGAGAGAGACTGAAAGCAACAGGGAGGGGACCGATGACCAAAAAAAAAGTCAGCAGCAACCACCCAAGTGATGTCTCCGCCTCCTCCAAAGTCGACCGGCAAGGAGGATGAAGAAGAGGGAGAGGGAATTGGAGAAATACATAAAAACCCGTATGCAGACCAAATAAAACCAACACCCTTCATTTGGAAACAATTCAAGGGATATGTTCAAGTGTGTGGAGCGGGAGAATTAGAAGGCTAAAAGTTCTGGAGATTGTATCAAGGGTTGGAGGGGGAGCTGTATTTAGTGGGTCGGTGATAAGCCTGGAAGCCCAAACTCCTAGATCTCATCCCAATCTATGGGGTGAATTTGGGGCCTGGGCTTGTGCAGGGAGAAAAGAGAATGTGAGACGGTAGGAAGTCAGCAATGTAAGTTCCTGTATCTTTTATGTTCTTATCTCTTGCTATTTGGATCCACCAGCGCAAGATATCTTTTGCTCAGCCTTCCGTGGAGGGAGATATGTAACTGAGCATTTTCCTCCACCCCACCCTGAGAGAAGCAGACATCTTGTTACAGCTGTTCACATGTATAGAGAAATCACTGAAGGTTGTGCAGAGAGGGGGGCGGAGAATCCTGACCACTGCTTGCCCACCTACTTGCCCACGTCCCCCCTGTGTTTCTATATGGATACTCAAAAGAGTATCCAAGCATTTTGGACTATTGCAATGCACTCTACGTGGGGCTACCTTTGAAGGTGACTCGGAAACTGCAATTGATCCAGAATGTGGCAGCTAGACTGGTGACTGGGAGTGGCTGCCAAGACCACATAACACTGATCCTGGAAGATCTTCATTGGCTCCCAGTACGTTTCCGAGCACAATTCAAAGTCTTGGTGCTGACCTTTAAAGCCCTAAACGGCCTCGGCCCAGTATACCTGAAGGAGCGTCTCCACCCCATCGCTCAGCCTGGACACTGAGGTCCAGCTCCGAGGGCCTTCTGGCGGTTCCCTCATGGCGAGAAGTGAGGTTACAGGGAACCAGGAAGAGGGTCTTCTCGGTAGTGGCGCCTACCTTGTGGAACGCCCTCCACAAAGTAGATATCAAGGCAATAAACAACTGTTTTACTTTTAAAAGACAACTGAAGGCGGCCCTGTTTAGGGAAGTTTTTAATGTCTGATGCTGTATTGTTTTTAATATTTGTTGGAAGCTGCCCAGAGTGGCTGGGGAAACCCAGCCAGATGGGTGGGGTATAAATAATAAATTATTATTATTATTATTATTAGGATGAAAGTAAAGGCATGTGTCTGACACACGTTTATAGCAAGTTTACAGAGCACGTGTTTTGCAGGACAAAGGTTCAATCTTTTGCATCGCCAGGTAGGGCTGGAAATGTCTCCTGTCTGGAAACCTGGAGAACTCTGAAACATTAGTCAGTGTACCGTATTGACAAAAATGACCTCGGATGGTCCTGTGGCCTGACTCTGTATGGCAGCTTCATATGTGAGATTATACAGCAGGATGCCTGACCTGAGAACAAGTAGGCAGAACCATTGCTGACTGTTTTCACTTCCCAAATAATGCCACACCTTCCAGCTTTCTCTCTTTTTCTGACAACTGCCCCAGGTAAGCCATTGGTCCTATTCTATTTGTCTTTGGGGAACCCAGTCGGATGGGCAGGGTACAAATAAAATATTTATTAATTATCATCATCAGTGTCTTTTACAAGTTACCGTATTTTTTGCTCTATAAGACTCATTTTTTCCCTCCTAAAAAGTAAGGGGAAATGTGTGTGCGTCTTATGGAGCAAATGCAGACTGTGCAGCTATTCCAGAAGCCAGAACAGCAAGAGGGATCGCTGCTTTCGCAGCGCAGCGATCCCTCTTGTTGTTTTGGCTTCTGAGATTCAGAATATTTTTTTTCTTGTTTTCCTCCTCCAAAAACTAGGTGCTTCTTATGGTCTGGTGCGTCTAATAGAGCGAAAAATACAGAAGTTGCTAGCATTGTCGTTCTGTGAGGTCCAACCTCCTCCCAGCTTTCTAGGGGTTAAAATTGCGCAGGATGTGCAAGCATGCAGGCACAGGTCTGTAAATATAACACACATGAAGAGAAAACACAAGTACAGGGTTTCCCATCCATCTGAAATCCCTTTGCCACCTGTCTGCCTCTGACCCCACCTAGTCAGAGCTGCCAGTCAATGACTGTAAATGGTGTTAGATATTGTTTAAGCTGGAGCTGTTTGATAAGCCTGGCCAGATTCGTGGCAAAGGAAATAGTCAGTTTATTAACATTATTCAGGAGCCAATGTTGAGCAGGCTATGATTGCCAAGTAAAGGAGTCACCAGCCTTTGTTTATCTTTCCTCCTTTCCCCCTGCGATAATGTTTTTCTCCTTCTTTTCACAGAATCTCTAAAAACTTGCAGTTCTGTTTGATGGAGGCCACATTTCCCGCACACTGAAATACTGGGCTTCTTTGCCACTGCAGGAGGTGGAATGCGAAAGAGTACATGTGTCTAGGCTAATGATGTTGCCTGATTACGTTGGGGAAATCACAAGAGACCCTCTTTTCTGTCTCTTCTTTTTTTTATAAATATTTTTATTGGCAATTTCAACATAACAAATTATCAAACCATATAACTGTATACATTATATTTCCCTTTTCCCCCTTCAATCCCTCCCCCCCCCACCAGAGACTTCCCTCAGCTCCTCTCTCTGATTTCTCAGCACATATTATTCTCTGCATGCTATAAAATTATACATATCCTCACGTTATCTATCTATCATGTTATCAACCAATAAGTTTGTGTATGTTTATTTAAAACCTGCCAAGGAGTCCAGTTCATTTTGTTGTCTTTTTAGATAATTTGTAAAAAGCTCCCATCCTTCCTTAAAGTCACAGTTGTCCTAGTCCTGCAGTTTGTATGTCAGTTTAGCCAACTCAGCATAACTCATCAATTTTTCTTGCCACTGTTCTTTCGTTGGGATTTCCTCATTCTTCCATCCTTGTGCGATCAAGACTCTTGCCACTGTTGTAGCATACATAAATAAGTTCTTTGTTTTTCTTGGCAGGTCTTGTCCTACAATCCCTAACAAAAATGCTTTTGGTTTTTTTTACAAATGTCATTTTAAACATTTTTTTCAATTCATTATATATCATTTCCCAAATTTATTTAAACTTCTCTACATTCCCACCACATATGATAAAAAGTCCCTTCTTTTTCTCTGGATTTCCAACATGTATTTGACCTGGTTTTGTACATTTTTGCTATCTGTACTGGTGTAATATACCATCTGTACATAATTTTCATATAATTTTCTTTCAAAGGACTTTTTCTGTCTCTTCAAAATCTTTGTTGCGTCTACTTTTGGCTGCCGTCAATCAGGGTTTCCCAAAGCTCCGATAGCCAAATAAACTCCTCCCCTTCTCTGGATTTCCATTCTTCCAGGGTGTGTAAGAGAATTACACCTGTCAAGGAGTCCACACTTGTGTTTCCATGTGAGTCACTGTTCTAACTAGAAGGAAGCCAGCTCAGAGGGACTTGCACAGAGGCACAACATGCATCCTGGAGGAAGGGCCGTAGCTCAGTGAGCTTTGTGTGCAGAAGGTCCCGGGTTCAACCCTTGGCAGCTGTGGGAAAACTCATAACTGGACCTCTGGAGAGCTGCTGATACTGCAAGTCAGTGTAGGGACAACACTGACTCAGTATAATGTAGTTTCATATGTTCTGTGTTCTCTTAGAGGGGGTGATTTTGCATCTTTAGCACCAGCAACAATCCACTTGCAGCCCATGTAGAGACAAGACATAATCCTGCAGATGAAATAGATGACTGAATGGAAGGAAGGAAGGAAGGCCAAAGCAGTGACTCGTGCAGGAACACAACAGGCACCCTCCTTGGAGGGAGAGAGATTGTGCTGTGCCTTTACACTGGGAATGATCCACCTGCAACTAAGGAAGAGAAAGGGCAGAATCATACCCCACTTCCCAATAACAGATGGAAAGAGTCAGGGCTAGAGCAATATATACGGGACATCTTCCTTTCCAAGTGGATACTCAACCTGTGGGTCCCCAGATGTTGTTGAACTACAACTCCCATCACCCCTAGCTAGCAAGGTCAGAGCTCAGGGATGATGGGAGTTGTAGTCCAACAACATCTGGGGACCCACAGGTTGAGAACCGCTGCTTTAGACTCACAGGATTGCTCTTGTCTGCCTGCCTGTCTGTCTTGCTTTTATCAAGCTATTTGAAATGTTACAAAAACAAATGTATACCCAGTAAAATAAAGTCACAAAACAAACTACATTGCATTATGAAGGGAAACCATTTATCTACAGTAACGATGAAACTGAGGTGGTGAATCCCTTTCTGTTTTGCATGCTGTCTGTGGGTTTATTCATCTGGAGGATGAATAGTAATAGGATTTAAGTACACAGCAAAATATGGTCTGAAGCTCAACATCAAACAAACGAATATCATGGCCACTGGTCCCATCACTTCCTGGCAAATAGAAGGGGAAGAAATGGAGGCAGTGAGAGATTTTACTTTCTTGGGCTCCATGATCACTGAAGATGGTGACAGCAGTCACAAAATTAAAAGACGCCTGCTTCTTGGGAGAAAAGCAATGACAAACCTAGACAGCATCTTAAAAAGCAGAGACATCACCTTGCCAACCAAGGTCCATATAGTTAAAGCTATGGTTTTCCCAGTAGTGATGTACGGAAGTGAGAGCTGGACCATAAAGAAGGCTGATAGTCGAAGAATTGATACTTTTGAATTATGGTGCTGGAGGAGACTCTTGAGAGTCCCATGGACTGCAAGAAGATCAAACCTATCCATTCTGAAGGAAATCAGCCCTGAGTGCTCACTGCAAGGACAGATCCTGAAGCTGAGGCTCCAATACTTTGGCCACTTCATGAGAAGAGAAGACTCCCTGGAAAGACCCTGATGTTGGGAAAGATGGAGGGCACAAGGAGAAGGGGACGACAGAGGATAAGATGGTTGGACAGTGTTCTCGAAGCTATGAACATGAGTTTGACCAATCTGTGGGAGGCAGTGGAAGACAGGAGTGCCTGGCGTGCTCTGGTCCATGGGGTCACGAAGAGTCGGACACGACTAAACAACAAGTACATAGCCCATCTAGTTGAGCTCTCTCTTCTCACAGTGGCCAGTCAGATTCCTGTGGGAAGCCTAAAAGCAGGACCTGAATGCAACATCACTCGCCTCACCTGGTATTCTGGTTTTCAGCTGCACAGTGCCTCTGACAATGGGGGTGGAACACAGCCATGACGGCTAGTTGCCATTGACAGCCTTATCCCCTACAAATTTGCTTTGTCCTGAATCTTGTTTACCTTGTTTGCCTTCCTTATAATGCTTTATACCATGTGAATGGTAATTCTCAAGATCAGGGACGGGGGAGTTCATTACAAGGGAGAGCTCTTTTGAATCCTGAAAGGGAAGGAGTGAAAGTATTAGTTACGGCATATTCTGAAGGCACACATTCAGTTTGGATTTGTTTATATTTCTGAGAATATAAAGTAGTACTGGTTGTTGTTTTTTTAATGGAACCTATGAGCCAGTCCCCCTTCAATTGCTCAAGCTGCGCATCATGCAACTTTTGGCGGCGCTAGGCTCTGGGTGGTGGAGACAGCAGTTCTGAGCTAGCAGAGCTGGACAGCTCTGATAAGGCCTTATCAGATGTCAGAGCTGACGGTTTGGACTCGTGGGTGACGGGGCAGAGCTGGGAGGCAGAATGTCAAGTGGAAAATCCTTCAGGGTGTGTGTGTGTGAGAACGCGGGCATGCATTTAAGCATGAGCTTGTTGTTTAGTCGTTTAGTCGTGTCCGACTCTTTGTGACCCCCTGGACCAGAGCACGCCAGGCACTCCTGTCTTCCACTGCCTCCCGCAGTTTGGGCAAACTCATGCTGGTAGCTTCGAGAACACTGTCCCACCATCTCGTCCTCTGTCGTCCCCTTCTCCTTGTGCCCTCAATCTTTCCCAACATCAGGGTCTTTTCTCTTCTCATGAGGTGGCCAAAGTATTGGAGCCTCAGCTTCAGGATCTGTCCTTCCAGTGAGCAATCAGGGCTGATTTCCTTCAGAATGGAGAGGTTTGATCTTCTTGCAGTCCATGGGACTCTCAAGAGTCTCCTCCAGCACCATAATTCAAAAGCATCCATTCTTCAGCGATCAGCCTTCTTTATGGTCCAGCTCTCACTTCCATACACCACTACTGGGAAAACCATAGCTTTAACTATACGGACCTTTGTTGGCAAGGTTATGTCTGTGTGCAAAGAGCACTTGGAAAAGCTTTGACCGCTAGTCAGGTATCTTGAAGAGGGATGGGACTAGATCTCAGCCAAAAGACAAGCCAAGGATAAAATCCATCTGGGGGGAGCTGGCAACAAACCGGTCGAAGTGTAGATACAGGAGTCAGCTTCAAGCTTCCATTCCTCACAGTTTAAGCTCCCTGACCCATACTTTACCCACAAGTATGAATGCAGCAAACACTTGCAGCATCCTAAGCGTAACCTGATAAACTGGCAGAGGAGAGGCTCAATCTCTGTTTGGCGCCTGAGGCAGGCCAATAATAATAATAATAATAATTTTTATTTATACCCCACCCTTCTCGTTCAAAAACTGGGCTCAGGGCGTCTAACAACAAATTTAAAACAATTGTAGAAGCAGCATAAAATACAGTATAAAAACATGAATAACAATAAAATTCAAAATTCAGAAATCAATTTAGGGAAAATAAGCATTAGATAATCCCCAGGGCTAGCTGGCTGAATTGGTCCTACTTGGGCCAGCAAGGAGGCCAGGGGAGAATTAGCTGTGGGGTCTCAGAGCAGGTAATCTTCATAAAAGGGGGAGGGGGAGGGAAGAGAAGAGAAATAAAAGATCAGGCTGAATTCAAATTAAAGGCCAGTTGGAATAGCTCTGTCTTACAGGCCCGACGGAAGGAAGTTAAATCCTAAAGGGCCCTAGTCTCATGGGACACAGCATTCCACCAGGTTGGAGCCATCACTGAAAAGGCCCTGGCCCTGGTGGAGGATAGTCTGACTTCCTTAGGGCCCGGGACCTCTAAACTATGGTTATTCATGGACCTTAAGATCCTCTGCAGGGCATACCAGGAGAGGCAGTCCCCTAAATATATGGCGGCTGCTGCTGCTTCTTATATTATTGTTTATATTGTATTATTTGTATTATATTATTTGTATACCGAATATGTCAGGGCAGTTCACTGCATAGAAATACAAAATAAAAACATAAAGCACATAATAGAAACAAAAACAAAACAAACCCATTGTCTTTTGACCACCCACCCCAAAAATTGCATATCCTCCTGCTGGGTGAAGAGTTCTTGAGAACTCAAGAACCTGCTCAGTATTTTGTGACGTTCTGTTTGGTCCAACTGATGTTATTGCAGCTTTTTAGAAATCCCATTAAAGACCAAATGCAGGTTTAAGGTAAAGGTAAAGGGATCCCTGACCATGAGGTCCAGTCATGGCCGACTCTGGGGTTGCGGTTTACAAATGCTTTTAAGGCACCCAACAGGTGCAGGTGCCAGAGCAGGTACAGGATATCGGATACAGCCGGCACGGTGCCCTGCAGATGTTGCTGAACTCCAGATGCATCATCCCTCTCCACTGGACGTGCAGAATGGGGCTGATGGGAGTTGGGGGTTCAACAACCCCTGGACAACACCATGTTGACTACCCCAATATATAGTATCCAACTTTCCCCTCCATCTCCTCCATTCCCATCCTTTTCCCTCCATTCCCATCCCCTTTTTATCTTCCCTGCTCCTTTTGTTCCGCACAAGCCCATGAACTGTCTGTTCCCTTGGCCGCCTTCTTCCACACTAGTTACCCTTCTCTGTCAGCCCACTTCTGCCACCAAATTACTTCAAGATCTCCTTCAACAAAACCTTGCCTGAAACACTCAAAAAGCCTTGCCAGGGAAGGAACTACACATCTGTAGCTACAAATCTCTGCCCTCTGAGGAGGACTCTCATTTTAAATCCTTCACAATCATGATGGCTAGAATTTTTTTTAAGAAATTATGCCAGATGTTCCATTGAGGTTGTTGAAATACAGAAGTGTGTGTGTGTGTGTAAGGCTACATTCTGACAAACTTCTGTTCTTGCCCTAGAGTATAAAGCCAAACATTTCTGGCTTTGTGCTTGCTAGCAATGGGTGAAAACAAGTATGGGGTTTGTGTGTGTGCTGAAGAGTCAGTTTTCCTCTGATGTAAAATTCAAGTGAAAGCGTCAGCCAGTTCTCTGAAGTGTTGTTATCTCCAGGACCAGATAATGCGAAGAGTCTCCGCAAAGAGGAGGACGAGAACATCTCAACACAACAAGTCTGATCACTGGCTTTGCTCCTCTCCTTGCTCTGCTGACAGTCTTTGGTCCCTGGAAGTGCATGGCTTGGATAGAGCAGAATTAATTCACACTGCAGTATATTCTGAGGGGAAAAGAGACTGTCAGGATTCCAGCTTGACTGGCTCCCATCAGCCATAGTGCAAGTAGACATAAATAAAGACCGACGAGATGGTATCTTTTATCGGATCAGCCATTTGCTCAAAGATGTTACAAGTGCTTGGGCTTCTGTAATCATTTTATTTATTTGCCTGGTAACATCAGCGTGCACAGCACTTTGCAGTGAGGACAAGACCATAGGTCCCTGCCCTGAGGGGCTCACAGTTTAAAATCTGACACAGGGCAAACAACAAGGAGAAGGACATGGAGGTAGGAGAAGGCCGTGCTCATTTCAGTGGCAAATGCTCAGATTTCATTTGCCTCCAGACTGCCAGGATTTGCAGGAGGGATCCCAGCGCGTACCAAAACTTTAGATTTTTGCAAGAAATCAACTTTTTAAAAAGCAACAGGCGTTTTGCAGTTTTGAAAGTACAATGGTACCTCGGGTTACATACGCTTCAGGTTACATATGCTTCAGGTTACATACGCTTCAGGTTAGAGACTCCGCTAACCCAGAAATAGTACCTCGGGTTAAGAACTTTGCTTCAGGATGAGAACAGAAATCGTGCTCCGGCAGCACAGCAGCAGCAGGAGGCCCCATTAGCTAAGGTGGTGCTTCAGGTTAAGAACAGTTTCAGGTTAAGAATGGAAGGGACCATTTGGATCCCTTCCAGTCGGGATTCAGGCCTCATCATGGGACTGAAACTGCCTTGGTCGCACTGGTTGATGATCTCCGGCGGGCTAGGGACAAAGGTGAGAGCTGTTTCCTAGTTCTGCTGGATCTCTCAGCGGCGTTTGATACCATCGACCATAGCATCCTTCTGGACCGTCTTGAGGGGCTGGGAGCTGGGGGCACTGTTATACAGTGGTTCCGCTCCTTCCTCCTGGGCCGTGTTCAGAAAGTGGTGGTGGGGGATGAGTGTTCAGACCCCTGGGCTCTCACTTGTGGGGTGCCTCAGGGTTCTGTCCTCTCCCCCATGCTTTTCAACATTTACATGCAGCCGCTGGGAGAGATCATCAGGAGGTTTGGGCTGGGTGTTCATCAGTATGCGGATGATACCCAGCTCTACCTCTCTTTTAAATCAGAACCAGTGAAGGCGGTGAAGGTCCTGTGTGAGTGTCTGGAGGCGGTTGGAGGATGGATGGCGGCTAACAGATTGAGGTTGAATCCTGACAAGACAGAAGTACTGTTTTTGGGGGACAGGAGGCGGGCAGGTGTGGAGGATTCCCTGGTCCTGAATGGGGTAATTGTGCCCCTGAAGGACCAGGTGCGCAGCCTGGGAGTCATTTTGGACTCACAGCTGTCCATGGAGGCACAGGTCAAATCCGTGTCCAGGGCAGCTGTTTACCAGCTCCATCTGGTACGTAGGCTGAGACCCTATCTGCCTGCGGACTGTCTCGCCAGAGTGGTACATGCTCTGGTTATCTCCCGCTTGGACTACTGCAATGCACTCTACATGGGGCTACCTTTGAAGGTGACTCGGAAACTACAACTAATCCAGAATGCGGCAGCTAGACTGGTGACTGGGAGCGGCCGCCGAGACCATATAACACCGGTCTTGAAAGACTTGCATTGGCTCCCAGTACGTTTCCGAGCACAATTCAAAGTGTTGGTGCTGACCTTTAAAGCCCTAAACGGCCTCGGTCCAGTATACCTGAAGGAGCGTCTCCACCCCCATCATTCTGCCCGGACGCTGAGATCCAGCGCCGAGGGCCTTCTGGCGGTTCCCTCATTGCGAGAAGCAAAGCTACAAGGAACCAGGCAGAGGGCTTTCTCGGTAGTGGCGCCCACCCTGTGGAACGCCCTTCCAGCAGATGTCAAAGTGATAAATAACTACCTGACATTCAAGAGACATCTTAAGGCAGCCCTGTTCAGGGAAGTTTTTAACATGTGATATTTTATTGTATTTTTGGTTTTTATGGAAGCCGCCCAGAGTGGCTGGGGAGGCCCAGCCAGATGGGCGGGGTATAAATAATAAATTATTATTATTATTATTATAAGAATGGACTCCGGAACGAATTAAGTACTTAACCCGAGGTACCACTGTAATAAGGAAAGAAATTGGAAAGTGTGGGATGAATTAATGATTAAGGGGAATGCATGTAGACAGTCCACAAGCAACTCAGGATGAACGCTCATTGTTGTGGCTGTTAGCCATGATGCCTATGCTTTGCCTCCATGGTTGGAGTCAGTAACTATTCAGAGTGAACATAGCTGACTCTTCTGGAACCTAGGGTTCCAGAAGCAATCCAAATTTTGGACTTGCAGAAGAGAAAAGAGGGCTTGGCATATACAGCAATTACTTTTCTCCCAGAGATCAAGGCGGATTGCTTCCCTTCTATGAAATTGTTTTTCAAAGTCAACATCTGATCCTAGAATCTCATGTGTTGGGAGCTACTGAAACGAGAAGCTATTTCACAATGCAATAAAAGCACACGCGAAATAAGTGCGCACACACATATAAAGAGTTTCTATTATTCTAAGCATAAAAACTATTTCAAATCCAACATGCATACCAGCTAATAATAAATATTAATGCAGTTTCAACATTTAATGCATCAATGTCTCTTTTAAGATTCGTGAACCAACCTTGATTCACTTTGGTAAAGTGCAGTTTGGGCCTTTAGAAGATGATTTGACCCAAGAAAGGTATCTGCCCTCGTCTGCCAAAGGGGATCTGCAGTGTGAGGCTCAGCTGGCCCCAAATGATTGTGATGCATATTGGTATTTTAATGCCTCTCTCCCTCCAGTGAGCTTAGGGCAGCATACACGTCCTCCCCTCCTACCATCCATTTTATCCTCAACAACCCTTTGAGGTAGGCCAGGCTGAGAGACAGGAGCTGGACCCAGATCATAAACATCCATGAATGAACAAGGAGCTGTGCTTTGGTTTCCCTGGTTCAAAGCTGACACTCCCAGACCTTCCAAGTGTCCCTATTTTCCAGGGACAGTCCTTGATTTAGAGAAGCCATCCCAGTTTCTGATTTAATCCTGGAATGTCCCGCTTTTCCTTAGGGTGTCCCTATTTTCATTGGATAAATGTTGGAGGGTATGGAGTTATCCAACCCCTGAGCCGCCTGAAGGCAATCCTGTACAGGGAAGTTTTTTAAATGTTTAATTGTTTTGTTTTTATATATGTTGGAAGCTGCCCAGAGTGGTTGGGGCAAACCAGTCGGATTGGCAGGGTAGAAATAGTAACATTCTTATTCTGGAATGGGATGTCCCTATTTTTATCGGAGAGAACTCGGAGAGCATGCACTCTAACCACTGCACCACATTGCCTCTCTTGAATAAGGACATGCCATACGTTGACACAGTAAGGTATGTTCCCATGAGGACCAACAGCAAAGTATAAGAAGCCCAAGTGAAGCGGGATCAGAACAGCTGCCTCACTGGCTCTTACTTGGCCTTTACTGGAACTGATGTGGCCACAAACATTGCTTTCCTATGAATTTCACCAGTTTCTTCCTCAGTCCTTTGTTATGACAAATATTTAATAAAACAGCTTTGTGGTCAGTTGTCTGCACATTGTCCATGACATCTCCATGCCATTGGCTTCACTTTCAGATGAAGGAGCCCCCCCCCTTCCCTCCGTAACTTTGAAGCCTTCCGTCTCATTGATCTCAACGAGACTTAACAGTGCAATCCTAGCCATGTCTACTCAGAAGTAAAGGTAAAGGGACCCCTGGCCATTAGGTCCAGTTGTGACTGACTCTGGGGTTGTGGCGCTCATCTTGCTTTATTGGCCAAGGGAGCCGGCGTACAGCTTCCGGGTCATGTGGCCAGTATTGACTAAGCCGCTTCTGGCAAACCAGAGCAGCGCACGGAAACGCTGTTTACCTTCCCGCTGGAGTGGTACCTATTTATCTACTTGCACTTTGACGTGCTTTCGAACTGCTAGGTTGGCAGGAGCAGGGACCGAGCAACGGGAGCTCATCCCGTCATGGGGATTCGAACCGCCAACCTTCTGATCGGCAAGTCCTAGGCTCTGTGGTTTAACCCACAGCGCCACCCGCGTCCCTCTACTCAGAAGTTGGTCCTACCAAATTCGGTGGGGCTTACTCCAAGGTAAGTGAAATTTGGATTGCCCCCTAAGGCACATGTTCTATCTCCCTGGATGGAGGTCATTCCTTTGGTCCTCTTTGAAGTAACAGAACCATCTTGCTTTCTCTTCCAGTTCCATTAAGATTTTACAGATCTTAAAAAACAAAGTGCTGCTTTAAACAAACAAATGAGAGAAAGACACACACACACACAGAGAGAGAGAGAGAGAGAGAGAGAGAGAGAGAGAGAGAGAGAGAGAGA
>JAXCMG010000049.1:5235546-5360246 GCA_034642415.1 Podarcis siculus | reverse complement strand
AGAGAGAGAGAGAGAGAGAGAGAGAGAGAGAGAGAGAGAGAGAGAGATGGGGCAAAGTGCATTTTAAGAGGAACAAACCATGTCCCATCTGTTAGATTTCCTAAAAAAGAGGCATAACACTATATTTGCCATTGGTGCGCACATAAACATATTCTCTGTGAAGCAGGTCCTGTTGGTTAGATGGTTTTCATGTTCAATTAAGCATGCTTAGAATTGCCCTATTTATGATTCAGTTGTTTTTTTTTGTGAAAAGTGCCTTTCTGTCAAAGAACCACAGGGATCCGGCAATGGAGCTTGGGATTGCTGCTGGCCTGGGAGTGGTGGTGGCAGCGTCAAGATGCTGCCTGTGGCATAGGAAAAGCCCAAGGTGAAAGACTTCTGGGAAAAGATCTACAATGAATTGAAAAACATGTTGAAATATACATTTATTAAGAAACCAGAGGCCTTTTTACTTGGAATAATAGGTTTGGAATTGCCCAAAAAGATGTTAGATTGTTTTTGTATGCCACAACTGCTGCTAGAATTTTGTTGGCCAAAAATGGGAAATCACAAGTACCAACAGTGGAGGAATGGCAGATGAAGATGATGGACTTTTGGGAGCTGGCCGACCTGACCGGAAAAGTCCGCGACCAGAAGTAGGAGGAGCACCAGGAGGACTGGAAGAAATTTAAAGACTATTTAGCTAAATATGCTAAGATAATTTAAATAGAAATACTTGCAAGTACCAGATTGGCCTAGGATTTAAATAAGTGATGTTATAGAATAATATGTTTAAAGTAAAAATGAAAAGAAAGAAAGATGTTAATTGATTAAGTAAATTACACGTGAAAATAGTTTTGGAAAACTGTTACAATGATATACATTGAAATTCAGCCTGGGGGAGTTGAGGAAGTCACCCAACAATGTAAAGAAAAATGGAATTATTATACTTAAGATTTTTGTTTGTTTGTTTATATATATGGAAAATCAATTAATTGGGGGGGGGAGGAAAAGCTTAAAACTCCAAGTCTCACGGCTTTGCAGCTACCCGAGAATTGTAAACAAGGACCGAGGTGGTGTGGGGACTCTGGGATAATCGTGACTAGTGGGTGGGTGTTCACAACAAGGCTGTGAGGCGAGGCAGGATGAATGGCTGCAAGCGAGAAAGAGAAACCACCCAGGAATGGCTGGCCCTGCACCCTCTCGGTGCCCCCAGGCCCCACCCGTTGCGCTGGAAGCAAGCAGCTTGCCCATGATGCAGCAGCAGAGGCAGGCAGAGATAAAGTTATCTGCAGAGGCCAGGCAGGGCTGGTGGTAGCAGGGGCCGTGGGGCCTTGTCATACGCCTGAGTCTGCAAGGAAACCCCAGCCGGGAAGACTGGCAGCAAGGCGTTCCAGGCCATCGGAGCCACAGTTCTTGCCCATCCCCACCTTTCGTTCAACTCGCCTTGCAGAAATAATACAGTGCAACCTCGGGTTAAGAACTTAATTCGTTCTGGAGGTCTGTTCTTAACCTGAAACTGTTCTTAACCTGAAGCACCACTTTAGCTAATGGGGCCTCCCGCCGCCGCTGCACGATTTCTGTTCTTATCCTGAAGCAAAGTTCTTAACCCGAGGTAATATTTCTGGGTTAGCAGAGTCTGTAACCTGAAGAGTCTGTAACCCGAGGTACCACTGTAATGAAATAGCAGCAACAACCATAAGTGGAGCTTATCATTTTTTAAACGTTTCTTACTAGAATTGAATTTTTTACAATCTGGACTCCCTCCCTCCTATTTTTCTAACTTAAGAGAAGCTAGTTTGCTGCGTGGCTGTGGCTGTACTGCCTCAGTTAGGATTCCTGGTGGTTTCAAAGGAGGAGGACAAGTTTCTAGTCCTCGTGGCTGAGGAAAGAACTAGAAAGTCAGTTGCCACATTCTAGCAGCGCACCAGTGCCCACATCACAGAAGCGCCAATGTGTTGGTGGAAATTTGGGTATGTACACACACACACACACACACACACAGGCTGCCCTGCAGTTTTCTTATTACCTAGAAAACACATGCTTCAAATAAAATGCACAGTGCTTCTGTACATATGGAGCCTCACGTGTACCTCAGAATCCCACAGAGGTCCTGACTGTAAGTCAGCGCTCACTAAAGGCTTCAAGTCTAGACATGGCCTTGGAAAGAGGTTCTAGTGAGCTCAGGACATACTGAATTCTCAGGAAGCTGTTCACTGATTCAGACCACTGGATAGTGTCTACATATCAGTATTGTCTACAATACACTGACCAGAGGCAGCTCCTCTCTAGGTTTCAGACCAGAGTCTTTTGCTGGAGATGCCAGGATTTGAACCTGGGACCTTTGGGATACAAATCATACGTTCCATCACTGAGCTACAGTCTCCAACCCTGCAGTTCTTTGCAGTTTCTTTCCTACATCCTTGCCTGTCTTTGAGTTGTTTCTCTATGTCTTATTTTGCAGTTAGGCACAACATTCAATTTGAGGCTATGTGGTCCTGGCATCTCAGATAAATTATTGCTACTTCCGTTGAATGAAGTTTGTTTCTGAAACATCAAATATGATTGACTTCTTAGATCACATCACCAAACCACATTCTTCTGTGCAACTTGCATAATTTGCCACCCAGTCAACGTGAAGACAGAAATTTTGAATTGCTGGGCTGTAAAAGGTTGGGTTTTCATCCCAGTGAAATTGGCAATGGACATCTCACCCCAAGGGGGAAAGGAGGGATCGGAGCCTCTGCAAGTGGAACTCAGAGAACAACAGGAAATTGTTTGAAAAAGCAGAAGGGAAGAACGATCAGCTGAAGGGGTGCTTTAAGGCAGGAAGAGGTAGTCTATTGGTGAACTATTAACCAATTTCTTCAGGACTGCCTAGTGCCTGCAGGAATCTGGGATTCTTGCAGTGGTCAACAGGATGGGAATTGGGATGGGGAATAAACTTGGTTTGGTTCACTTTTAAAGGTGGACCTAACAAATTTGCACTTTCCGAAACTAGAAACAAATCAAAATGCAGCCATTTTTCAAAATTCGCACTTCTCTGGATTTTGCAATGCAGTTCTATAGCCAAGTAATCTGTATAAAATTGCATAAACCAGAGGCAGTGAAAATAGCATGCAAGAATTCGTTATATTATTAGGGGAAATTGTTTTGCAAAAACATGCAATTTCTCAAAACTGCAAACAAAAATGGGCAGCTGGAGAAATTCACACTAAAATGGTAGCGCATTTTCATGAGGACGTTTTAAATATAAACTCACAAACTGGGTGTGGAAATGCGCAGAACTGAATTTAAGATTGGGAAAATGAGAAACTAAGAGAAACTGAAATTGACAGATTTGCCCACGCCTAGGTTCTTAAGCAAGAGGGCAGTCTCTGGATTTACCCACAAAGACTGATTATGTTTTTTAACTATTAAGAGATCCTATATTTGAGCTTTTGCTTTAACACATTTAAAAAATCAAAACTACAGGATAGGGAACCACACCTCTCCTTTAATGGGCCTAAGATGGTCCACTGAAAGGAAAGAAGGAACCCAGGCCAGTGTGGGGGAAGATGGAATGAAAAACTATATTGCCAAGAGGGTGGAGTGGCAAATCTAATCAAAATGAACACAGAATCCAGGATTTATGTTGGGAAATCGAAGAGTTTTCTATCATTTTGGGAGATGACACTTCACACCTGTTGTTGTTTAGTCGTGTCCGACTCTTCGTGACCCCATGGACCAGAGCACGCCAGGCCCTCCTGTCTTCCACTGCCTCCCGCAGTTTGGTCAAACTCATGCTGGTAGCTTTGAGAACACTGTCCCACCATCTCATCCTCTGTCATCCCCTTCTCCTTGTGCTCTTCATCTTTCCCAGCATCAGGGTCTTTTCCAGGGAGTCTTCTCGTCTCATGAGGTGGCCAAAGTATTGGAGCCTCAGCTTCAGGATCTGTCCTTCCAGGGAGCACTCAGGGCTGATTTCCTTCAGAATGGAGAGGTCTGATCTTCTTGCAGTCCATGGAACTCTCAAGACTCTCCTCCAGCACCATAATTCAAAAGCATCAATTCTTCGGCAATCACCCTTCTTTATAATCCAGCTTTCACTTCCATACATCACTACTGGGAAAACCATAGCTTTTACTATGCAGACCTTTGTTGGCAAGGTGATGTCTCTGCTTTTTACACACCTGAGTACCTACTTAAGATCATTTAATGACTCAGATTTCTTTCTCGCGCTATAAAGCTAATGGTTGTGGCATCTGAATGGCTATTCTTACTTTTTCTACAGTGGGGACCATCTACCCATCAATTCCTCTCGGCTTGTTCCCTTCCTCTCTTATGGCTGCCCCCACAAAACAATCGTTTCTGCATCAGCTCCAGAGTTTGCACACGAGATCACATTCTAAACCATGCCAGGACTGAAAAGCCTTTTGAACAGAGCAAAGCAAACACCCCAAAGAGCTCCTGGGATATTTTAATGGCAAACCTACAGCCCAGCAAGCCACACCCACCAGGTACCATATTCCTTAACAAAGCAAGTTCACCATCTTTGATCCAAGAAAGAGAATTTGGCTCACTGTTTTAACAAATCATTTAATTACAAAACATTGCTACGGAGCCGCTACAGAAGAGCTTCACCACAGAAGCAGGGAGCTAAAAGCACCCCAAAGTCCTGGAAGTAAAGGTCCAAAGTGGTGGTTTTTAAGGAGAAGAGGCTGGCAAGGCCAACTTGTCTGGCAGCGCTTTGTGCCCAAGGTTTCCAACTCTGCTCCAGAGGAAAAAGGAATTGGTCCACTCCTGTCTCTTTCACGGCAGCATCAAGGGGGATTTCAGGCAAGAGACGTTTCCCTTGTCCACATTGCCAGCTGCCCCTGCTCCAGTTCTGTCTTCTGCCACCCCATTCCTGCCAGTTCAATGAAGCGGCTCAATCCTGCTTGAGATGAACTAGCTCTCCTGACCCAAGAGAGGGGCAGCGGAAATCCCGCTGCCCCACGGAGAGCAAAGAGATCCTCTTTTCATACGTCAACCACGTAAGGTGCCACAAGCTCCAGGTCCACCACCGACTCCTCCAGAGGCTGCTCCACATGGAAGTCACGCTGGTGCTGGGGGCCCTGGTGGGCTTTTTTGCCCCCACGCTGAGGGATGGGCAGCTCCAGGTGGTGGGCCGGCAGCGGGGGAGTGAAGAAATAGGGGTGCAACAGCGCCTGCAGAAGGAAAGGAAGTACAGAATGGCTGGGCTGGATGAAGCCAAGGGCTGTGCGATTGCCATAAAACTTAGGGAACAAGCTGTGCTATCATAATGATTAAGGTTTTAAATGATAATTATAGGTTGTATGTTAATGACTAAGTTTTAATTTGTATATTTTTTAACTGTAGCTATATCTGTACAGTGGTACCTCGGGTTACATACACTTCAGGTTACATATGCTTCAGGTTACAGACTCTGCTACCCCATAAATAGTACCTCGGGTTAAGAACTTTGCTTCAGGATGAGAACAGAAATCGTGCTCTGGCGGCGCGGCAGCAGCAGGAGGCCCTATTAGCTAAAGTGGTGCTTCAGGTTAAGAACAGTTTCAGGTTAAGAACGGACCTCCGGAACGAATTAAGTACTTAACGCAAGGTACTACTGTATTGTCCCTGTTATAACCTAATTGCAAATTCAAATGTATCCCTATTGTGTTTTATGACTTCCTTGATATTGTATGTGGGCTGGAACTGGTCTGTGACCAAAATAATAAATTCATTCATTTAGGGGTGCAACAGCGCCTGGAGAAGGAAGTACAGAATGGCTGGGCTGGATGAAGCCAACTAGCCCTGCAAACAAATCCTCCACCAAGAATCTAAGGAGTGGTAGTCTATCCCTCGCAGAGCTACAGTTCCCAGCACCCTTAATAAACTACGATTCCCAGGATCCCTTGGGGGAGCCATGTGCTTCAAGCGTCCGGTGTGCCTGCAGCCCAGCAGCTGCCAGCAAAAAGAGGTCTCTGCCAGCTCACAGCCTTGAAAGTAATGATGGATTTCTCCACATTTGCTTTAACACATGGTATGCAGAGGTAAACCAAGTTGTGCATGGAGGCTGAAGAAGGTCCTGTGCATGGAAACTGGGATCTCAGCCATACCATACATTTAAAGCATATTTAACACACATTTAAAGACTTTCCTTAATGAATCCTGGAAACTGTCCTTTGTTAAGGGTGCTAGGAATTGCAGCTCAGTGAGGGGTAAGCTACCATTCCCAGGATTCTCTAGGACAGAGGTTTTCAACCAGTGTGCCATGGCCCCTTGGGTTGCCTTGAATGATGGTCTGGGGTGCCGTGGGCAACCCTGGCCTCTGTCCCTCTTTCCTTCCCTCTCTCCTCTGATGTCCTCTTTTGTCTCTGCCTCCCAAAGGCTTGCACAGCTGTTTGTTGCAGCAGGCCTGGCTGCAAGCTCCCCAGGTGAATGGTGCCTCTGGGGCTGGCCAAGGGGGGCTGGTTGCCAGGAAGCAAGCGGGCAAGGGAGCCCGGCCAGCCAGTCCACCAGCCCTTGCTGTTGGGAATGCACAGAGAAGTCCCAGGCCCCTGTGGGGCAGTGTGAGGAGGCACCTCTCTTTGGGGCAGGGGCAGATCAGAGACCAGGGACGGTAGCAGTGGCTGCCCAGAGGACTCCCAAGAAGAGGGGAGAGGAGGCTGAGGGAACGCGCCACAAGGGAGGGTGTCTGAAAAAGGGTGAGAGGCAGTAGGACTGCAAGATTTGTAAGGAGGATTATGTGAAATACTGCAGAGAAGATTATGAAGAGAATTATCAGTTCAGAAAAATTAAAAGTAATAAGGAAATTAAGAAACGTAGATTAAGTGATGAAGATTGAAAAATCTTCAGGTGTGGTTGATGGAAGTCCAAAACATTGTATAAGATAAGAAAATAGGTTATATGATTGTTGGGAATGATATGTATTAATTGGGAATGATATATAAAAATATAATAAATATAAAATATGATATATAAATATGATGTATAAAATATGATATATAAAAATAAAATATGATATATAAAATATAATAAAAATCTATTTTAAAAAATGAGAAAGGGTGAGAGGCTGCCAGCTCTGCAGGGTGGGCTCCTGAGCCCCACAGGGGTGCCACAGAAAGAATGTAGTTGGTCAAAGGAGCCATGGACTCAAAAAGGTTGAAAATCTCTGCGCATCCCCTTTTTTTCCTAATGGCTCAACAAATGAAACTGATTTGTAAAAATGTTACATAAAAAAAAAAGAATATGAGAGACATTGCACATACTTTTGTAAATCAAGAAAATCTTTTAAAAAATACATTTAAAACAAAAAACCTCTGCGCAAGGGGAAGACTTTTAAGTGTATTGTGTAGAAATGACCCTGGAACCTAGACTCTCTCTTCCCTTCCCCTCCTTTACCCCCCCCCCTCACATTTCTTCGTTATCTGAACCTCAATTACTAATTGCCATTCATGCATCTAAATAAATAGCCACATTCAAACAGTGAGTTGGGTGTCCTCTCACCCCCTCCCTCGGGGAACATGGGAAATGCAG
Source organism: Podarcis siculus (assembly GCA_034642415.1). Lineage (NCBI taxonomy): Eukaryota > Metazoa > Chordata > Lepidosauria > Squamata > Lacertidae > Podarcis > Podarcis siculus. The sequence goes on along the minus strand of JAXCMG010000049.1, from coordinate 5,352,743 downwards.
CCCCCCCCTGAAAGTCCAATGGAAATAGACTGGGGTGCCCTCTGGTGGCAATTTGGAGCACAATAACTGCCCTTTCCATTGAGTGTTCCAAGCTCCCCTGGCCCAGAAAAGAACGCACTTACAGTGGTACCTCTGGATCCGTTCCGGAGGCCCGTTCATAACATGAGCAGAATGCAACCTACGTCTGCGCGTGCAGCAATTTGCCGCTTCTGCGCATGCACAAGCAGAAAAACCCGGAAGTAACTTCCAGGTTGCTGCGGGATGCAACCTGAAAACACTCAACCTGAAGCAAACGTAACATGAGGTATGACTGTATTTAAAAGAGGCGTGCATTCATGGTGAAGGCCTCTTCCAGGACACCTGGAGAGCACATTCTAGAGGTGAATGGGGCACAGAATTCCCCCAGTTGCCATTTCCCCATGCTCCCCAAAGGGACAAAAGGAAGGAACCACCTGGCAGGGACAACCCAATGCCAGGACTATGCCAAGCATCAATTCTACAATCATCCATCTGTGAGATTCCTGCTAATCCCACAGCTGATGAGCCTCACAGACCTCAGAAGCTCACAGAGGTGTGCAGGTCTGACTTTGCTATTTATTAAACAGCATTCAACTGAAGTATGACGACCAGCCATTACAGTGGTACCTCGGGTTAAGAATTTAATTCATTCTGGAGACCTGTTCTTAACCTGAAACTGTTCTTAACCTGAAGCACCACTTTAGCCTCCTGCTACTGCTGCACTGCCAGAGCACGATTTCTGTTCTCATCGTGAAGCAAAGTTCTTAACCCGAGGTAATATTTCTGGGTTAGCGGAGTCTGTAACCTGAAGCGTATGTAACCCGAGGTACCACTGTACAGCATGCACCCAGTAGAGTGGACGCTTGGGTTGCGAATGTGATCCGTGCGGGATGCACATTCGCAACCCGCAGCATTCGCAACCCGCATCAGCGCACGCTCGGGTTGTGATTCGGTACTTCTGCACATGCGATTCAGCATTTCTTCACATGCACGACCACTGAAACCCAGAAGAAACCCATTCCGGTACTTCCGGGTTTCCGCGGTCCGCAACCAGAAAAAACGCAACTTGAAGTGGCTGTAACCCGAGGTATGACTGTCCTCACTTCCTACAACCCAACAGAATTCCTCGCCCTGTTCCCTGCTCTGGTATCTGCAAAGGCCAGCTAGGAACCTCCTTGCATCTCTTACCTGTGCTGCCTGAACACGCTGCTTGGAAGGATAGACCAGGAACTGTTTCAGGAGCTGCACGGCTTGTGGGGAAGCGTCGGGCACCACCTGCTCCAGAGGAATTGGCAGCTTCTCTTTGAAGGAAATCTTGTTGTAGTCGGGCAACTCTGTGATCTCCTGCTCCCAAACAGAAGTTGGGAAACGTGAGCTCTCAGGCGTCTTTGTTTTTAAACTGCCCCCATTCCTCCCAGAGACAAAAGCACGGGATGCTGACCCGCAACCCCTGTGGGCAATCCCATAACTACCAAACCCACCGGCCAGATCTTCTGGTTGGGGGTTCCAAGGACTCGGAGGACACAGCACAGCTGCTCAATATCATTTTCTCCGGGGAAAAGTGGGGAGTTGTTGAGAAGTTCAGCAAAGATGCATCCCACAGCCCTGGTCAAAGGAGAGAGAGGGTGGACAGCCGAAGAAGGTCAAAACAGAGGTGAAATGCACAAGGCTCAGAAACCAATCACATCCTTGTTTTGGGTTCTGCACTGCATATTCAAACTGGTGTGGAACTGGACAGTTTTGTACTGCTGCAAGGATGTGAAGAAATTTTGGATTTCTAGCTTGATAGTTAAATAGGCACCAAACTGGCTTCGTTTTATAGTGTATAGGTCTTCCACACACAGAGACACCCCAAGCAAATCCTATGCAAGGATATGAAAGGTTTATGTATCCTGCCTTTTTTATTTTGTAAACGCCTTAGAAGCCTATTTGGGCACTAAGCAGTACATATCAAGTATTAAACGTGTTCCTCATGCTTACAAAGCCACAGCTGACAAGATTCCTTGGAGGCAGCTGCTGCATGATGGCTAAACCAGTTGATCTCTGTAGTATATCATTGCCCTGAGGCTCACCTTGGGCTCCAATATAAGTTTTAATTTTAATAATAAGAATATTTTATTTATACCCCACCCATCTGGCTGGGTTTCCCCAGCCACTCTGGGCGGCTCCCAACAAAATATTAAAAATACAATAAAACATCAAACATTAAAAACTCCCCTAAACAGGGCTGCCTTCAGATGTCTTCTAAAAGTCAGATAGTTGTTTATTTTCTTGACGTCTGATGGGAGGGCGTTCCACAAGGCAGGCACTACTACCAAGAAGGCCCTCTGCCTGGTTCCCTGTAACTTCACACAGTGAATCTGTAATACTCGGTTAGGAACTGCAGGACTTGTTCATTCACTACCGTTCAGGTCCACCAAGAGAAAGGTGGCCGGTCTGTCCTGCTGCACTGAGGACGCCACCTGAGCCCTCCTCCTTTATGGAGTGGGATGAATTTCCCAGCCTTAGGAAGAGAGATCTGTAAGACAGCATGGGGATGGAAGGATTTTGCACAGCAGAGACGGGTGTTATGAGAATTATAAGGTCTAAGATATAAAATAAATGTCCCAGGCGAACACATACGTAAATATATAAACCACATGTCTGAATCAGTACAGGAAAAATCCTGAAATCATTTTGTCTCTTCCAAATTGACCTCAAATATTTCTCTGCAAGGTCGAAGGGAATGAGGAGCCTCCCCATTATCTCTTTGCTCACAAATCCTGTCTCAAGGGCACATTTAAGATATGAATAGGGTGATCCTGTGACCTGGATTCAGGAATTGAGTAGTTATCATAACAAGAGAGTGGCCAGGATGCCCAGGTAATCCAATCAGGTAACCTGGCAGACAGGATAAAAACAACACACTCAGATTTCTGTTGTAGTCCGCCCCTTCTCTGATGTACGTATGATGTATTGGGGGGTGGTCTTGGGCTCCAGGGTGGGCAGTTCAAAAGTCTATATAAGGGTTCGGGATCCTCTTCCTGCCTCCTGCGTGTGAGGGGAGCACCCTGTTGCAACACGTTTAATAAAGATCAGGCTTACTAGCTGCTTTGCTTCTGAGTATTCTCTGGTTGGCCTCTGTTATTTTCTCCTACCAATAGAGAACCTAAAAAAGGACTCTATATGGGCTCTTGGGTACCCCATAAGGGAAAAGGAGCAGTTTTTTTCTTATAACACGGGGAAGCTGTGGTGAGCCTTCAGGCGTCCATCATCCTCAGAAGACAGCATGGCCAATGGTCAGAGATGATGGGAGATGTAGTCCAACGACACCTGAAGGGCCTCAGGTTCCCCATCCCTGCACTGTAGCAAAAGACAGGGCAAATATACTCACCAGAGATCCACACCTTCGTCATATTTCCGAGCACCGTACAGGAGTTCAGGAGCCCGGTACCACCTAATGCAGAAAGGTTAGGAGAGTCACATCTTTGAGCGTACCAAAACGCATTCGCCTCTAGTGCTTCCCAGCTCCAGCTACCAGACTCAACACTTCTCACTAATCTCGAGAGACAGTTCCTGGCAGCCATCAGACTCCACAGCGTTCTCAGTGCTAAGCCAGACTGCAAGCGCCATGGAAGGAGAGCTGTTTCTTGTTGTGGTCATTCCAGCAGGAGCAAGGGCTTGGCTCTCCCTTCCCTGGCTTTATGCTCAGCCCACACCCCCTGCCCATCCCGACTCACCTGGTGGCCACTTGGTGGCTATACAGCCTCTCTCCATCGCTGGTGAACACCCTGGCCAGGCCAAAATCAGCAATTTTCAGCTGACCTGTGGAGCTGATCAGCAAATTGGCCGGTTTCAGATCCTGAAAAGGACAGGGAGGAGTTCGGAAATGCCTGCAGTTTTTAACGGGAGAGCCGAGGGGTGAAGAGGAGTACGGCACAAACAGGTGAGAAAAGGTGAGAAGAAAGCAATCTGGTAGCCAGAGCAGGCCTCACCCGATGCATGATGGAGTTGGCGTGGCAGAAGTCCACCCCTTTGAGCAGCATCAGCATGTAGCCTTTGACCTGGGCCTCGGTCAGCGGCTGCTCGGAGTTGCGGATGACCTCCGACAAATCGGACAGCATGTATTCAAAGACGAGCACAAAGCCTGTGCCGTGGGGGAAGAAATCCTTCAGCTTCACCACCTGGGGAGAGGGAGAGAAGGAGTTGCCTTCTGACTCTTCAGTGTGTAGTGGCCAAAAGGCCGAGAGACTAGAATGGGAAATCAAGTTGATGGACTATGCCGAAATGGCAAAATTAACTGGGAAGCTCAGGAATCAAGAAGAAATTTAAAAAAGAATGGGAAATGTTTATAATGCATATACAAAATCGTTGTAGACAGGTCAAAACATTAGCAGGGTTTTACATACACTTGTAATGTAGCAGAATGTATAGATAAACTAGGAAGATGAAAAATTGGAGAAGTATTGATATGCAGTTGAAAACAGAATCAAAAGGACCCATGGAAGGGATGGGGGGAAGTCAGGAGATTCAGAGTAATCTCGATATTTGGATTTTGTACTGTTTTTTTATGTATGTTTATTTTATATTTCTTTCTTCTTTAAAAAAATCAAATAAAAAGATCATTAAAAACAGAAAGAAAGAAAGGCCGAGAGAGAAATCAGGAACACAGGAGCAGAACTCCAGGTTTTGGGCAGCAAACTTTCCCAGCCCTTTCTGGACATAGCTGTCAACTTTTCCCTTTTCTTGTGAGGACTCCTATTCGGAATAAGAGAATTTCCCTTAAAAAAAAGGAAAACGTTGACAGCTATGTTTCTGGAGATGCCAATGGGGGTCGAATCTGGGATCTTCTGCATGCACAGCAGGTCCTCTATGACTGTGTCACAGCCCTTGCCCCTCAAATCCCACCTCAGCCATAAACCAATGAAATGGCTTTAGGCACATCTTTGCCTCAGCATCAGCCCTACCTCCCATCTCCAATATTTATTTATTGATTGCGTTTCTTTTTCCGGGCTTAGACAAAATCTCATACAGTGGTACCTCGGGTTAAGTACTTAATTCGTTCTGGAGGTCTGTTCTTAACCTGAAACTGTTCTTAACCTGAAGCACCACTTTAGCTAATGGGCTTCCCCCTGCTGCCACACTGCCAGAGCACAATTTCTATTCTCATCCTGAAGCAAAGTTCTTAACCTGAAGCACTATTTCCGGGTTAGCGGAGTCTGTAACCTGAAGCGTATGTAACCTGAGGTACCACTGTACAGTGCAACAAATATTTTAAAATGCAAACGTGCAAATTTTTAAAAAAACAGCAACTGGCAAACGAAAGCAGATTTGTCCAGTTGACACAATTTCATTTGCATCCTACTGCAGTAGCATGGATTTCCAGATCCAAGGTTTAAGAAACTAGCAGCTTTGGCCAACTAACACAACTTATTTCTAAGGCTATCGTAACCCAAACCACATCCTCCCTTCCTCTCAGCCTAAGGTAAACTAAGGTAGGTAAAAGTAAAGAGACCCCTGACCATTAGTTCCAGTCGTGGCCAACTCTGGGGTTGCGGCGCTCATCTCGCTTTATTGGCCAAGGGAGCCGGCGTACAGCTTCCGGGTCATGTGGCCAGCATGACTAAGCTGCTTCTGGCGAACCAGAGCAGTGCACAGAAATGCCGTTTACCTTCCCGCCGGAGCAGTACCTATTTATCTACTTGCACTTGGACGTGCTTTCAAACTGCTAGGTTGGCAGGAAAACTGAGGTAAACACACACAAAAGAAATTCAAACTGGCTACTCACGTGTTGATTTTCCTCAATCTCCTGCAGAGCTTTGATCTCCCGAAGTGCTTGATTGGGGATCCCATCCTCTAACTTGCGGAGAGCCACCTTCTTCAGGGCAACAGTCTCACCTGTCTGCAGTGAAAGAAACCCAAAAGCTCTCTGCTCCCCTGCTTGACTCATTCTTTTCCCAGAGCTTGAGAAAAATACCAAGAGTCAAACCCTGGTGAAAGGTTAGACCCCACTTACTTCTATGTTCTTGGCTTTGAAAACGATCCCATGGGCTCCTTCTCCAATGCGGCCTAGGATGCTATATTGGTCCATGGTGGCCTCTATTTGTAGAAAAGGGAATTCAATCACAATGCAGGATTTAACTTCCTTCCGCAGGGCCTGTAAGACAGAGCAATTCCGCCTGGCTTTCAATTTGAACTTAGCCTCATCTTTGATTCCTCTTCCTTCCCTCCCCCTCCCCTTTTTATGAAAATTACCCGCTCTGGGATCCCACAGCTAATTCTCCCCTGGTCTCCTTGTTGGCCCAAATAGGACTAATTCAGCCAGCTGGCCCTGGTGATCATCTAATGTTTATTGGATGGATTTCCCCCCTAAATTGATTTTTGAATTCTGATTTTATTGTTATTCACGTTTTATACTGTATTTTATGCTGTTTTTTGTTGCATCAATTAAGTGTTTTAAATTTGTTGTTAGCTGCCCTGAGCCCAGTTTTCTGAACTGGGAAGGGTGGGGTATAAATAAAATTTTATTATTATTGTTGTTGTTGTTGTTAATGCATACTCAGTGGTATGTCTCAGCCTCAGGTTGCTATAGCTGTGTCTATACATACATTTAATCCTATACTATACATTTAATGCAATAGCAGATCGTTGCAGGGCTACAGATATCTATAGGTATGCCTACACAATAAATTTAATCTGGTTCCAGATTGTCACACTAGTGCAGATATCTATAAATATGTCAGATTTAATTTACTTCCACAGGTCTCCAGCAAAAGTACCGAAGTTGTATGAAGGTATGCAAAAAAGAAATTGGAAACACTTCACAAAATTACAAGTCTATTTGTGGGAAGCCAAAACTGTTAAGGGCAGACTTTCCAGAAAAAAACCCAGGGAAGTGTAGTTTCTCTTTGCAGAGCTACACCCAACACCCTTAAGAGGTCCATAAATTACCATATAGCATATATTCAACACAAAAAAACAGTGACAATTTGTTGTTGACAAAGGACAGCTGGACCTCTAAAGGGCCCCCATTACCTTCAGTAGCTTAGGGCCTCATCAAACCTAAATCCAGCCCTGACCCTGGCCATGGTTTTACAGACTGGCACTGTGGCTTAAACCACAGAGCCTAGGACTTGCCGATCAGAAGGTCGGCGGTTCGAATCCCTGCGACGGGGTGAGCTCCCATTGCTCAGTCCCTGCTCCTGCCCACCTAGCAGTTCGAAAGCACGTCAAAGTGCAAGTAGATAAATAGGTACCGCTCCGGCAGGAAGGTAAACGGCGTTTCCGTGCGCTGCTCTGGTTCGCCAGAAGCGGCTTAGTCATGCTGGCCATATGACCCGGAAGCTGTACACCGGCTCCCTCGGCCAATAAAGCGAGATGGGCGCCGCACCCCCAGAGTTGGCCACGACTGGACCTAATGGTCAGGGGTCCCCTTTACCTTTACCACACCCCTCCTGCTGCATTCACCCCCTCTTCTCTCAACGGAAAAGTCCCCCTCCGCTTCAGCCCCACAACATCTCCAGAACTAACCCCACAAGGCAAGCCCTTATCCCTGCATGGGATGGGATCCAACATTTGCAGAGATATTTCCTGTCCTGGGTGGGGGCCAGCCCTGCTTGCAGGAACACACCTGGAGGGAGGGGGTCGCTCTCATCCTGCACTGGAGGATTCGCACTCAGCACTGGGCTGAATCTGGGGGACCCCCAGGCACAGCCCCCAACCAGCCACCCCCACCCCCCATCCCCACCCAGCTTGGCTCCCTGCAAAACTCAGGAATCTGCGCCTGGAGGAGCTCAGCTGGGATACCTACAGGTACAGGTACAGATCCAGGTACAGCATCCCCGCCAAGGACCCACTGCAAGCATCATCCCCACCTCCTCCTTTCCCATCATGCACCTCTCCCTTCCCCTTCAGCCTCCGGGGCGCAGTCCCGGTGGTTCCCAGACGACAGCTCAGGTTCTCCGTTGCAGCCGGCAACCTCCTCCTCCCTCTGCGGGACGAAAATAGTGGAAATATATAGTCTCACATCCCCCCACCTTTTATAGAGGTGGGGGACGGCGGAATAGAAAGCTGGACGGGCATCGTCCCACCACCCACCTATTTAAAGATCTGCATTGCCATCTGTATGGAAGTGAGAGCTGGACCATCAAGAAGGTTGATCGCCGAAGAATGGATGCTTTTGAATTCTGGTGCTGGAGGAGACTCTTGAGAGTCCCATGGACTGCAAGAAGATCAGACCTCTCCATTCTGAAGGAAATCAGCCCTGAGTGCTCACTGGAAGGACAGATCCTGAAGCTGAGGCTCCAGTAGTTTGGCCACCTCATAAGAAGAGAAGACTCCCATTGGAAGACACAAGAACTGCCCACTCTGGAAGAATGGCAAGCGAAGGTGATCGACTACATGGGAATGGCAGAGATGACCGGCAGAATCCGTGACCAGGGAAGAGAGACAGTGGAAGAAGACTGGAAGAAATTTAAAATATATCTTAAAAATTGTTGTAAAATTGAGGAGTGTTGAGAAGTTAAGGTGTTAAGACACAGAGAATTGCAGCTGTAAATCATTAGCCAAGGAAATTATAATGAAAATGAGTTAATTAATTAGAGGAAGGGTTGCTGTGATAAGGTAAAAACAAGGATGCAGAAAAGGGGAGGTATGGGGAAGTCCGGGAAATAAGGTGAAAGAAAAAAGTTTATGAAATTATACATGTTTTTTCTTTGTTTGTATGTTTTGTTTTGTTGTATTGTTTGTCTTTATTATATGTTTGGAAAACTAATAAAAATTATTAAAAAAAAAAAAAGAAGAGAAGACTCCCTGGAAAAGACCCTGATGTTGGGAAAGATGGAGGGCGCAAGGAGAAGGGGACGACAGAGGACGAGATGGTTGGACAGTGTTCTCGAAGCTACAAACATGAGTCTGACCAAACTGCGGGAGGCAGTGGAAGACAGAAGTGCCTGGCATGCTCTGGTCCAGGGGATCACGAAGAGGCGGAAACGACTAAACGACTAAACAACAACAACATTGCCTTCTCGCCGCCGGCTTCCGCCACTCTCGCCTCTCGCACAGGGGTGGCTAATCGGGAACCGGAAGTGATGGCTGCACGAGGAACTATTCCACCTCTTTGGTCTGGATTCGGGAGGCGGCCGCGTTGCCTAGCAACCCCTCCCCGACGCTTTGCTTTTAACCCTGTCATCGCCCGGACAGAGCAAACCCCTTAAAGCAGGGGTAGCCAACCCGGGTGCTGGAGTAGGGGGTGTCATTTTAGGGGGTGGTACTTATTTTTTCCCAAATTTCTTCTGTTGGGGGGGGTCTTGAAAATACGTTTTTGGGTGTGAGGAATTAAAATCTGCTATTATTTTTGTGATTGGACAACATTTTGCTTGGCAAGCCTACGTTTTGGCACATAAACTGCATTTGGAAAACCAAATAATTTTACCTTCTGAAAATGTCCAGTAATGCTAAACTACAATAACAGCAAATATTGATAAATAATATAACTGAAATTACTTGGCAATCACATCTTTTACTTACCAAGAGTTACCAGAAAAATGCCCATTACATACCCCTCCCCTTTCCCCTTCTCTATACATCTGTTGCGTGCCACATGTCCCCAAGATATACATGAAAATAAGTATATACTTATGCCAGTGTATACTTTCACTTTAGCCTGTTAAAACAAGGAAGACCTGAGTTTCCCCATGGAACAATGTATTCTTGCCCCTTTGCATTGTGGGAAATCCTCTGTTATTCCCCTACCCCAGGCATAGACAAACTCCGGCCCTCCGTATGTTTGGGACTACAATTCCCACCATCCGTAGCTAGCAGGACCAGTGGTCAGGGATGATGGGAATTGTAGTCCCAAATATCTGGAGGGCTGGAGTTTGCCTATGCCTGCCCTAGCCTGAGATCACTTGGGCAGCTAACCTATGCAGAAGTACCTGAATCTGCCTTTGTTTGCTCAGATGCTCTGCATAGACTAAGGCCTGGGGGCCGAATCCGGCCCAATCACATTCTAAATCCAACCCGCAGACGGTCTGGGAATCAGCATGTTTTTTCATAAGTAGAATGTGTCCTTTTATTTAAAATGCATCTCTGGGTTATTTGTGGGGCATAGGAATTCATTCATTCCCTCCCCCACAAAATAGTCTGTCCCCCCAGAAGGTCAGAGGGACAGTGGACCGGCCCCCTGCTGAAAAAGTTTGCTGACCCCTGGCAAAGAGGATGCCTCCTAGGCTTCCTGATTGTCTTTATCAAACACAAATGCTTTGTGTAAAACTGTGTCCAGAACTATGTGAAACTTGCTACATCCTCAGCAATGTCACTCCTTGACCGGCCTGAGCCACTGTAACCCCGCCTTATGTGTGCTGTATTTCTGACGTTTGCAAAAGGGGATGTCCTCCTTCATGCCAAAAGGCAAACATTTAAAAAGAGCGTTTTTTCTTGGTTCTGGGTCCTTTGCCTCCTGACAAAAGGGGGGAGGGCGAGGACTCTGTTGCAACAGATAATAAAAGATCAGCTTTGCTTTCACTGGATTTCTGCCTCAGGCAGGTGGAAGAAGGCCTTGCCTGATGAAGTCTCTCCCCTCACCCGTGTGGGTCTGTGCAAGCAACAGTGCCCAAATACCGGGCCAATGAACTCAGGTCAGCAGAGAACATCCATAGCCTACCTTTCTGCAAAACCATGTCACACAAAAACGACACCACAAAGCCTCCCACTTCACCAACCCTAATGGAACAGCCAGCAACAATTTTGGTTCTCTCCAGATGGGCATTCTGCTGCCACGACTGGCCAAACACCCAAGAGCTCTCTTTGCCTAGCAGAATCACAGCCGGGATGCGTGGAACAGAACAAGCTGTCTCTGTGCTCACAGCATTTCATTGCAAGCCAAAAGGGGGAAAATATGCCCACAGGTCCTGCAGCCTGCCCCTCACAGCCTCGCATGGGTGTGGGGCTAAAGATTGAGTACTCAATGGGCACCCAGGTGACACCACTCCTTTCTCACCTGCTTACATATACCTGCTGTGCACCCTGGTCAGAGGACTATGTGCTCCTGCTGCTGACTATCGCTCAGCATTCTCCCATAGCTGTCAACTTACAGATTTGAAAATAAGGGACCAGCAGCCTTGAAAATAAGGGACCAGCAGCCAAAATAAGGGACCTGCAGCTTCACCTGTTCCAGGCACTCCAGTCTTCCTGTCCTCCTGCAGTCTGGTCAAACTCATGCTGGTAGCTTCGAGAATACTGTCCAACCAACTTTGTAACCAGAGGTTCAACTGAATAGAATCTGAATCACATGCACCACAAGGCCTATGCAGCCTCAACTTAAGATGCCTCCCCGGCCTGACTTTGCACTGCAAAGTTTGCAGCAGCACATGCAACAAAATGGCGTCCAGCATTCAAAAAAACCCCTCAGCTTGCATTAACTAGCCACACACAAGGCATGCAAGCTCCACCCCCCAGTCGTTCTTAGACTTCTTATTGGGTGAGCAACACAGCCAAGCAACACAGTTGGAGCCTCCCTCCTCCCTGGCCGGCAGGGAGGGAGTGAGAGGAGCTGCTTCCTTTGAAATTTTAAGGGACATCATTTAAGGGACATTTAAGGGACATCTATCAATAAAGGACAGCAGCAGGACATGGCGCTGGAATAAGGGACTGTCCCTTCAAATAAGGGACACTTGACAGCTATGCATTCTCCCTGCCTATCTCCTTTTGCTATTCACAGGCTGTTATCCCACAAGTACAGACCCATCCTGCAGACTGTCTTAGGCTGATCACGAGTGAGGTCCACCCCACGGTGAGCAGCAGTGACCAGGATGCTCCTGGCTGTTCTTCCAGGGGTATCTGAATGCTGGCAAGCTCAAGTGGTCACATGGATCAGAAGTTGTTTATTAATATTTTATTAGAAGAATTTCAGATACAAAAATAAAGTAACGAAAGAGGAAAAAAGGGAGAGAAGAAGGGGGGAAAGGGTGAAAAATTCTGTACCTATTGTATGGAAGTTGACAACTGGACAACAAAAAGGGATTTTCTATGTACCCTAACTGTGGCCAAAAGATTGATATTGATTAATTGGAACAATAAAGATAGGATCCCCGTTAATCAATGGATTGATGACATGACAACACTTGCAACAAAGAATGGATTAGTTATATAGACATAGACTTTTCTTTGGATATATTGATATTTGGAACAAGCTTATATAAAATACAGTAGGTTACTAATAATCATGTATTAGGACAATAATAATATCTATATATTTATGTAATAATGTCTAGCAATGTAACTGTGCATACTTACTGTATTTTTCGCATGGATCAGAAGTTAAGGCTGGGAGAAAAATGCAGGACATTCCTGAAAATTACTTCTGAAAGCTTGTGTGGACACACACCAGAACAGACAGGTGTTGTGCCCCTGGGAGACTGAGGAAGGGGCCATAGGTTTTTGAAAACAGGAAGTGATCCTGCTTTACCTGTGAGCATGTTCAACCAGAGATTCCTGTAACAACAGCTAGTAGGCAGAACAACTCCAACAGTTGGAGGTGGAAGTTTTGCCTCCCCAAAAACCCAGGTGTGTGACTGTTGTTATCCATTGGAATGCAGTCTGTACATGCTCAGAGGTACAATGGTCATTATTCTTTCCTCACATGCTCAAAAACAGGGTCTGGAAGAGGCATAGGCAAACACCAGCCCTGCAGGTGTTTGGGACTACAATTCCCATCATCCCTGACCACTGGTCCTGTTAACTAGGGGTGATGGGAATTGTAGTCCCAAACATCTGCAGGGCCAGAGTTTGCCTATGCCTGGTCTGGAAGAACCTAGCTCAAATGAAATCTGTTCCAGTCTGTTCCAGTGGGCCTTTTTAAAAGCCACAACACTTCTCTATTTCCGGCTCCCGCAACGGCAAGAGTGTGTGGTTCACAGCTGGTTTTCTTCATGAGCCACACTTCACAAGGTCTCATTAAGCAAACAAACTGTGATTCCTTTTCATACCTGGCCTAATTAATAAACTGTGTGTTCCACTCCCACCTTGCTTTCTGCCACTGTTCTCACTTCAGAAATGATGGGTCAGGAGCAAACTTGGATTTGAGTCCTTAGGAGGGCTCGGTCCCACTCAGTCCCTCACGCCCTATTTTTGAATTGACGTCAGAGCCACAGCTGACAGTTATTATTTATATTGTGTCCTTAGTGTACATGGCATTTTTCAGCATAAGAAAAGGAAAAAGGGGGAAAGAAAGGCAAGGTCCTTGCCCTCAAAAGGTAATAATCTATGCAGGAAGAAGTCAGGGAAGAGGAGACTGGGAGAAATAACAGGGTGAATATGAACAGGTGCAGTTATGGGACGGGGTAGACTGGGCCTGGGGAGGTGTCTGAATCTGTGGCCCTCTGGATATTGCTGCCCCATCAGGCTAGACTATTGGCCATGTGCTGACTGGGGCTGATGGGAGTTGGCGTTCAACAACCTATGAAGGGCCACAGGTTTCATACCCCTGGATTAAAGCAGGATAATATATCTTTCTTTCTTTCTTTCTTTCTTTCTTTCTTTCTTTCTTTCTTTCTTTCTTTCTTTCTTTCTTTCTTTCTTTCTTTCTTTCCCACCCTTCCCAGTTCAAAAACCGGGCTCAGGGCAGCTAACAACAAATTTCAAACACTTAATTATAAAAGAAGCATAACAGTATAAAAACATGAATAACAATAAAATTCAAAAATCAATTAGATAATCCCCAGAGCTAGCTGGCTGAATTGGTCCTACTTGGGCCAGTGAGGAGGCCAGGGGAGAATTACCTGTGGGGTCTCAGAGTGGGTAATCTTCATAAAAGGGGAGGGGGAGGGAAGAGAAGGGAAATAAAAGATCAGGCTGAATTCAAATTAAAGGCCAGGCGGAATAGCTCTGTCTTACAGGCCCGACGGAAGGAGGTTAAATCCTGAAGGGCCCTAGTCTCATGGGACAGAACATTCCACCAGGTCGGAGCCATCACTGAAAAGGCCCTGGCCCTGGTGGAGAACTTGTGGCTCTTCAGCTTTGTTGGACTCCCATCAGCCTCAGCCAGCATGACCAATGGTCAGGGATGATTAACAACAGCTACTTCTTTATCACCTGTTATTTACCAGCAAGTCTCAGGGTTGGCTGCAACAATTCAGAATTAAAAATGGGGGAAACAGTCACAGGAATAGGGCGCGTCCTGAAAACACACATCTCGGGAGTCAAAGGCCAAGGTGTGTGTCTTCAGAGAGCCAATGTGGTGTGGTGGTTAAGAGCGGTGGACTCATAATCTGGTGAACCGGGTTCGATTCCCCGCTCCTCCACCTGCAGCTGCTGGGTGACCTTGGGCTAGTCACACTGCTCTGAAGTCTCTCAGCCCCACTCACCTCACAGAGTGTTTGTTGTGGGGGAGGAAGGGAAAGGAGAATGTTAGCCGCTTTGAGATTCCTTCGGGTAATGATAAAGCGGGATATCAAATCCAAACGCTGCTGCTTCTTCTTCTTCTTCTTCTTCTTCTTCTTCTTCTTCTTCTTCTTCTTCTTCTTCAGTATCTGCTGAAATCTGTGAAGGTACCAGATGTACCTCTGTGGGAAGGGAATTCCTCGACTTAGGAGCTGCCACAAAGAAAGCCCTCTCCCAGGCCACCACCCCAAACTTCTGAGGGTGGTGGGGACCCCTCTGCTGATCTTAACATCTGGAAGGGTCTGTAGAGAAGGAGGTGTTCTTTCATATATTTGGGGCCTGAGTCATTTAGAGCTTTAAGCACAAGCGTGAGCACATGGAATTAGGGCCAGAAACACATTGACAACCAACACAGCTGTTTTAGAACAGGGGTTATATGTGCTCAGAAGGCAACTCCAGCCAGTAATCCAGCTGCTGCATTTTGGACCAGTTGATGTTCCCAAGTCATCTTCAAGGGCAGCCCCACAGAGTGCAATAATCCAGGCTGGAAGTTTCTGGAGCATGGAGTACCATGGCCAGGTCACCTCTGCCCAAAAGGGGCTGTCGCTCATGTACCAGCTGCAGTTGGAAATAGGCACCCCTGAGTCTCAAGGCCACCTGGGTCTCAAGTGACAATGTTGAATCCAGGAGCACCCCCCCCCCCCGTCTTTGAACTTTCTCCTTTCAGGGGAGTACAACCCTGTCCAGAACGAGGCTGTCTTCCTACCTCCTGGACTCAATAACTTGGAAAACCATTGTCTCTTCAAGATTTAGCTTGAACCCATCACTACCTCCAAGCACCTGTCTAGCGCCTCAGCCACCTCTCCTGATTTAGATGGAAAAGATAGAGCTGGGTGTCATCTCTATATCAGTGGCACTTCACTCCAAAACGCCTAATGACAGCCCCCAGTGGCTTCATCTACATCAGCCTTTCTCAACCTGTGGGTCCCCAGATGTTGTTGAACTATAACTCCCATCACCCCTAGCTAGCAAGGCCAGAGCTCAGGGATGATGGGAGTTGTAGTCCAACAACATCTGGGGACCCACAGGTTGAGAACTGCTGATCTAAATGATAAACAGCGTGGTGGAATCCTGTAGGACACCACTGGCAAGCTTTCAGGGTAACACACAGTGTTACACAGTGGCAGGGACTGGTTATGAAGTCCCAGGATGAGAGAGCAAAAGGATGTATCATACATTTCACCATCATCCTGTACCTTAATGTCAAACCACATACAGCAGTCCCTGCAATCATATAGAACACATTCTTTTAACATATCAAGGGCATGCTGGATAATGTTTTAAAATAAAGGTTGGGCTTCAAGTCATTGCAGTCATCATTGTAGTCATCATTGCAGACTACAAAAAAACAAATCTAAACTTGAAAATGTGCACCACTGACTGACCCTGTAGCAGTGACATTGCCACAAGCACAGATCAGGTGCCATTCTGGTCAGTATTCAGACATGTTCCTTTATTGGCAGGGCCCTGAAAGAGCCTATGCTCTTGGATATTGAAGACCTGCAGAGCGATAGAAATCTGTAGTTGCATCCCTACAAAATATCCTCTTTTGTGACTCCAACGTTTAACAGTTCACTCCTAAAGTGAGAAGCAGTGAAGGCAAGAAAAAAAAAAGCTGGCAAAGTTCTATGCTGGGCTCATCGCCCAGTGAGAGTGGGGCTGGGTTGCCAAATCTGTAGGAGGCGGCCTTGTGTGGGTGTCTTAGGAAGGCTGTTTGGACAGAGAGTATAAGGGAGTGACAGTCTGGATCTCTCTTTCTATCACACATGCAAATCCGCGTACACAGATATCAGTCAAGCTCGGAAGCTGAAGACTAGTCAGATTCAAAAACTGACACAGATACTGAGACATCTGCTGGGTTACAGAAGGAGTGCTGGGAGCCAGGACGTTTGGTTCTGTCCCCAGATCTGGATGGGAGAGCAGCTCAGTTGCTAGATCATAAGGGGGTTGTGATCAGGACAGATCAAAGCTGCAAGAACAGTTACTTTGGTTCCAGGACTTTGTGCTCAATGCCCACCTCCCACCACTCCCCAGCAAACTGAGTACGGGAACAGATAGTCAGAACAAAGAGGAAGATGTGTCAGGGTTCAAGGTATCCCTCCATGGCTGGGACAGAGAGGTGAGAAAACTTCAGCACCTAGGACAGAGTCACAGGTAAGGTTTGATTTGTGCTATATGAAAGATAGGGGTGTGATAAGTTGTGTGACTGGCTTGAAAGAAATGGGATCAAGGGGCAACCAATTAAGTTTCTCAAGTCTTTTGTAGCTGAAGGTGTCTTAGCACCATAAAAATTGAAGGCAAATAGGAAGCAATATGCATATTTTGCTGAGCCAACTTGACATTTTAAAAAATGATCCAGAATTTCAAATGGAATTAGAATGCAACATTATTTTACTATAATGCTGTTACAGTGGGTCTGAACCCAAATAAGCTCTTAAAAGTTTGTGTTTTAATAAGATATTGTTTCATCTATCCCATGTGTCTCAGATCTTTTACACTTGCTTCCTTCTTCACTAGACAGTGTCCATATTATGGGTATTGAGGTGGGTGAAAGGGTTAAATCCTAAGCAGGACACACAGCTTCCTGCTTAGGGTTAAGGTTACTATTTCTCAGCCTAAACCTACTTCTCAGGGTTGTTGTGCATGAATTGAGAGGACAAAACTATACTTAAGCACACTCTGAACCACTGGGATGAAGCAAGAAATAAATTGTTTATTTCACAATTCACATTGATGTCCCTGGTGCCTTACTGACCCAATGTTGTGCAGTGATTAGAATGTTGGACTGGGATTGGGGACCTGCAGGTTCAATCCTCACTCAGCCATGAAGCTCCCTGGGTGGTGATCTTGGGCCAGTCACACTCTCTCAGCCAGCCTAGCTCTCAGGGGGTGTCTGTTCTGAAGTTAAAATGGAAAGGGAGAACGTTGCATGCCCCCTTGAGCTTTTCAGAGAAAAGGTGGGATATAGATGTCATTAAGTAAGAAAGCACCTAGAATTACCTTACAGAGAAATATATTTCCTTTTAAAGATCCCTGTTCCACGGAGCTTACAATGAGCACTTCTACACGGGGTGAACTAAGAGTGGGAGAAGCGGAGGAGAAAAATGGGGGGAGCAAGAGCAACAGGGCATACACTTTCTCTCTTCAGAGCAGTTGCATATTACTTTACTTTAATGGCAACTAATTAGTCCCTGGTTAATTCTCATGCTGCAATTGCACCATGTCTACTTCCTGCAAGGAACTGCCATCCCACGATTCCTTGCCAACAGTAATGGAACATAGGAGGGCATCAGACTCTGTACAATAATTACTCTAATTGCCAGGACTGTTGCAGTTTATGGTAGGGACAATCTGACCGTCAGTCTTGCATGGCCTTTCTTTCTTTTATTCACATACCAATTGTTCATCAGTATGTTTTGGATTTACAAAGCCAGTGTGAAAGTTCCATCTCTCTCGTGATTAAGTTCTGTAAATCTCGGTCAAATTATCCTTAATATGCACAGTTGCTCAGATACTGTATTCATAAACAGAAAGGGGGGAAATAAGTTTCAGTTAAAGTCGCAATCGGTGGTCATAGTTGCATAGCTACCTAAGTAAGTTTTACAGGGCAGTCTTGTGCATGTCTACTCAGAGTAAGCAATCCATGGGAGCTTACATCAAGGTAACTGTTTCTAAGAGTGCATCCACAGGTAGAAACCTGCCCTCTTGCTTAAAGGTAAAGGTAAAGAGACCCCTGACCATTACGTCCAGTCATGGCCGACTCTGGGGTTGCAGCGCTCATTTTGCTTTATTGGCCAAGGGAGCCGGCGTACAGCTTCCGGGTTATGTGGCCAGTATGACTAAGCCGCTTCTGGCGAACCAGAGCAGCGCACAGAAACACCGTTTACCTTCCCACCAGAGTGGTACCTATTTATCTACTTGCACTTTGACGTGCTTTCGAACAGCTAGGTTGGAAGGAGCAGGGACTGAGCAACGGGAGCTCACCCCGTCGCAGGGATTTGAACCGCTGACCTTCTGATCGACAAGTCCTAGGCTCTGTGGTTTAACCCACAGCGCCACCCGCGTCTCGCCCTCTTGCTTAGGAAGAGTCTCAAGAACATGAAAATTGTGGAGATTACTGTATCAGAGACTGTATCAATCATTAATAGTGACAAAGTGCTAGTGGAAATATACTAGCGCTCGCTTATTTGAGCAGAAAAGGCAGGTGTAGTGTTGTCAAGCCTCAACTATACAGTGGACAGCTCAAGAGTCAGAGCAAAGGAAGTTTGGCAACAATCCCTTTTGGTAAAATTGGTTTGCATTTGGCAGTATTCCAATAGTTGAAAGGGTGAAGTGCCATGATCTGCTGCAAAAACCTGGCCAGTGAGAGAGACTTTACCATGCCCAACAGCTGAATTCAGAGGAAGTGGAGCTCAACTGCCAAAGCACTAGTGCAAGGATTTGCTGGAAGACTTATGGAACAGCCACCACTAGGTTTGAAGTGAAAAAATTATGGCAGAGAATGGAATGCATTCTGACTCTCCCTAAAATCTAGTATTTTTGTGATTTTTCATGAGTATGCAGATAAGCCTCACCTTATCTGTCTCCATTATGCTGAAGGAATTCAAACATCACCATCCCTTTGGAAGACTCTATGCATGGGAGATTTGCAGGGTGCAGCCTAGAGCGTCCCAGACTGCACTGCATTCACCTCTCATGTATTTCTGCAACGAGACTGGAGCCTTTTGGAAGGAGAGCAATGATCTGGGGTTGTTGTTGTTTAATTATTGTTGGTCAGAAAATCATGAACCCACAATCTTGTATGATAAATGAACATTATTTCCTACTGCATGGATGCACTGTGTACATGTGATCTATGTGTAATGTTTTCCTTACACAGGCGTGATATCTGTATAGGAATTAATGCGTGAGGGAAAAGTCCACAAAGATATCAGCCAGGGCAGTCTTCCTGAAGAGGCATTTGTGGTTGCCTGGAGAAGGAGCAGCCAATCTTCCTTAGCCCACACGAAACAACATATATATATGTATATTGCATAAGTTGCAAACCACCGTGGGAATAATTCATTTTGAACGGTAGGTAATAAACTTCTTAAATGCAATATACAAAAAATGTGTGCATGGACAGGATAAGGCCCTCAATAGCTACAAGTTGTGATGGCTCTATACTCCCTCAGAGTCCCAGTCACTGGGGAATAATTGCAGAAGGCTATTGTACCCATCTCCTGCTTGTGCTAGCCTCTGCCAAAAAAGGCCTCTGATTGGCCACAGGGTGCTGGACTAGACAGGTGTTTGATCTCACCCAGCACAGCTCATCTTTTGTCCTGCAACATAAGAAAAGCACAGAGCTATAGAAATATATTTGTTTTCCTTGGGGGCAGGGGTCTCTCATGCCTATGCGACCATGGACTTCCCAAGAGCCCAAGACATTAATGACTTGTCTGCCAAACTTTCTGGAGAGCCAAATCAAACTTTTGAGGAAAAAGCACATATAGTCCACAAGGGGCAGCACCACTTCAGAATGCAAGTGGGTGGAATTGTATGTTTGAATGCTACCTGCACATTAAAAAAAACCTCCCCAACCCATAGAAAACTAGCTTAAGACAGAACCTGATGGGCCAAGGAAGAAACACTACTAACTGAACTGTTAAAGAGGATCTCCTCTCTCTTCCCTCTCTCCCCCCAGCCCCACTGCCCTCCTCTCCAGACCTACCACAATGTGCCCTTCTGCTCCAGTTATCATCATGGCTTTTACCATCCTGTGTCAAGGAACCTGTGCTCAGGAGTTCCCTATTCACACTCAACAGCATCATCACGACCAGTACTGGTACCAAACCACAGGAGATCAAGTCCCAGTGATCAGTGAGTCAATTCTCTTTTGGAGAAGGGGTTTTGGATATGCAAGAAGCAAAATGTACCCACTCCCTGTCTTGTGATTAGGAAGCTAGATTTGGGTCTTTGGCCTGCTTTCAGTTCCAGCACATCTACTCAGAAAAGAGAGCCAAGCTATACATTACCCATTTTACACCACTGTATTTTACTTGCTGAAGTCCCAATTATTTCATGCACGCACCCTTACAACATCTGCATTTTTCCTGTACATTCTCAACTTTCAAAGCGTGATTGAGCAAGACCTTCAGTTAGGAAGGCAAACCGTTGCTGGGGTCTTTGTGAGTCCCACAGGCCAGAACAGTGCATGCTGAAACTCCGCACAAGGGCAGCACCACACAAAATATGGTATTGGAAGATTTCAGGCAGCCAACACTCATGATGTGATAGGGGCAGGCATTACAATATATATGTGACAGTCTAATGCCAATACGGGAAACAAAACTGGGGGAAAGGTTAGGAGCTGGGACTCTCACAGACCAAAGCTATAGCCGATGAGAAAGGAGCGTGCAGGACTTTGCTGTGGTTTCTCAAAGGGAGCTCTTGATGGCTCCCACCTCAGGTCTTTGTTTCCTCCCTGCTCCAGGTGGCGGCACCTGCAAGGTGATTGCTATCCGCCGCTGCTGTAACCGCAACCACATCGAGGAGAGGTCCCAAACCATCCAGTGCTCCTGTCTCCCGGGGAAAGTGGCTGGGACAACCCGTGGCAAACCTTCTTGCGTGGATAGTAAGTGCTTGGAGCCAAGGCCTCTCCCCACTTCCAGAGGGAGGGAAGTCCAGGGGGACCAAGGAACATGCAAGGAACCCAAACACCTGGGGCCTTGGAGAAGGGAGCGAATAGGAAAGTGACTGGAGGCAGGATGGGGAAGGACCTCTGTCTTTTAACTGGAAAGAGGCCAGAATGTTGGAGGGAATGATGGTGAAGCGAGAGAATTCAGGGATGGAAGATGAAAGGGGTTGATCATTGCAGTCCTTTCTGAGAGGTGAAGGTAAGGGGAAAGAACAAACATTAGCTGTGTAGAGGATCTCTTGGGCAAAGTGCAAGGGAATGGATTGGTGAAAGTGGTAGCCCAGCCCTTCAAGCTGCACATTTAAAATTTTTATAATTCAATTGGCCTTGAATCTTTGGGGCAGAGCAAGATGCAAACCTTAGAACAGCCAGGCAAGTCAATCTTTTTGGTCTGTGGCTCAGGAGGACATTGGGAGGCTCACAGCAGCTCCTGACCTATAGCTTGCCTGTCCTAAAGGGTTTGCATGGATAGGAGAGGCTGTCCACTCTGGATCAAGCGGTGGCAGAGACGGATCCTTATTTCTACTCTGCAGCTTCCATTGTAACTGGAAAGTGGTGGTGTGACATGGAGCCCTGCCAGATTGAAGAGGAGTGCAAAGCGCTGCCTGACAATTCCGGCTGGATGTGCTCACTAGGAAACCGTGTCAAAACCACCAAGGTACTAGTCCCTTAACATTCCCCACAGTAGGTGAAGCCTACAAAGGGCAAATGTGTACCAAGCCTCCTTTTCCACTTCCCAGCTGCTACCCTGTCTTGCTTTCCATTTTGTTTTTTAAGCAGGTCCTGTGGATAAGGCTCACCTCCTTCCTCCATCTGACAAGTTGTCTTGTTTTCCCTTTCAGATCCACCCCAGGTATTGAGATTTGCAACGCCGAAGGATCCACCTCCCAAGCAAATACGACGGATACCTGGCGATGGCCAAAGGACTTTGCTACAAATGCTAGTAGGAAATACGATTCCTTGCACAGCCACAGGACCAAATATCACAAAGGAAGCTGCACTGCTCAATTAGCTGTGATGGGGAAGAGCAAGTGGCCGGGGAGAGCAGGTGCTGGTACCCAGACTGGGCTTTGGTGCCTTTTCCATCGGTTGCTGCCGTCCTTGGCTAGGAATGGGATCAAAGACCTTTTCGCCTTTATCGGAGCAAAGGCTAAAATCTGTTTCCCTGGATTAATAGCAATGCAGCATGTCAGCTCAGACTCCTTCTGTACCTCCTCGATGCAACCTGCACAGCTAACTCTTCCCCTCCTTCCCTCCCTTTTGGCAGATGTCTAATTAAACTCTCTGGGACAGAAGCCATAGAGCCAGTTTGTATTTACACCTGTAACAGATAATACATACCATCTTTCTTTGAAAAGCTCTTAAAACACAAGGAAGCCAAAGAGAAGGGGATTTGCAGTCCAAAAAGTGTACTATAAAGAGGTCTGGTTTTATATGTAAAGATGCACTCACTTTTAATGAGCATCATAGCAAATCATTGATATATATATAAAATAGGGTTTTTTCCAACATGTTAGTAGGATTTTGTATAAAAATGGAAGTGGCATGGACCCAGCATTAAAAACATATAAAACGGCAATCACCATTCATTTTCAAGGATCAGAAATGTTTGGCTCAGATGTGGAGGGTTATGTCAACCTGGATCCCAGCAGAGCCTCAGATCCTTCTGCATCCCACAATTAAAAGGGTTGTTTCTTTATGCTGGGTGGAAACTGCAGGCAGATCAAAAGCTCTGCAACCCTCTTCGGCTCTCCGACCTGTCTTCGTTCGGAATGTTAAAGATGCTGGAGACCTGTGCATCACATTATTGGGGGTAAAACTTGGCTCTAGGGCAGGCCAGCACAACTAATCCACTAAGCTAAATGCGGTCCACCAACCATGTTACTCCTGCAGCCTTCTATGTCTTTTGACAACCCCACTGTTTCTGCAGCCTCAAGCAGGCAGCAAAAACAGAGGGATTAACTGAGCCCCTGATGTAGAAGAGGGAGTCTTATTTCAGGAGCCGTGGCTCTTGATACATGGGCACAGCTTCTCCTTGCTACCATCGCACCCCGCTAACTGCACACAATACCTGGTAGAACAAGGCCCACACTGCTCTGCCGACAGTTTTTTTGCAAGCTAATCTGGGATGGGCTCTCCGACTACAGAGAAAACAGGAGAAGCCCCACCACTCAAAAGCCAGGGAGAGACAGCCTTTCTAAAATCCTTCGTCATGACCATTTAATTGTTTATAGACACATCCAGAAGCTACAGAGCTAAGAAACGTTGTCTCAGGATTCATGTTAGCCGATCCCCCAGCACAGGCTCTGGCTCCCCCAGCACACATGGAAGGATTCCTGGGGCTCATCGTGCCCTCAATGCAAAAGCCCACCAGAGAGGTAGATATTACAGGGTTCAAATATCACTTAAGCCCCTGACCCCTTTCCCTCACTCCCTCCTTCCCAAAGAAAACTCTTGGAATGGCATTCCTTGAATGCTGGGGTTTGTGGGGGGTTTGAGTGCTGCCGTGTGAACGTCTTGAGTAGCTTCAATGGGGAAATTCCTGCTCCAGTCCTACAAAAATAGACATCTCCTTGGACCCAAACAGTTTCATTGATAATGTCCATAGCCTGGATACCCTGGAGGTGGAGAGCCATCCTTAGGAGGCAGCTGACTGGGGTCTTCACCAAAGGGGTTGGCTGAGAAGTGAAGACAAGAAAGGACAGTTAGCAGCAGGGAAGAGATGTGTGTGCAATGATTCATGTTTTGTGCAGCCAAGGGCCACTATCTTTGGGGACAGAAATCAATGGAGGCGGCCGAGGTGCAATCAGGAGGAGAGATGTGGGCGAGGGTGACTCATTAACAAAAAAGTGAAAAGTAAAACCCAACTCCTGCGGCAAGAAAATGCAGAACAGGTTAGAATTTACACCTGTAAAAGGGACAAGGGAGGGTGTCAGACACCGTGGGAAAGGAGTGCAACTTCTGCAAGCATTTATAGAAGGAGCAGCAAAATGCCAATCGCAGCAAGTGGAGTGGCAGAAGGCTCTCTATTTTGCCAAGGGGGTGGTGGAACGACAAGCACTTGCGTGTATTGTAACACCGCCCTGGTGTCAGGGGAGATCAAGCCAGGCACTGTCAAGGGCTGGAGGCAAACCTTGCCCCCACAGCAACGCTGCCTGTCACTTCCCTCCCCACACACCCACGTCTGCATGAGAGAGTGGCAGCCGCTCATCCGGGGGGAAAATGTGCTCTGCATACTCTCTCTCCCACACAGATGACACCAGGCTTTTGCCTTCTCCCGAATGGGTTCCAGAATTCACCTGGTTTACTGTGTGCCACAGCTGCAAGTGACTGAGAACTCAGCCTGCCCCAAACTTTATACAGTGGTACCTCAGGTTACATACACTTCAGGTTACGGACTCCGCTAACCCAGAAATAGTACCTCAGGTTAAGATCTTTGCTTCAGGATGAGAACAGAAATCGCAGGGCATCAGCATGGCAGCAGCAGGAGGCCCAATTAGCTTCAGGTTAAGAGCAGTTTCAGGTTAAGAACGGACCTCCGGAACAAATTAAGTACGTAACCAGAGGTACCACTGTAATCCCACTCCTTTAACCACAAGGAAGCCTGGTTGGGGGGCTGTTTTCTCTTAGAGTGCAGGTGTGATTGTTCAGTGGAACTCTGGGTAGGCTATGGGGCCGAAACCAAAGCACAGAGGGGTCCTTCGGTTCCTAGTCCAAATCCATCCTTCTGGGGAAATCCCGAGTTCTGTGTTTTGCCGCCATGTTGGAACTTACGGTTCTGGAACTGCTGGGCCGTGTACCTCGTCAGCAAAATCCCGACACCTTCTATCAGGGCAAGCAAGATGCCTCCCATCATAGCTGAGCCGACCATGGCCAAGGGCCCACCTAAAGGGAAAGAACTCTCAATCCCAATGCCCTGGCTCAGTGTTCAGCCACAGGAGGTTAAGGGGACAGGTGGAGGTGCTGCGGTTATAGGATCACTGGCCACCACTTACTGCGTGATGCTAACACCGCTCCCGTGAGTGCCCCGCTTGTGATGGAGTTCCAGGGATCCTCCTTGCCCCGCATCTTCACTAGGCCGCAGTCAATGGTAGAGAAGAGCCCGCCCCACACGGCAAAGCTGCCTGCGAGGAGGAACACAAGGAGACCATGTGGAGACACCAGCTGGACTCAGGGATGTTCATTTGTAACTGGCACCAAAAGGTATTAGAATTCCATGCCAAGCAAAGCCAAATGCTTGGCTTACACAATGTGCCCTGCGCACGTGCTGAATTGGGCTGAGACAGGGTGGAACTCTGACAACGTGCTGGCAAAGAACCAGCCAGCCTTACAGGGTCAGGGGGAGCACCAGGGATCGATGGGGAGATTGACAGGCTTGGGGCTCCTGAAGAAGGGCCAAGAGCCACTCCAGGACACACAAGTTATATTCTCCCCACGAACAGATTGTTAAACTTATCTCCAAGGACTGTGAAAGGCAGAAACAAATTTTTGTTTTGATTTTGTAAAACACTGACTCACGGCTCGTTTGCCAGGCACTTGGAGTTCTGCGCAATCACACAGGTGGTAAGACACTTCCCATCTCCAAGATCACTAATGGTACCATCTCTGTGTCACGTTCAGAGAGGAAGGGTGTGAAGAGAGGCATTCTTAGCGGACGCCTCCCTTCTCTCAGGAAAAGTATGGCTCCACCACCTGCTGTAGGACTTGCCCAAGTTGAACCTTGAGGCCACTTCAGAACCACCTCAATAACTACTGGGGGGGCTGCCTTTTTCAGCTATAGGTTGAGCCAGAAAAGGGGGGATTTAAGTTAAGGTTTATAATGGTGAAATGTCAATCTGTTTCACTACGATTCATTCATTGAGTCACTTACTCTAAGGCTACAATCCCAAGCACACTTACCTAAAAGTAAGCCTCACGGAATACATATGGTCTTGCTTTTGACCAAACCAATATGAGATTTAACTGTCAGCTTTGGGACTGGGCTATACAACTAACTCAATATGACAAAACAGCCTCCAAGCCAGCACATCATACTCTACACATTCTTCTCTTTAATTCCTGCCTCCCTTGGCCAGCAGTTATAATATTTGATTTATATCACACTTTTCCTGAAACCTCCCCCTGGGATGCCCCACTCCACACATTTTACGGTCACAACGACCTTGTGAGGTAGGCTGAGAGACAGTGACTGGTCCAAGGTCGCATCCAGTGAGCTTCAAGGCTGACTGGGGATTTGAACCGTGGTCTGACACTTTTACCCACAATACAGCACTGTTGGTTCTCCTTTAAAATAAACCAAATCCTGATCCACCTCACCCCACAGTCTGTCTGATCCATCTTTTTATTTACAACACTGCCCACATCTCCACCAGCCAACCCAAGGGTCAGGACACTTCCCTTACCTCCAATCTGTGGTGCTCTGACTCTGATAGCGTTCATGCTGCCTTTGAAGCGATGCCTGACACCCTAGGAAAAAGGAGGAGAAACTACCTTAGTCAAAACTCACAATGGACTGCGGGAGAAAACCACACCCTGAAAAAAAATTTCAAGCGCAGGGTAGAAGAGGCTGTAAGGGGAGCCAAGGCAGGACAATCTCCACATCTCAAGGAACACAGGCACATACAATTCTCAAACTCCAATGATTCTGTGGAGCCAGAAGCCACAGGTCTCGATCCACGGAAGGCAGGTGAGCTCAGGGTGTCTCTGCAACTGCCACTTTCCCACCAGAAAAACAGGTTGCCTACCTGACCTCAGTTATCCAGTGGGATAATCTCAAGCATTAAACTCTCTACAATTCAATCTATGAGAGCCAGACCATGGTGTGACACAATGGGAAACGTCATACAAAACTATACCAAGGTCTGACACACAGAACTGCAAGGCAAACATTGCAAGACAAAAATAGGAAGAGGAGGTACTCTTGTTTTGGAGACATCGGAGAGCAACAACATTTAAAATGCATGTAGTTTCTTTCAAGTGTTCAAATGGCATGTGCATTATGGCAGTGATCACTTCAACAATGCTGTCGGGCCGGTCACTCCATTAACTCCATACTACAGATGTGACAGCTGAGTCTTACCTAAGATAGAAATGGGCAGACTTAAGGTTTGCATGATCTACTGTTCTGCTTAAAGCAACAGCAACTGAGAATCCAAGGGGAAGGGGCTGGGGGCAAGAACAAATTCTGCCTGGCCAGTCGAAATGAAAATAACCCTGTTATTTTCCCTCCTGTTAACAGAAAGCAATTACCCAACTTACTCACTGAAACTCTTTCCAAGCACTTAGAGCAGGGGTCAGCAAACTTTTTCAGCAGGGGGCTGGTTCACTATCCCTCAGACCTTGTGGGAGGCCGGACTATATTTTTGGAGGGAGAATGAGCGAATTCCTATGCCCCACAAATAACCCAGAGATGCATTTTAAATAAAAGCACACATTCTACTCATGTAAAAACACGCTGATCCCCGGACCATCTGCGGGCCGGATTGAGAAGGCGATTGGGCTGGATCTGACCCCCAGGCCTTAGTTTGCCTACCCATGACTTAGAGCTAGGGCATAAATGCTCAAACCTGCATGTGAACAGGACAAAAAGGAGAATAACAGGCTCACAGATGCAAACCCCTTGATTGTAGCTCACATCAGAAGGAGCCAAGCACAAAACAGTAGCTCAGAAGGGCAGCATCAGTCACAATTACCTATAGATGACCAGAAGCCTGTAACCCCCATAAAATGCATGGGGAAAGCTGCACAAATAGCTGGTCAAAGGTAACTAACTAACAGCCACATTTGACACGGAAGGAACATGGAGCCTGACAGCAAAGTAAATACAGTGGTACCTCGCAAGACGAATGCCTCGCAAGATGAAAAACGCACCAGACGAAAGAGTTTTCCGGTTTTTGAGTTGTTCCGCAAGACGAATTTCCCTATGGGCTTGCTTCGCAAGATGAAACGTCTTGCAAGTTCTTGCGAGTTTGTTTCCTTTTTCTTAAAGCCGCTAAGCCATTAATAGCCGCTAAGCCGCTAAGCCGTTAATAGCCGCTAAGCCGTTAATAGCCGCTAAGCCGCTAATAGCCGTGCTTCGCAAGACGAAAAAACCGCAAGACGAAGAGACTCGCGGAACGGATTAATTTCGTCTTGCGAGGCACCACTGTAGCCTCAGTTTTAATCATAGGTTACCATTCTAAACACTTCTACCTGTAAGTCCCGTTAAAATCAATGGGCAACCTGAGTAAGCAATCGTAAGATCAGACTGTAAACACCCGGGCACACAACTCAATGTAGACTGTTTCTGTAATTAGCTCTTCATCCAGTCTGTCCCCAAAGTATCAGTCTGGGAGATAAAACATGGTCCAAGAAGGAACAGGTTTGGGGGCAAACTAGATGAGATCGTAGAAGACTGGGGACTGGACCTCCTGGTGTTCCCACAAAAAAAAAGTTAGAAACAAAACACAGGGCATCTCAATGAAATCAGGGCTGCACCAGGGAGTGTTTTTGAAAGACACCTTCCCCAATCTAGATCATCCACCACCAATGAAAGATGTTATTTGCCATTCAGAAGAAAACATCCAGGTGTCCTCTCTGAAGTACAGTACGAAAGGACCAGCACTCCCATCCCAACTTGGAGCCGGGAAGGAACACAGGGGGCTTGTGCCACTGTTGTGCTGAACTTTGAATCCATATATAATGAACTGAAAAAAATTCTTAAATACACCTTTGTTAAAAAAACCCGAAGCCTTCCTCTTAGGAATGATCGGGGATGAGATTAAGAAAGAAGATTATATAATGTTTCAATATGCAACTGTAGCTGCCAGAATCTTATTAGCGAAAATTGGAAAACCCCAAATATCCCGACCATTAAAGAATGGCAAACCAAATTATTTGAGTATATGGAGTTGGCTAAAATGACGCAGAACATTAGACAGTAAAAAGTTTATTGATGATTGGATCAAATTTACAACATATATTGAAACAAATTCTAGAGATATAAAAATCACAGCAGGTTTAATATAACCCTTGCGATGTGTAGATGACATAAAATGAAAACTGCAGAATGGAATTATTATTATACGTAACACGAAACCGAGATGGAGGGAAGTCAACTACTTTTTGTTATTAACTAACGTCTGTTTTTTGGTTCGTTTACGTGTTATGTTTTGATTGATGTTTGCTTTTCTTATTTGGTGTTGTATTCTTTCTTTCTTTCTTTTTTCTTTTCTGTTGTTGTTGTGTGGTGATAAAAAATGAATAAAAAGAATTTTTTTAAAAAAAAAATGAACTTTGGAAATGCTCAGGGTGCTTCTGATGGTCTTCCAGATGCCCCAAGCAAGACCCGGCCTCAAGGCCTCCATCTCCCACAACAGACAAAAACAGTCTCCAAACTGGACCGCTGAGTTTTCCTCCGAGCACTTACAGCCCGAAGACGGAGAGTAAATGCTCAAAACTGAGGAGACAGGCTTGACATACAAGCAGCAGGAGCACAAACTCTACACGCTTGACTCCCAGGCGACAGGGAGGGGGAAGTGGAGCGACACTTATTGAGATGGTGCCAAAAGTGGCAACGCCACCTGCTCAGAATAGAAATATGTTCTCCCTTGCTGCTGCCTACACAGCCATGAGCAATTTTCTGCCCAGAGATCAGTTCTGGAGCACAAGCCAGTTATAGACCTATAAGCCCAGCGGCCACTTTTGTGGAATCCTACACCTCAAGTTGTGCCTGTGTATTTTCCTCAGCTGAGGGGAAAGGTGTATGGGGATTCAGGGATGCAGCAATCCTTGTTGGTGTGCCTCAGACCTGCCAATTGTGATGTGATAAGGCAACAACTGTTTTGCATGGGGGTTATGTTCCTGACCCCCACCCACCCAGCCCCCTTTTCTGACTACAGTGGTATCTACAGTGGTTTGGTTCTCAAACGCCTTGGTTCTCAAACGCTGAAAATCTGAAAGCAAGTGTTCCAGTTTTCGAACATTTTTCAGAAGCCAAACATCCAATGCGGCTGTCGGCTACTGTTTCCGGGGCACCTGCACCAATCAGAAGCTGCGCCTTGGTTTTCGAACATCTCAGAAGTCAAACGGACTTCCGGAAAGGATTAAGTTTGGCGCTTTTGTTTTTGCTATTTATTTTGCGTTTTTGTTTCTGAGGCTTTTTCAGTTAATTTGTTTTTGTGACTGTGTGGAACCCAGTTTAGCTACTGATTGACTGATTGTGTGACTGCAGAAATGGATAAAAGCCCCCCATCAAAACAATGACTATCACCAGTGCAGGTAAGAAAATAATAATAATTTTAATTTTTATCATCTACAATACTGTCTTATTTATTTTATAGAGCAGTACACTGATTATTGCTTTCATTTTATAGATCAATGGTCTCATTAGATAGTATAATTCAGGTTAAATTGCTGTTTTAGGGTTGTTTTTAAAAGTCTGGAACAGATTAATCTGGTTTGCATTGCTTTCTATGGGAAAGCACGCCTTGGTTCTGGAACGCTTTGGTTTTGCTACAGACTTCCGGGACGGATTAAGTTTGAGAACCAAGGTACCACTGTACTTCTGGGTGTTGTGTGCATTCACAGTCACACACATATTGAACGCACATAAAATGGTTGTTGCCTGTAAACCATTCCATCCCCACCCAGTGTCTGCTTGATGAGCTCATGGCTCCATGAGTTTATTAAACTGAGTCTGAATCCTGGCAAGATGGAGGCTCTGGGCCCAAACAAACAGGTACATAACCTGGGGTGCTCCTCTTGCTCTCTGTCACTGGGAGCAATGCTGTCCTCAGTGGCTAGCAGTGCTTTGTACCAGCTTCACCTGGTAAGACAGCTACGGTTTTCCTGGGTCAGGATAGCTCAACCACAGTTGTCCATACACTGGTTCCCTCAAGGCTGGATTACTACGATGCACTTTATCTGGGGTCCAGATCTGGAAACTGCAGCTAGCAAAGAACACATTGGCTAGGCTGCTTGTAGGGGCAACTCCAGCATATAACTCCTTTTCAGTAGCATCTGTACTGGCTGCCAATCTGCTACCAGGCCACGTTCAAGGTCTTAGTAGTAATGTCTAAGGTCCTATGTATACATTTCCCTCCGATTTCATATTAGACAGGTGCCCTCTCCACTGTCTTTTTTGGTGCCTGCTCTTTCAACAAGGCTTTTAAGTGGAGAGCTTCATGCCAGGCTGCATCTGTACTGGAAATATTTCTAACTGTTATTATACGTAGGATTGTTTTTAAATGTTTGTATTGGTCTTATATATGGAGTTGTTTTTAATTCCTTGCACTTGTTTAATGGTGATATCCATTGTCTTTGTTTTCCAATTGTATATTTTGTTGTTGTAACCCACCCTAGCACCCTTGTGGTAAAAGGCAGGTAAGAAATCTAATCTAAATAAATAAATAAATAAATAAACTGCAGAGCTTGGGGCCAGGTCTAGAAGAAACCATAGCTAGTAGGCCATGCATTTTGCAGGAGCCCCTGAATTACCAAAAGTAGACATAGCAGGGTACATTTCTTACACCAGCTTAAGACCAGCTCAGGCAGGGGAGGTGGAGATATATATATATATGCTAACCTCTTCCAGCAGTCACTTCTGTAGTTTAGGATTGTTGAATTAGACCTCACAGATTTAGCACACAGCTTGGAAGCTGGCTGTATACTTGCTGTGAGCAGTTTTAATACGTTGGATGCAATCACATAAAGACTCGTGGTACGGAAAATAAAAATACTAAGTTTACATACTGCACAGTAAATATTTCCTAGTTCTAGCTAACAAAGTTAGAGATGCAAAGAACCATTCCTAGTCTTTGATATCTGCAGGAGAGAGAAATAGGAAAGGAAGATGTCTCCTCTTCTCTCTGCTTCAGAGAGGAGAGAAAATTAGATCAGCAACCCCAAGAACCAGTCTAGCAATTTAGAGGAGGTCAGCACAGGTTAGGTTAGAAAGACAATATAGGAAGGTTGAAGCTTCCTCTCTCAATCTAATTTCTCCAATGCAAAACCCCATCAGCCTTAATATATGCTGAGTTGCATCCCAAAACTTCCAGTAAGGATTGAACCATGAACCACTATTCTGTATTGGCTCTTTAGGGACACCCATTTTTGGCAGGCAGTACACAGCAATCACCAACTCCCACTAAGGCAGGCACACTTCTGAGGACAGCTGATCCACATTAACTTGTGCTCAGCAGAACCAGCCTGCGATTATTGGCATGCTGGAAGAGCCAACCAACAGCACAGCAAAATGATCACTAGCCATAAAATTTCTGGTTCTCATTGGCAACCAAAAATGTCATATAGTAGATCACTTCTTGTCTCAGGCAAGTGCATTCAAAGTGCATCACTGAGAGCCAGTGTGGTGTAGTGGTTAAGAGCGGTAGTCTCGTAATCTGGGGAACCGGGTTCGCGTCTCCGCTCCTCCACATGCAGCTGCTGGGTGACCTTGGGCCAGTCACACTTCTTTGAAGTCTCTCAGCCCCACTCACCTCACAGAGTGTTTGTTGTGGGGGAGGAAGGGAAAGGAGAATGTTAGCCGCTTTGAGACTCCTTAAAGGGAGTGAAAGGCGGGATATCAAATCCAAACTCTTCTTCTTCTTCTCTTCTTCAAAGCCCTATACGTGTGCTAGGACCTTAACATTTATTTATATTTCGAAACCAGTTTGAAAACAAAAGCCGGGCTACTCAGAAGCATACATCTAACAGAAAAAGAAAGAGAGCGGAGGGGAAGGGTAAGAATAGGTAGGGAAATGTTTTAGGATTTGCAGGAGCCAATCTGGGCCAGGGTTCTTCGTGAATCTATGTCTTCTGACCCCATCCATGTCCATCACTTGCAGCTTGAAGGAAAGGGAAGGAGAAAAGAAGGTTGGGACTCACCACTGGAGCATTGCGGAAGCCTTTGACAGCCTGGAAGACACCTCCCCCAATCATCCCCATGGTGAAGGCGCCACCACAGTCATCTACAATTCGCCAGGGGCTGCCAAATGGAAAGAGAAGTGAAGTTAGTGGAGGCCCTGAAAGCTCCCAAAAAGTGAGAAAGAGATGACTTAGAAATGGTGCTAAGCAGCTGGGGGGTGGGCAATCTTAAGAGACCTTAAAGGTCAAGGGACCCCTGACCATTAGATCCAGTCGTGGCCGACTCTGGGGTTGCGGCGCTCATCTCGCTTTATTGGCCGAGGGAGCTGGCGTACAGCTTCCGGGTCATGTGGCCAGCATGACTGAGCCACTTCTGGCGAACCAGAGCAGTGCACGGAAACGCCGTTTACCTTCCCGCCGGAGCGGTACCTATTTATCTACTTGCACTTTGACGTGCTTTTGAACTGCTAGGTTAGCAGGAGCAGGGACCGAGCAACGGGAGCTCACCCCGTCGCGGGGATTCGAACCGCCGACCTTCTGATCGGCAAGTCCTAGGCTCTGTGGTTTAACCCA
Organism: Podarcis siculus; assembly: GCA_034642415.1. Lineage (NCBI taxonomy): Eukaryota > Metazoa > Chordata > Lepidosauria > Squamata > Lacertidae > Podarcis > Podarcis siculus. Next base: position 5,319,217 of record JAXCMG010000049.1, on the reverse strand, counting down.
CAGCGCCACCCGCGTCCCCTAAGAGACCTTATTGCAACCCAATTAAGTTGAACATAGACTAATTTTATATTTGGTTGGAAGCCGTCCAGAGTGGCTGGGGAAGCCCAGTCAGATGGGTGTGGTATAAATAATAAATTATTAAACATTCATGCCGAAGCTAAATTATTAAACATTCAACCCGAGGTATGACTGCAATCAGCCTGACGAGCCGCTTTGCTTTCAATCTACTCTCCTTGCCTTCTGCTTTCTCCCCGACCCATCAAGATCTGCTGAGAGAGATCTATACAAGCTCATAAGGGAATTGTAAGAAAAATACGTCTAACCCTAGCTGTCAACTTTTCCCTTTTCTTGCGAGGAATCCTATTCGGAATAAGGGAATTTCCCTTTAAAAAAGGGAAACGTCTAACACTTGTTGGGGTCTCCATAGCTGGGGCCGCGGAGGCCCAGGCGGAAGCCCTTCCTCAGCCACCGGGAGCCGCTGGCTTCGCTGCTCGCCCGGCCCGACCTCGCAGGGCTGTTGTGCCGGTGCAGGAGGAGAGGGGCCGGAGAGGAAGGGGCGCGGGAGGGACGTGCCCCCCACCCGCCACCGCCGCTCCCGGGGCCGGAAAACGGGGCCTCGGGTCACGCTCGCCTCCCTGCCCCGCCGAGCCCCCGGCAGCCCCCGCTCCCAGTTACCAGGGCTCCCGGGCATATTCCTCCATGGCTCCCGGCCGCAGGCTCCGCGGATCACGTGACAGGGGAGGAAGACAACACGGGGACCGAGTCACGTGACAACCAACTATTGGCCAGCTTCAGTCACGTGAAAGGGGGCTCTTCTGCTCTAGAGATAGGAAAGTTTAGAGAAAGCCTGCTGTTCAGTACCGACGAAAGAAGAGTGACAGAGGAAGGTGATGGACTTTGCGGAACTGGCGAAGCTGACGGGGAAAATCCGAATCCAGCATGATCCAGTATTCCAAAAGGACTGGAGTGAAAGATTATTGTAAGCAATTAACATCCCTAGCAGGGTTGTCTGAAGACTTGTAATGAGAAAATTTCTACCTTTCTATATTTATTTAAATTTTTAAGCCGTTCTGAAATGAGTGTAATTAGAAATGGAAAACGTATAAATTGCAATGCTATGAAGGTTAATTTCGAAAGTCATGAGGCGGGAGGGAAGGAAGTTGATAGGCTCTAAAGAGCCAGGGTGGTGGATAATGATGATGTGAATGTATACTGTTAAATGGAAAATAAATTATATATGTGAGAAAGCCTGCATTCCATTTTTTAAAAAAAATGATTTAGGTGCAACGTAACATCTCTTTATATATTGGAAGCTCTGTGGTATGTGTATATGTACCACTTATAAACACCATTTCCAACTCCTCCATCATCGGTGTCTCCAGAAAATTTTACACATCACTTGGGGGGACAAGCGAACTAATGCCAGGGTACTGGAAGAAGCAAAGATCACCAGTGTTGAAGCAATGATTCTTCAACACCCGATTATCATCTTCCAAAGCAGCCACTCTGTTCCAAACTTTATAATGGAAAGCGTAATGCTTGTGGTAAACAAAAGAGGTTTAAAGACTGTATCAAGGCAAATCTTTAAAAATGTAGTATAAACACTGACAATTGGGAACACTGGCCTGCAAGTGCTCCAGTTGGAGAACAGCCTTTACCAAAGGTGCCATGGACTTTGAAGACACTCAAACTCAGGATGAAAGAGAGAAACGTGCTAAGAGGAAGGCATGCTTGGCAAACCTTCATCATGATCAACTCCCATCGGAAACCTATGTCCCCACTGTGGAAGGATGTACGGATCCTTACAGACTCACTGTAAAGACCTTGTTCATGGAAGACAATCTTACTCGCCTACGAGTGATCATCAAAGAAGATGTATATGAACATGTATGAGTATATTTGTTGGCATCCTTGTCTTGGGAGGCAGTGGAGGAGTGTGCCTTCAAAGATAAAGTCAAACTGTTGGAGTTAGTGTCTGCTGTGGCCAGTGCCATATTAAGGACACTGACAAACTGGAACGTGTCCAGAGGAGGGCAACCAAAATGGTCAAAGGCCTGGAAACGATGCCTTATAAGGAACGGCTAAGGGAGCTGGGCATGTTTAGCCTGGAGAAGAGGAGGTTAAGGGGTGATATGATAGCCATGTTCAAATATATAAAAGGATGTCACATAGAGGAGGGAGAAAGGTTGTTTTCTGCTGCTCCAGAGAAGCGGACACGGAGCAATGGATCCAAACTACAAGAAAGAAGATTCCACCTAAACATTAGGAAGAACTTCCTGACAGTAAGAGCTGTTTGACAGTGGAATTTGCTGCCAAGGAGTGTGGTGGAGGTCTTTAAGCAGAGGCTTGACAACCATATGTCAGGAGTGCTCTGATGGTGTTTCCTGCTTGGCAGTGGGTTGGACTCGATGGCCCTTGTGGTCTCTTCCAACTCTATGATTCTATGATTCTAAGGTTTCATGAGCACCTAAGCTACTAAAGGTAATGGGGCCCTTTATATGTCCATCTGTCCTTTGTCAACAACAAATTGTCGCTGTTTTTTTGTGTTGACTATATGCTATATGGTAACTTATGGACCTAATAGGTTTCCAAATCCATTTGCACATGTTGCCATGCAACCATTCCATGCAGAATGAAGGCACCCTATATATAGAAATGAGCAAACCAGTGATATTTTAGGGAGCAGGCTAGCAGGCAGGGCCCATTACTTACATCATAGGAGCCTACACAACACAAAACACTGTTGCTGGATGTAGGTTTTATTTCATTTGTTTTTTATCTTATGTTTTGGAAATGTACATTCAGTTTTTCCCCCTTTACATTTTTGGGGGGCCCCCAAGAGAGTGGGGCCCTAAGCTATACAGTAGTTTGTTTAGCTTATATGTAAATCCGGCACTGGCTGTGGCTGTTAGAGACTGATATGGGAGAGACATGTTTTCTTGCAAATGAAGGCCTCTGGTTGTTCTGCTGCAGATGCAGGTGGGCCCAGTTCAGATGCGTTTCTTCTCTCTGCGCTCCTCCCAGCAGACATTCCTCCTCTAGTCCCTGCTCTGAATGCACAACCTGACTGTTGGTCTGCAGGGGAGACGCGGTTCCACGTCACTTCAGAAGTGCCAAGAAACGCGATGGATGGCGGTGAACGACTCTTCATTACTGCCTCTATGGTCCTTCGCTACAATACCCGCGGCCAATCAAAGAGAAGGCGGGCTCTCGGGGGCTTCACTCCCCCGTTCATTGGAGAAGCAAACCAAATCTCTGACTGATTGGCTAAGAGTAAGTCGAAAGTGGGTGGGCCCAGTTGGGATTCCTTCCTTGGGATTGGCCGGGGTGGGCTTTCCCCCTCCCCCCCAGCCCTGTTATTGCTCAAATCCTTTCAAGACGGGAAGGGGCACAGGCTTTCCTTATACGATGATTGGTCGAGGCGCGTCACGTGCTGGGGGCGGGAGCTGAAAGAGAGTCTCGCTCGACCCGAAGGAAGACTGAGCCTCCCCGGCTTGCGTTGAGGCGGGTATTGCCGAGAGGCGGGTTGGCTGCGGCGCGGTAGGTGGGAGATATATGGGGCGGGGGGGCCCTGAGGGGAGGCCCTTTGCCGTGCGGGGGTCGCGGGGGGGGGGGGCTGAGGGTCGAGCTGTCTCTCCCTGAGGCGGCGAGTGGCGCCTCGCCTGCCATACCTTGCACGTAGAAAGCTAGCATGTAAGGCAACCAAGCTCGAACCCCCATCCCTAATGTTTTCTAGGACGGTTAGTCGTGTTGCGTCAGAAGCAGTGTGTGTGTGGTTATAGTGTGGTATATAAATTCAATTAATAATGATAATAATGGTAATAATAATAATTAATTAATATATGGCACCTTGAAGGTTGACACATTACAGACCACTGAGTATTTTACTGAACCCACGAAATATAGGTTTCTATATACTTGACAGGACACTTATTGTTTGTCCTCACCAGGATGCTAGATTTCTGCATGCAGGGAGCCTTCTCCCTGCCCACCACTTCCCTTGGCAGCGCCCATGCATTGTCTACAGTGGCACAGCTCAGATGCGAGTTTACCAGTTCAGTGAGCACTAAGCCTCGGAAGTTACTGAGCTGCAGGCTTGATGCACTAATGAAACTTCAGCAAGAACTAGCCCCATGTATGATCCTCTAACCTGGACCTTGCTAGCATTATTATCCAAGGCCCTCCTCTGAGGGAGGTGTGGAGGGTGGTGATATGAGAACAGGCCTTCTCAGCAGTGGCTGCCTGCCTATGGGATGCTCTCCCCAGGGAGGCATGCCCGGCGCCATCACTATCTGTGTTTAGGCGTTGAGCAAAAACGTTCTCGTTCACCTAGGCTTAAGGGGATCAAGTGGTAATGAAAGTGATTAGGGAGCTTTTGGGGCTAAAGGGCAAGTTTAAATGCTTCAAATAAATCCCAGGATATCTCTGCTAAACTGGAGAGTGCAATGAAGTAGCGTGCAGAAGGGTAAGAAACTTAACCTGTAGACAAAGGCAGACAGATAAGAATTGGATCTATTCAGTCAAACAACTTTCCCCAGACCCCTGCCGCAGATTGCATCAGGCTCTTTCCCTTTGCTCATACACACAAGTTCATGTTAGTTCCTAAACTGTCCATGAAGGTGTCACACTCATTGTGTGGTGCAGCAGTTGTCACCAAACTCCCAGGAATGGGAGTTGGCAATGCCATGAAAGGTTTTGTGTAGCTCTGTGTTGTCAGGAAAAGAATGTGGGACGAAATGGAGTAGAAACTCTGGCAGGGAAGTTTACAGGTTATTTCTGGAATGTAGGAAGCAAGGAGGAGATACTCAAATGTCACAAAATGTAATGTGTTATTTTTTTTCCTTCTCTGCTTAGGAACAGGGAACTAGAGGAAAGGCTTGTCCACCTGCCTCAGCTTGAATAGTTCCTAAAGTTCCTAATGCCACTGCCAGTGGCTCTGCAGTCCCGCCTGGCAAGGCGAGGGCTCTTGAAGCATGTAGAGCCTGGTAAGTATAGAGGTATCCTTGGTTAGCTAGAGCAGGGGTCAGCAATCTTTTTCAGCCGTGGGCCGGTCCACCGTCCCTCAGACCATGTGGTGGGCCGGACTATATTTTGGGGAGGGAAATGAACAAATTCCTATGCCCCACAAATAACCCAGAGATGCATTTTAAATAAAAGGACACATTCTACTCATGTAAAAACATGCTGATTCCCGGACCATCCGTGGGCCAGATTGAGAAGGCGATTGGGCCGCATCCAGCCCATGGGTCTTAGGTTGCCTACCCCTGAGCTAGAGGATGCTTGTCTAGGCTTTGCATAAAGGAACAGAACAGAACAGTTCATCTCAAATAATCTGGCTCATGAGACTTTACTACATCTTGCCCCCATATTTTTTCCAAGCCTAATCCCGTTTCTTTTGGGCCCTCTCTTCTGTCAGAGCCAGAGGAAGAAATTATCGCAGAAGATTATGATGACGACCACATCGATTACGAAGCTACCAGGATTGAGAACCTGCCACCAAACTGGTACAAAGTCATTGATCCTGCCTGGTAAGAGCTGTGGTGGGGAATCTCAGGTTCAAAGCTTGAATATGGCTCTCCAAGTCATGCCTCTGCCCCCCCCCCCAAGCTACACTCCTCTCCAGCCCTTCTTGCACTTATGCCTGTAATGTTGCCTCCTCCTTGCCTCTAGTCTGCCCACTACTGCTTACTACCCCGGGAAGGTTGTCAGTGAAAAATGTTCCCCACCTCTCGATAAGAGGATAGCATGTCTTCAGCAGCGTTAGAAACTGAGATAAGACAGCTAGGAGGCAAACAGTACCTTAAGCCTAGGTTATGGGTGCAGCAACGGAATGTCCAGGCATGCTTTTTTATATCAAGAATACAAAGCTGAAAATGAATGAACTGCAGCTAAAATATTATGTTCATTTTTCACATGGTCTAGTCCTTTCCCTGCCCCCCCCATATATTCTTAAGAGGGTCTCTTCTCCAGTCTTCAGAGAGTAGCTGGAAGTGATGAGGTAGGAAAAGGTCCTCCTTTCCTTCCACTCTGCAGTTTTAATCTGAAATCTTAGGCACTCTTAGGTGCAGTACTGCACCCAGAGCTCAGAAACTGTTTGCGCTAATGTGCCTAGAACAATGGGAGTTTCAAACTCCCAGCACTAGTCAAGCTGTTATATCCTACTAGCCTTGTAATGGTGGTGTGAGGTTACAGTTAATAGTTCTCAATTATGGTTTCAGCTTTCAAGTGTGTGGTGGAAAAAATGTATCTGTTAATCTCATACTCATGATGACTTATTATTTATAAAATTTATATACTGCCCTTCATCCACAGATCTCAGGGAGGTTCGCAGAATAAAAATGCAAGATAAAAATACAAAATACATAACGCGGAAAAGAACAACAAACACACACAAACAAAATCTCCCCCCAAATAATAAATCAGCAAATAAGTTACAAGTAAACAAACAGAAAGCACAACAGTGTCTGGGAGTCCCATTTACTGCAGAGTTATTGAAGCTACCGTATTTTTCGCCCTATAGGACACACTTTCCCCCCTCCAAAAATGAATGGGAAATCTGTGTGCGTCCTATGGGGCGAATACAGGCTTTCACTGAAGCTTGGAGAGCAAGAGGGGTCGGTGCGCACCGACCCCTCTCGCTCTCCAGGCTTCAGGAAGCTATCAGCAAGCCCTGAAGCAGAGCGCCCCGCGTGCCATGCAGAAATCCGCAGCCTAGGGAGCCCTGCGGGAATTCCCGCAGGGCTCCCTAGGCTGCGGATAGCCTGCTGCACGGAGCGCGGGGCACGCTGAAGCAGAGCGTTCCGCGCTTCGGCAGACATCCGGCAGCCCCACAAGCTCGGGGGACAGCGGGGAGGCGCAGCGCCACTATCCTGCTGTTCCTCGACCTGGTTTGGAGGCTGGCGCTGGGGAGAAGCGGAGGCTGCCATACCGCTATTCCCCGACCTGGTTTGGATTCCCCGACCTGGTTTTGGGGGGGAAATAAAGGGGGCGGGAATTCCTTTATTTCCTCCCAAAAAAACTAGGCACGTCCTATGGGACGAAAAATACGGTAAATGGGCCCATCAGTGCCTGGATGGAAGACAATTAAGAATCCATTTAATTTGTTCAGAAAGGGGTTGGTGGGTGAGAAGCAAGCTAGGATATTTATTTAGTTAATGAAACTGAAACCCTAGCTTCAGCATCTACTTTTGTCCAGGGACACAACAGGAGTGTGTGTCCTGGTAAATGAGAGTAGTTGACGCTCCTGTTCCTGAGATTCTCTGAAGTGAGTGCCAGTGGCCTATGAAATCCACAGACAGGCATGAGGAGGCTGTTGGGATTGCAATTCTGATTAGCCCTCATGGCAAAGGTGGCTGGGGCTGATGGGAGTTGAAGCCTAGTAACATCTGGTGGGCAATAGGTTCCTCATCCCTATGAGGACAAAAACAAAGAGCAGGGTGGCTTATTCATGGTTTGGTAATGCAGGCATTGGCTATGAATGGCAATGGATGAAACCATCTCCCGTCTTCTTTCATAGCGGCCTCCCTTACTATTGGAACGTAAAGACGGATCTGGTTTCGTGGCTGTCGCCCAATGATCCTAGCTCAGTGGTGACCAAAGCAGCTAAGAAACTGAAGAGCAATTTAGGTGAGGCTGCCTGCATCTGCTTTTGGATTGCATGTGCTGATTTTGAATGATGTGGAAGTGAAGCTAAGGGGGAAAGGTTTGGGTCTAGCCTTGTGGAAGAGGGAGAAAAACTCCAGTCCTATGCAATCTGATATTTGGTTGCTGGGGTTAATGCATGTCTGATATTATCAAGCATATTTTACATTTCTTATCTGCATTGAGCCATAGGGATATGGTGGACTGTAGTTGTGTTTTATGTTGTAAATCAAGGACTGCTAGGTGGTTTCTTTTTGTTTTCCAATGTATTTCTTATCAATTAAAAAATTGGTGTGACAGGAGTAAATTTTTATTCTGAAAGTGTGGCCCAGAGAAAAAAGTTTGAGAACCACCGAGTTAATCTCTGCACCAGCAGATAACACTTTATCTCTAAGACATGAAAAACTTCATCTGCTGATCTCTACACATTAAGTTGCAGTTAAAGACACAGGAGCAAGCCAAGGTGACTTTTGTGATCAGTTGGCAACTCCATAAATCTAGTGACTAAGAAAGTGCGGGGAGAGGGGATTTCTGCTTTGATAGCAATGTGTTTTTGGAAGGCAGCCGATGAGGACTCTTAAGTGGATTTTGGAGCTCTGGACTGGTTTTGGGTAGCCTAGCTCAGCACATCCTGACTTAATCCACCTTCCAGAGATTTCTTAGATGTGGCAAATGACAATTTTCATACGTGCTGGAGAATTCTTGAAGCCCAGCAACAAATGCAGTTGTGACTTTACCATGTAAAAAATGTCCAGGTCTGAGCCGAGGGGAGGCTATATTTGAGTACTGTAATGCAAGCTTCATGCATCTCCCCCAGATGCCGAGGAGAAAATGGAGCACTCGTTGCACGAGAAGGTGGAGCGGGAAGAGCTGAAGGAGCGCCGCTTCCACAGACGGGAGGAGCTGGCCCCCTACCCCAAGAGCAAGAAGCGTAAGGGCCACTCCCCCCCGTGGGACCCTGCCATCAGAAGGATTTGCTAAGGGCTTGAGGGAGGGCTCCTGAGATCCATTTGCCACTGGGGAGGGGGAGCATGGGAAGTGTGGGCAGTGACCAAACTCCTGCATTCCTCTTGTCTGTCCTCCACAGCAAGCCGGAAGGATGAAGAACTTGACCCCATGGACCCCAGCGCTTACTCTGATGCTCCCCGGTGAGTCTGCTGAGAATGGGAAGGTGGGGAGCTCGGCAATGCAGCTCCAGGAGATGCCCCTTAAGCTGGGCACAGCAGCTGAACCCCTCCCCCCCCCATGAAAGTAGACTGGGGCACCACAGGCATGGGCAGAGGTCTCCAGTTCATTGGCAGAGCTTGTGCTTTGCAAGCTGGAGGTCTTGGATTCAGCCTTCAGCACCAGGGCGTGTTGAATTTTTCAGCTATCAGATTCCAAAAGCGAAGGGTGCTAAAAAGCTGTAACATGACTAGGGAAGTTAAGAGGTATTTTGGCTAAATGAGTACCATTTAGTTTTCCTTGGTAAGTAAAATTGCAGCGAAATCATTAAAAAGAGCTTTCGGTGTTCACAAGCCTGTCCCCTCTGCACTTCCTGCTGCCTGTTGCAGTCCTCTTAACCCAGTGAGGAACCCTCCACCCCAGCCCAATGCTGTCTAAGAGCAATTGGACCGCCACTGCAGACAAATCTTGGAGCATGAGAAACGGATGCTTTAAAGCACTATTCCTAGAATAAGTACTTAAAATGTTGCCCTCAGAGGCAGAGTTGTGAAGCTTCCATCGGTTAATCACATTTGCAGAGTTTAACTTGGTTTTTGCATAATCTCACAATGAAGTTGTTCTAGCCGTGGGAAGGAACAAAAAAGAGAACTTTATAGAGCAGTAAAAAACCCAATCCTGGAAAACCTTTTTCAGCCACTTTTTTGCCTTCTAAGGTTGTAGCAGCCATTGCCCATAAACCGAGAAGCATCTTTTTATACTCATCAGGGGCTAGAAACTTCCTTTTTAAAAGCTGTTTCTGGGAAGCCTAATTCTGTCTCCAAAATTACTGATCTCCTGTAACATTGGGCAGCACACACAAGAGACCTGAATGTTGCTTCTGTACATTGTTCATAGAATTTTGAAAGTGTGATGGTATTTTTAAGGTGTCTTCACTCATTTAGAGAGATTCGACTCTTTATCTTAAAGTGAAGTCTAGGAAATGAAAAGCAGGGGCACAGGTGAATTGCTATCCAGGTAGGGAAATTGAGGCAAAACAGGGGCTATGTGTCAGGGAAGCTATAACGGAGAACAGGCCGAGCGTGAGGTGTGGCTGGCTAACATTGTTTCTGACATCCCTGCTCTTTCCCATTCTAGGGGAACCTGGTCCACTGGGCTGCCCAAACGAAACGAAGCCAAGACTGGCGCAGATACCACGGCAGCTGGCCCACTCTTCCAGCAGCGCCCCTACCCAAGCCCTGGTGCAGTTTTGCGCGCTAATGCGGAAGCTTCGCGGGCCAAGCAGCAGGACTGAGATGCTCATTTTCCCCTTCCCTAATGTATTTGATAATAAAGCTAGAGGAAAACAAGTGCTGCGAGTGGCTTTGCTGTGTATCGTAATAACGGAACTCGCTGTGCACCGAAGAGGCTCCATCCAGGGAGCTGGGGGAACCTGCAGCCCTCCAAGCATTGGGAGTCCAGCTCTTGCCAGTGTGGTGTAGTGGTCATAATCTGGTGAACCGGGTTCGCTTCCCTGCTCCTCCACATGCAGCTGCTGGGTGACCTTGGGCTGGTCACCCTTCTCTGAAGTCTCTCAGCCCCACTCACCTCACAGAGTGTTTGTTGTGGGGGAGGAAGGGAAAGGAGAATGTTAGCCGCTTTGAGACTCCTTAGGGTAGTGATAAAGCGGGATATCAAATCCGAACACTTCTTCTTCTTCTTCCGTCAGCATGGCCAAATGGTATCTGGGATGATGGGAGCCGTGGCCCAGCAATCTCTAGAAGGCTACAAATTCCCAATCCCAGCTCTATGGCAATATCTGTCTCTCCTGTGTTCGGCCAGCAGGGGCAGTACTGCATTGCAAGTGAACCCAGAAAGGACACTCCTGTTCTACTGCACTCCTTTGCTGCTTTCTTGAGGCATTGGGTCCCCTGTGTCTGACTTAATTTACTCTTGTAATGTTTGAAGTCTACAAAAAGCAGCTGTGATGTCATCAGGCCACAGGAGTGGCTTTCTATACCTGTAGGGAGCTACAGGTCTAGAAAGGCACCTGTTTACCTGTCTGTAAGCCTTCTAGAGTTGTTTGGTGTCTCTGCCATGCTTTTCTCACTGCTGTATATGAGCATCATGGGAACATTGTCCCATAAGGAAAATAACTTCTGCCATCTCCTCAAGCTGATCCCATCCTTTACGTTGGTCAGGAAGGGTTGGAGAACTCAAGGCAGCAGAGCCCAACACTGAAATGTCTTCAGCCACACCATGCATCAACTTGATGTGTTCCAGGTAGAAAATGTACATCACAAAAGCCATATCCATTTGCCCACAGCCAGCAGCCATGGCATGGAGCAATTTGTAAATGACAACTCCACATCTAGCCTGTTTGCTTACAAATATGTATTAGTTTCTACAATATTAAAGAAGTGTCGGAAAAGCATTGTCAGTACTAAAAATATAATGTGTTTGCTCCAAGCGCAGCTCTCTAAGCAATGATTTTCTCATAATACTGAGTTATACATGATGCTAGCGCCACTCTGATGGAGGAGATGAACGAGGACTGTAGGTTCCACCTGGGCACCATCCCATCTGGTTTAGTGACAGCAAAAAATGAGGCACACATGAGGTGGCAACCTAAGCGAAATGGGTGGATAGGTGCCCTGCCCTCACATCAGCTTCTACTCTGTTCCCAGCCATGGAAACAGCCCAAACATCTTTGCCCCTTTCCAACTCTCATCCCTCTGACCCACCTCTGGCCAAACAATGTGCAGGCCATACTTTTAAATAATTGCTAAGCTGCAAAGAGAAGCCAAAATCCGAGGATTGGAATTAGGACTTGGTGGGGCCGTTTTGGCTTTTACTTTCCTGCAATGGGGTGAAACAAAACAAAATAGGTTTGGGCACAAATTATAATCTGGCACTGTTCTTCAAAGAAAATGAACCCCCAAGTGCAGCTGAATGCAACAAGTATTGGCATGTATGCCGCCCCCCAACAAACAGGATTCTGTCCCAAAGCGTTCAGGTGCTCAGCTATTTAGTCACAGGCCCTGGCTGCACTATATATTTAACTCAGTATTACACCACTTTAAACAGCCATTTCTTCCACAAGAGATTCCAAGGAAGTGTGAGTTGTTGAGGGTGCTGAGAGTTGTTAGGAGACCCCTCCCTTAATTCCCCTTGAAGCTACAATTCCCAGAGTTCCCTGGGAATAAGGATTGTCACACCACTGGGAATTGTAGTTCAGTGAGGGGGAATAGGCGCCCTTAATAAGCTACAGTTCCCAGGATTCTTTGGGGAAGCCATGAGGACTTAAAGTGGTATGGTACATATTTAAATGTATAGCACAGAAGGGGCCACAAAGTGCATATTAATGACATCTAATACATGCTTGCATGAACCTGTCCTTCACTGACTGACAACTACCGATCTGGTGAACTGAGATCTGTGATAGCCTTGAAAATGGAAGACAGCTGTGCTTGTCCCTTGGCCGTGGTGAATCACAGTGTGGTAGCAACATTATCAGGACCAATCAAGACATCACAAAGTTGTGAGCAAGCTTTTGAGTTCTCCAGAAAAAACACTGCTAGGTTGGATGTTGAACAAACATTGGGGTAAGGCAAATGAGAGAGACCTGCTCTGGTTGCCCCAAACTGCAGTTTGTAAGATTCTTCATGCTGGAGAAGTTCTGTAAACACAACTGGATCAGCCTCTCTAGGTAAAAGTTGGACTGGAAGATTCCCCCAGGGCTACTAAGATGTAGATGCAATAATGGCTGCTCCCACCTTTTTCAAAGATTCATTTCATGCAGCAGCTACTCCGTGCAACTGTGATGGTTCAGTTACACACGGCAAATTGCTGCCTGATGTCACAAGCATCAAGCGTGAGCCGGGCCTAAAAGCAGCCTGTAGCCCTGCCAGCTGTTGGACTCCGACTCCCAACAGCCACAGTCAGCAACCGTCAGGAATGATGGGAGTTGTAGTCCCAAACCTCTGGAGGTCTTACAGGTTGGCAATAGGTGCCTGAAAGAAAAGCCACTGTCAATGGAAAGCACATGACATCACAAATCCATGCTGATCTGATGCCAGGAAGAGCAGAGTCACCAAAGAGCTGCCATCGCCAGGGTGGTCCCACCATCCTTGTAAACACAACGAGACTGTGAACTCGCCAGCTCCTTGGAAGCGTCAGGACGAAATCTAAAACCTGGAGCTCTTCAGCCTGGGGAGGTGCAGAGCTACTGAGGTCTTGCAAGTTGTTCCCTCTGGTGCATTAAGATCCTTTTTCTTTAGCCAAGATCCTGGAAGAAAGCATGAAAATATAATGGTTGAGCTAAAAGGATAATGGACACACACACCCTTGAGAGAAAATGGAAGTGTGCGCCACTCGTTCTTTGTTATACGCTCTTGAACAAACCAAAACAGACTGAGCTACACGTTGTTCTATAATCGTAAAGGCTGGCACAGACCTTCCAAGTGTCCCTATTTCTGGACCATTCCAGATTACAGAAGCTATCCGGGTTTCTGATTTATCATGGAATAATAATAATAATAATAATAATAATAATAATATATTATTTAAACCCCGCCCATCTAGCTGGGTTTCCCCAGCCACTCTGGGCGGCTCCCAATTGTGTTAAAACAATACAGCATTAAATATTAAAAACTTCCCTGAACAGGGCTGCCTTCAGATGTCTTTTAAAGATAGGATAGCTGCTTATTTCCTGCTTTTCCCTAGGACGTCCCTATTTTCATTAGAGAAATGTTGGAGGGTATGGAGTTATGCGGCCCTTGAGACAAGGAGATAAGTAACTATACAACCTTTAGAAGACATCTGAAGCCAGCCATGTAAAGAGAAGTTTTTGTTTTTTAAAAAATGTTTAATGCTTTATTATGTTTTTATATATGTTGGAAGGTGCCTAGAGTGGCTGGGGCAACCCAGTCGGATGGGCGGGGTATTAATAATGATGATGATAATTGAATAGGACATTGTTGGAGGGTATGTCGACACTGAGTGTAGAATTCAGCACTCTCAGCATTGCAGGATAGGGCTGACAATATGTGGTGACATTGCTTGGTGACATTAAAATGCATCTGATCAAAGCACTGAGCAGGCCTACCAGTAGCCAGGGCCGGAGTTTTAGCCCCTGGTTAATCCTGTTCTAGGGTGTCAAGGGGAAAAAAAGCCAAAAAAAGATCATTTTGTGGGTGTGGGTGGGTGGGTGTGATAGGGGCTTTGGGAGGGTATGTGCAACTACTTGTGAGTTCGGTCCATGCTCACCAAATTCCCAGGCTGTGCATGTGCTCAGAAGTACAGTGGTACCTTGGGTTAAAAACACTTCGGTTTACAGACTCTGCTAAGCCGGAAGTAGTACCTCTGGTTAAGAACTTTACCTCAGGCTGAGAACAGAAACCATGTGCTGGTGGCGGGGCAGCAGCAGGAAGCCCCATTAGCTAAAGTGGTACCTCAGGTTAAGAACAGTTTCAGGTTAAGAACAGACCTCCGGAATGAATTAAGTTCGTAACCAGAGGTACCACTGCACCCTGTTCCTTCCCTCAGATATATGCCTGCCTGCGCATGAGCCACAATATTGCATTTGGCTCTGCTTGGTAAGACCTCAAGGCTCTAGTAATAAAAAACCAAAGTACTGAAACCTGTCCAGCTCTGATCTGTGCCACAAATGGAACTTCCTCTGAAATTATTTCACCTCCAGTTTAGCAGAGAAAGATGCTGAGCCATAGATTATGCAATCCAGGAACGAAAACAACAGGGAAGGCAGGAAGGGTTGATAAGGGAAGTGGGCGGTTCTGAATAATCTCTACTGAAACAAACAAACAAATCCATTGCAACCTGTATACATTATGCAATTTTAGTTTAAATTAAGTTGTTAAAGGCACCTAGTGTGTTTTGAAAGCAGAGACAGATTAGATATACTAAAGTAAAATGCCAGTTCAACAAAATGCGCAATTTTGGCATAATACAGTCCCTTCTGCTTCTAATTTCACGTGCCCATGTTCTCTTAATCTTTGGAGGTTCCAAAAACTAAAACCTTCCTTTAAAAAGGAGGCAGCTGCCGTTCTTAGGACACTGGATTCTGCATCCGACCATTTCTGCACTTGCACACTGCAATTACAGAAACTTACAGAACGGACACAGCCGTGAGCTCTGGGAAACATTGGTAGCTATTTTGTACTGCAGCAAACCATTTCTAGGCCTTGGGAGGGAGCGGTGTATACTCTGCTAAAAATAAATAAATAAATAAAACATACACATCCTAACTAGGATATTTCAAATTCTGCACTCATAGGAATGTAGGAAATTGCCTTATACCGAGTCAGATAATTAATCCAACTCACTCACTCCTGTTTACACTGTGTAAGTTTAGTGTCAAAGTGAACTGAGATCCATAGAGCAAATCACACAAAGGCTTAGGCCACACAATCAGCAGACAAGGCAGTAGCCGTAATTTCTAAGAACAGCATCTCCAAGGATCAGGCCAAAAGCTTATCTGGTCCAACATCTCCCTTCCCACAGCAGCCAATAAGATGCCTCTGGAAAGCCCATGAAGAGGACATGGGCTTCCCAGCGCTCTTCAGCTACAACTGTTCTCCTGCAAGTGAAAGTCAGAGCCATGGTGGTATACAGACACCTACCTCTGGTTTGCAGCCAATTTATTGTTTTTAGATGGTAGGTCATTTTCCTTTGAGATTGTGAGGTGCCCCAGAGCTAAATATCTTTAATATTCACCAGGTAGAATAAATATTCCCAGACTATGTTACTAAGAGAGAGAGATTGACTCATTGCAATCAATTATTTCTTTTTTAAAAAGCCCCTTCACATGCAAAACTTGGAACACTAGGAGTTGCTTTCTACCAAGTCAGACCATCCAAGTCTTGTCTGCTGTGGCTGGAACTGGCTCTCTCCCCCGTCCTCCCACCAGGTTCTCAGACAGGAATCTCTCAGCCCTATTTAGAATAGAAACACAAAATTGAAAGGGACCCCAAGGGTCAACTTTGCCAACCCCCCAAAGCAGGAATCTCAATACACAAGTCTCCCATCCCATTTGAAACCACGCTGGACCCTGCTTAGCTTTGCAAATGTGCTAGCAGCTTTATTAATCTGTCTCTAGAATACAGGGACTGATACCAGGCTCTTATGTGTGCATGCGCTCTTCTGCTAAGCTGGGGGAAGACTAGGCTACCAACTCACTCTGACATTTTGTTTTCTGCATGCAGGGAGGAATGTTCAGCCACACGACTCCCCAACTTGCAGTCTGAAATGGAACATGATGGGTCCCAGGTGAAATTGCATGATGAGTCCTGGGCGCCTTTTGAATTCAACCCTGCGGGTTTGTGCCCTCTGGTGAAGGGACCAGAGCCTTCCAACCCGCTGCCCTGTGATCTCTGGGTTGGGTTCCCTCTGTTAACATCCTGGCCAGCCTATTCCAGGGATATTCCTTGTAGCTACAACTAATCCAGAATGCGGCAGCTAGACTGGTGACTGGGAGCGGCCGACGAGACCACATAACACCGGTCTTGAAAGATCTACATTGGCTCCCAGTACGTTTCCGAGCACAATTCAAAGTGTTGGTGCTGACCTTTAAAGCCCTAAACAGCCTCGGTCCAGTACTTGAAGGAGCGTCTCCACCTCCATCATTCTACCCGGACACTGAGGTCCAGTGCCGAGGGCCTTCTGGCGGTTCCCTCACTGCGAGAAGCCAAGTTACAGGGAACCAGACAGAGGGCCTTCTTGGTAGTGGCACCCGCTCTGTGGAATGCCCTCCCACCAGATGTCAAAGAACAACAACTACCAAACTTTTAGAAAACATCTGAAGGCAGCCCTCTTTAGGGAAGCTTTTAATGTCTGATGTATTACTGTATTTTAATATTTGGTTGGAAGCCACCCAGAGTGGCTGGGGAAGCCCAGCCAGATGGGTGGGGTATAAATAATAAATTATTATAATATTATTATTATAGTTCAGCTATGTTCTGACACCCAGAAACCTCGCCTTCTCTACCTCATCAAACCGCGCCCCACTTAAACATTGCTCAAGGTCTTTCTCCATCTAGTTGGGTCCTTTTACGTACCATGCCCTATCCTGCAACAGCTTACTCCGTGGGATGTGTTAGTAGGCTGACCGTATCCACTTTGTTAGCTGAGAAGCAGGCGGGGCTTAGCAAAGTGTAGGAATGATCGCTGGGTGTGGAGCACACTCCTCCTGGAGCCTCAGCTGTCTGCACGCGTGACCTTGTGGTGTGGCGCACACTCCCCCTCAGAGCTGTCTGAACATCTTGCCCTCTATCTAGCCTTTTGCTCTCTTAGTAGTCTGCCGTGCCCTGTCTGTGACCTTTGTCTCCTTCGTCATACATTGTGCAAGGGGGAAATGACACGGTGGAAACAGGCACCAAAATAACTTTGTACCACCCCTCAATCTCAGGATTGGAAGATGTGTAAAGGTCACATGTGTAAAGATACACAATATGTATCTGCCTGGTTTTGCATATTGTGCCAATAAAAGGAGCCTCAACAGAGCTAGCTGGCAGCTTGCTTGTGCACAGCTCACCTGCATTACCAACTCCGGCCTCATGTCCTTCACTTCAGCAGAGCACTCATTCCAGCTTCAGTGCACAGGGCTGGCACTACTGCTGGGCAGAGTTAGGCCGCTGGTTTCAGGTGTCATGAAAGCAGGGGCGAAACTAGGCAGGTCAAAGACACAGTTTGGCACCCCCAGGCACAGGCTGAGAACCTTAATGGAGCAGCCTTTCTCAACCTTGGGTCCCCAGATATTTTTGGCCTACAACTCCCATCATCCCTGACCACTGGTCCTGTGAGCTAGGGATCATGGGAGTTGTAGGCCAAAAACATCTGGGGACCCAAGGTTGAGAATCACTGCAACGTCTGGAGGCTTCACCCAGGACAAAAAAAACCCACCTATCCCACCCCCAGTAGCTACTGCACTGCATGTTGTGATTTATCACCACTGTATATTAAACTGCTACAGTTTTCAGTCTCAGGTGTCAAAATAACTTGCCCCTTAATTGGGGGGGTGGTGTTCCTGTGGGGCTGTCCACTTGTCAAACACCTGATTATCACCTGGCACCTGTACAGCTTGAGATCAAACCAGACATGATGTAGATCCCTTGATTTTGGTAGGAACTGCCAACCCAACTTCTGGCAAGGAGCCATGTCCTTTGCCACCAGGAGTCAGGCAGGTGGGAGCAGCTTTAGAGAAACATGCTGGTTCTCCATTCCTGATTTACTATCTGAGGCGGCCACAGAGCAAATAGAAGCAGCACCACAGCACCAAAGTCCTGCTTCCCATGGGCTTCTGGCTGGCCACCACCAAAACAGAAGGTTGGACTAGATTGGCCTTTGGTCTGATCCTGCAAAGCTCTTAGGCTCTTGTTCCATAGGAACACAGAAAAATGCCTCATACCAAGTTAGGCCAACGTGGCTTCTTGCTCAGTGAGGCAAGGGTCTTGCCCAGTCCTGCCTGGGAATGTCATTGGCGCTGGGACTGTCTGCATGCCAGCCATGTGCTATGGCCCTTTCGGCAATGAGATGTGTGTTGTAGGAGCATCAAGATGCATCCCAGAGAGTGACTTTCTAGAGAAGTGGGGAGGTCTGAAATCTGAAGACTAGCATTTCATATTTATATACATATTTTTAAAAGACACCCCTAAAAAAATCTCTCCGGAAGACAGTCCTTTATCAAGGACAGGTACCAGAAACCAGGGCCTCTCCCAGATAAAAAGGGGTGACTGGAGGCTATGCAAGTAGTTCATGTGCAGACAATTTCTGGGACTGGGTACAGCTCTGCTATTTGCGCAAACTAAGCCAAACTCTGACACAGAGATATGGCACTACCTTATGGCTGTAATTTATCATGTTGTGTCCCTAGATTTTACTAAATAAAATGTCAGATCCCGAGCACTGAAATATTTAGCCAATTAGAAACATTTGTTTAAAGGGGTGTTCCAAATTTATCAGGCAGATCTTTTAATTTAGAAAACCTAACACCTTAATAGTAGTTCGAAAAACCAGGGCCAGATTAGAAGGTCCCAGATTAGAAGAGACATCTCCCCATTTTTTCTTACACACAGGAGAAAAGGTCTCTTCTAAGATGAGGTCTACTGAGATACGTGCATGCATCATCTAAAATGAAAACAATGTCCTCTTCCAGAGCCATCTATTAAGAATGCAACTATATTTAGCTTTACTTGAGCAACCATGAATCCATTTAATCAGCAGGCGGACCCCTATTTCTTCCTCAACCCAGCTGTGGCTTTTGGTTGTGGCTACTTTATGTTGTCAGGGGAAAGCATCACGAACCCAAACAGCTTTTATTACTTTCCGTGTTCCAAGGCTAAATCCCTGCACTAAAAATGGATTGTTCTCCAGATCCAGGCTCAAAATCAAGCCCTGACCCCTTGTCTACCTTAAGGCTGACCCAGAGCCCCAATCTGATGAAGGTCCTCCCCTCCCCCATGCCCCAAATACCACCCCAAGCGCCTTCCAGTGTTAATAGGGTTAGACATGCAGTGAGTGAGGCAAAGGTCTGCCCTTTCCGAGGCTTCCTCAATCATTAAGCAATACGGCTAAATAAATACACTCTCTTTATTCATCTGTGGTTCATGTACATTGGCAAACGGTACAGGCTTTTTTTCTGTAAAAAAAGCAGGATTCATAGAAAATGATCAGCAATCTAAAAACCTTATATATATATACACATACCATGTTACTTTTGATTATCTTCCCACCCCAACACAAAACCTGACTGATACGCTTGACGCCAAAACCCTTTCCACGAAACATCGCTCCAGCAGGAACAGAATGCGTAAGGATTCTTAAAAAGTCAGCTGCTCTCCCACCAACCCTCCATGAGCAGAGCTGGGAAAAGTGAGGCACCAAAATGGACACAGCTGCCACCACCCGAGTCCCCCAGTGCCCCCCGCTCCTCCATGGCTTAACCCTTCAGGCTCCAGTTTGCACAACTCGGTGATCCACCAAGCTGAGCACAGCCCACCAAACATGTATGGCAGCTCATGAGGGGATCTACGACCTGCTTTGGCTGCTTGCCTGGAACCGTAAAACTAGCAGCCCTCAAATACATGGCTGCACTACAGTCAGTGGGCCTTACACTGTGCAGGCTGCCGAGCTAGCGAGGAATCCTGGTTGCAATTTAGACCCACCCAATGTTCTACGCTGCAGGGTATGAAAGAATCTGAATGGTGCTGATTTTCAGCTTTCTGTCCCACCCCTAGTGGCAGCCATTCGATTCCAGAGTATCTGGTGTTCAAGTCTTGGGTTCCCAGGCACCTCCATTGCGCCACAGCATAAGGCAAGTGTTGATGAAGATTTCCCACCTCCCATCTGTGCAAGTCAGTCCTCTGTGCACTGTCAACAAGGGACATCCCTGTCCCATCATCCCCCACAATTACTGCTATTTCAAGCATTAAATGAGACAAGCAGATTGCAGTTTGGTTCTGCAGTGTCTTCCACAGGAAAATCTTCATTAGTAACTAGTGATTCATGCTCCCCCTCCATTTACCCAGTGATCCTCAAAGACTATAGACACTAAATACATGCTGAGGGCAGGAAATATTTAAGGTTGCCTAGAACCCAGCTCCAATCCTGCTATGATCCAGTAGTTCCAACTATCCACCCAGAGCCAGAGAAAGAAGAGAACCAGGGCTCCTAGCAGCCCCCTCCCTCACTACCAACTTCCTATCCAGTTCTCCTCTCCTCTCAATTTTTCTCACTTCACAAACATACAAGTTCTGCCACACTCACCCTCCCACAAGCGCACACACACTCAGAACTCTTCTCATTTAATTTTCATCTACCACAGTAGATTAATTTAACAGATTCCCAGTGGCCAGTGGTAAGCAAGCAAAATCTTATCACTTCAAAGGTGGCGTTTTTAAAAACGACACTAAAAAACCCAAAACAACCCAGAACATTTGTATGCTCCACAATGGCAGATGAGGTCTCCCTCCACCCTTCTCTGCTTATGCACAGCACGTGATCTCCACAGCAACATACACATCCCCTTCAGTGGCTGCATGGGATCCTTCGTTCAGAGTGTTCATACAAAAATACACCTCTTTGTGAATGTGCTCCCTGCTGACCAAACAAGAGGGAGTTTTGTGGGTCTCAAGGCAAAGGACCCAGGTGATTCCAAAGCAGCTTTTGCCCTTCAGCTGCTTCTGTTGGTGGGGCAGGGATTGTCCCCAGACAGGCATAGTGGAGAAACAGACATAACATTTAAGAGTCAGGGAGAAGCTGGAGAAGTTGAGTTGGCAATGGAAGAAGTGGGATGGGGGCGCTGTGGAAGGGAGTGGGTGAGTGGTCAGCACAAAGTTAGGGGGGGCAGAAGAAGAGATGAGCACGAGGCAGGAGGGAATCAGAGGTGGGATAGGTTTAAATTGAAGGGGGAGGACAAGTGCTGTGGAAACTTCACAAGAAACCAAAAACAGGTATGGAGGATGTGCTCTTTTCTTCTCAATTGACCAACACTGACTTGGACAGGAAGCCATCTGTAGTCACAGAAGGAAGTTCCTTGCTCTGTGCTGCGTGGCCCTGATGCTCTGTAGCTGTCCCCGCTAAGGAGCGGCTGGCCAAAGGTCCCTTGGGCAAGCTGTATAGATAGACAGCCCCTATGACCAGCCCTGCTCCTAGAGCAAAGAGCAGGTTGAGGTGGAAGTCAAAGAGGTAGATGGAAGCCACAGTGGACACTACGATGGAGAAGGAGGTGGCAAAGCCCTTGAGGATGTTGTCAGCATATTTCACCACCACAGCCACCAGCAGGCCGCCAAAAGCTTGGTTCAGGATCACTCCCCACACAAGCGGGGTGTAGCCAAAGAAGAATCCACGCTCAGCCACGGCTGCCCCCTCCGTGGACCACAGCCCCAACAGCCCCAGCAAGGTTCCGAAGATGCCTAGTTGGACGTTACGTAGCCAGACGGAGGCTGCGCTGCCCTTGAGGATCTTTTCAAAATAGACTCCGGCAAAGCCAGATGACAGGCATGATACCACCACGGCCACAAGCCCCACCATGTAGTTCTGTTGCAATCCCTGGCCTCCAGGGGGTGATCTGCCCCCTGCCTGCTGCTGCTCCACTTGGACAATGGCCACACCGACAAAAAGGAGCACAAGGGACAGCCACTGGAGACGGGACAGGCTCTTGCGGAGCATCAGCACAGAGAAGACAGCTGTGGTGAGGATCTTCAGTTGGTAGGTGACCTGAGAAAGGCAGTGCAGTTTAGTAGGCATCCCAACATGCCGTGCGATAGGAGAACGTCCAGCCAGGGTGGGACCAACAGCAAAGGCCCAACCCCTATTCTCTAGATAGGTTCACATTGTTACTAAAACAGACAACGGCCTCCAATGCAGTACTGCAGTTTAGTACCCCGATTCCGTTTCAGATCATACCCTGTTCTCCACATACCAAATTCAGCTAAGGTTTCAAATGGTGTGGCATTGGTTTAACCAATTCAAAATGAACTCATTTTAACCCCTGAAAGCCAATGAAGTGGTAGAGGCTCAGAATCACATACCCAGGAGTGTGCATACTGCAATTCCATGGAAGTAGAGACGGAGCGCATAAATACAAGCCTTTACGACTGTGGGAACAATGAGAATAAGTGGGCGATACCTGCTAAGTTCTAAGAACCCAGAAGGACAGTTTGCTCTTTCCCCTAAATAACAGAACTAGAATTATACAAAATAGTTTTGTTTTTTTAATGAAGAATTTCCCACATTTAGAAAACTGCTGAATTAATTTGCATAATTTATACAGATGAAATAATCCTGCTTTTCTGCGCACAGAATATGCAGGGTTCCTCCGTCCACCGGAGAATAGAATAGCTGCCAATGAACAGCTGTCTATGGCTCTCACTGTATGGATAAGGGTGTACTATTAACCAAGGCTTGGAAAATAAAACTACAGGTATGGACATTTCTGGATGCCTCCACGTGATTTCACTAAGACCTGCTGCAGGAGCTTTAAGGAATTATTGTAACACATCTCAGGATACCCAACCTTTCAACATGGTGGAGGTGGGAAGAACAGGATGTGCGCATCTATATAAAGCGGGCGAATGAAAGTGAGTAGGGCACCCTCTTCGGAATAACCTGCAAGGGAGGACCTAAGACTACTTGGGTCCCAGAGCTGGTGTCTCACCTGGAAGGTGGCTGCAGGCAGGTTGGAGATGGCCACATATTGGAGGTTGTTTTGGAGGGTGTAAATGAGAGAAGGCACTGCGAGTTTGAGTGTGTCCATATACTGCACCACAATCGAGTCATACAAGGAAGCAGCAAACTGTTTCAGGTTACCTGGGAAAGGAGAGACAGACAAAGAGACCACTGTCTTGGTTGGAAATAAATGTTGTTGTTTTTAACAAGGTTCATAATTTGTAACTGACAAGGGATGAAAGAGGCTGTAAGATGGCTCAGCAGAGCGCCCACCAAGCTCTCTCTTATGTGAGTCAACATACAAAAGGAATCCTTTACTTTCTAGTCTGAACAGCAACAGAGGCGTTGGCATTCCATGCACCTGCCTCATGGTGAGCACACAGTTATGAGAGCCAGTGTGGTGTAGTGGTTAAGAGCGGTAGTCTCGTAATCTGGGGAACCGGGTTCGCGTCCCCGCTCCTCCACATGCAGCTGCTGGGTGACCTTGGGCCAGTCACACTTCTTTGAAGTCTCTCAGCCCCACTCACCTCACAGAGTGTTTGTTGTGGGGGAGGAAGGGAAAGGAGAATGTTAGCCGCTTTGAGACTCCTGAAGGGGAGTGAAAGGCAGGATATCAAATCCAAACTCTTCTTCTTCTACGAGCCTAGTGCTACTATTCACCTGGCGGGGGGAAGAGTACAAAGTACTACTTTGCCAAGGCCTTGGCTAAGGTAGAAGCATCTGCTGAAGTTTATAATGGGCTGGATGGTAGAAATGCCTAGAAGTGAATGGGTCTGTGCCAGTTTGGCAGGTAGCAGCCTGGGCACCAATCCCTAGACTACAATGTGCAAAACGGAGTAGACATTAGAACATAAGAATTTACACAGCTGGTCATCCCATCTGATCTCAACATTTTGTCTACCAATAGTGGCTAAACGCTTCAGGGAGGTTCACAAGCGGACCCTGAAAGCAATACCTAACACCCTACTGACAAGCCCCTCAGGCAGTGTGAGGTAATAGCCAGAGATCTTCCAAATAATCTCTTTATAAAGGAATTGATGCTAGTGGCTACCCCCGCATCTTAGAGCTATCAGTTCTGTAGGTTAATTATACAATGTGTGACTAATGACTTCCTTTTACTTCAAATCTAAGGCCTTTTAATTTAAGTGGATGGTTGAATTTTTGTTTTTTGATGGAGGGGGGAAATAAGAGTGTGTGTGTGTGTGTGTGTGTGTGTGTGTGTGTGTGTGTGTGAATACTATCATGCATTTATATTTACAGCAATAGCATTATGGTCATAGAGAGCCAAGTCCAGAGGCAAGACAGAGCAAGGACAATTAAATGAAATAAATCACTGACAACAAGAGAGATTCAAGTTTTCCAAGCTAGCCACTAGTCTTCACCAAAGCAAAAGCTCCATGATCCACCCAGCAAGACTGCCGGTGAACACAGGCTAATGCGCTGGGAATGGAGGATTGCGGCAAGCTTTCCATCTTCTGAGGCACAGCAGTCCCCACCTTTTTTCTGAATGAAGATGAGCAGGAGGCAGGTGACTCCTTTAAGGATTTCAGCCATAACCACAGCGGAAGTGGCAAAGAAGCGGTCCCCAGGCAGCGTGCGCACATAGCGGATACTGAGGATGAGAGAGGCATTCTGAACCACCAAGACAGCTAAGCTGATGTACTTCAACCGTCTGTTACCTGGGAAAAGAAAAGTAGGGTTCAGCTTGGTATCACACCCTGCAGCAGAAAGCTGCGATAAGCAACTACCACAACCAAGGCTTGAACAACAGAGACACATGAGAGATGATGTTTGGGGAACCACCAAAGCTGGGGATGTCCAAGGAAGAACACGGAAAACCCCACACAATGGGAGCAATCTGAGTTCTCCAGGGCCGAGTCGATCAGTGACCACAGAGGCAGGCATTAGTAACTGGTAGCCCAAGGGTTACATCCAGACTCCCCACTGCATGGCAACAACCCACTTTGGGAGATGGGGGAAAGGGAAGCCCTAGCCCACCAGCCTCCATCTCCTCAGAATGTGATCCTCTCACACAACTAGTTGCTGGCGAGAGCACTAAAGTCTTGGCACACTAAGCCCTTGTTTGAAACAAGCCAGGTATTGGCAAACATGAACTTCGTATGGGTGCTTTCTATGTGGTAGGGGTGCAGGGGGGAATCCTTTATCAAATATTTAAACAAAACAAAGGGAAGTATAAGGACACCCCCAGACTCATGGAAATCCATGGAATGATGTCCTAAGGCAGCAATGTCCAACAGGTTGATCGCGATCGACAGGTAGATCACAGAATGACCACAGTCGATAACGGGCTCCCTTTTGATTGGTGGCTGTAAAAATAATTGTGTTGGAAGTCTCCCCCCCCCACCATCATTGTTTTGTCCGTAAAATGGGTGGTCGTTACTGATAATAAACTAGTCTTTTTCACGATTATTTTTTTTAGCAGTTTATGTCTTTCCTCCCAAAAAAGCAGCTCAGCAACTTTAGCCTTCTCTTAAAAAAGCTTACCAAAAAGCTCAACAACTTTGGTATCCATGCCCCACCCCGTAAAAAAAGCTCAACAACTTTGACAATGGGTAGATCACTGCCAGTTGTTTTATGCTGGAAGAAGACTGCAGCCTCTAGGGAGTTGGACGTGCCTGTCCTAAGGCATCTAAGGTGGTAGAGAATGAGATGTGCTAGGGGATGACTAAGAAAAATTATAAAGTAACACAGTGATCCCAGGTTTTATAGTTGATATTATAACTTTTACTGTTGGTACTGAAGTCGATGTACTTTGTTAAAGTTGGAAATAAATAAATAGTGACAAAAGGTAAATGTAAATTAAAATAAAGGGCCTGGAGATTTTTAGGATGAAGGCAAGTCCTGCATTTATGAGAGTTAATCGTTTCCTGCACCAACTGCTGCTGGAGGCTCACCTGATCACCTTGGCTGCTGGCATCAAAGGAGAATGGAATTACTACCATTGAGTATTAGATAAACTTCCTGTCTGAGCAAAATCCCACCCCTCTTGCAATACTTCACATCTACTAATCCAGGTCTCAGAGCTCCAGTGGCATGCGAAAGGTCAGGGTTTTCCACCCCCCTGTTCTGACGCACAAACCGGATCCTAGAGATCCGCCTGCCCTCTGCTTGGCTCAGCAAACAATATCTTGCACCTGCCATGGGAGACACGCGCAGACCTAGCAGGAAGTGGGGACAGAAAAATGGCACAGCCACAGCTTGCTGAACTACATTCCTATGAACAGCAAAGTGTAGCCACCTGATTCCTGAAAGAGAAAATCAAACAGCAAGAAGCCTAATACAAGCAATGGAAATAATTACAATAAACAGCTGTGCAGGCATTCCCCATCTCAGTTCCTGGAGTCACCTATGACGTCCTAATAGGACTGCAGAACTAACTGTTAAGAATAACAGCCGTAAAGGAGTATAATGAAGGCTGGCTTTGTTCAGCACCCCACCTCCCACAGGGGATAGGCATGGCAATGATGACGACTTCCTAACGTTTATCCCCAAAATCTGGTAGTCACAGGTATAATTCCTTTGAAAACGAAGGTGGAACTTTTACACATCATCAGAATTACCAGTTGGTAAGCCAGCCTTCCAGATCTTCTTTTTGCTAGTAGCTATTACCATTTCTATCCATTCTGATCACAAAGCCTCCATCACACTAGGAACTGTTATCAAAATTGTGATGAAATACACTCTCCTGGCTCACCATGGCTCCCTAAGCTTCCCTTTAATATTTCTTTGAGCTCTCCCTCTCTCTTTTAAAGGGGGGATTTGTAGCGTAACATGGGGACAGACTTTCCTACAGGGATTCACACTTCCAGGATCCCAACCGAAATGGCTAAAAGACTCCTCCTCCTCCTCTGTGCACTAAAATTCACCCTCGACCAGATGCAGAGAAGGACAGCATAGCATTCTTTCCTTGTTGCTCACCAGCAGCCATGTATGTGTACGTGGTTGCTGTACATGTGTGTACAGTACATGTACATGTACAGTACATGTGCGCCTGTACATGTGTGTGGGGGGGGGGCTATTTCTTTCTCTCTCTCTCTCTGGGTAGCCCAGTATATGCCTCTCTCTCTCCCTATAGACATACCAATGTCTCTCTCATATGTACATACATATTGGTATGTCTATCGGGAGAGAGAGGCATCTATATATCTGTCTGCACGACCCACGTAGAGCGAGAGAGAGAGAGACCCGGCCTCAGAGGGACTCCTGCCCCCCCCTTATCCGCCTGCCCTCCCGCAGCCCAGCCCCACGGCAGGTTGCGGGGCGTTGAGGCGAGGGGGATGTGGCGCCCCTCACCGCCTCCCCAGCCCCGCAACTCTCACCTCCTGCGGCCACCGGGCTCCCGCCGCCGCTGCTCCCCGAGCCCCCAGCCGCTGCCATGGTGGCAACCGCCGGGCAACCGAGTTCCCCCGCCGCAGCCCGCACTTCCGCATCCCAGCGTCCCGACGCACTTCCGCTTCCGAGGAGCGGGGCGGGCAGTGCGGAAAGGCCACGGAGAAGGGCTGCGAGGCAGCGGGCAGAGCGGCCGTGCTCCTTCCGGAGGACTCCGCGGCTGGAGGAAGGAGGCGGGGCCGCCCGCTGAGAACCATAGAGTCATAAAACCATAGAGTTGGAAGGGACCGCAAAGGGTCATCGAGTCTGACCCCCCGGCGCAGCTGGAATCTCAGCGAAAGCATCCCTGACGGAGGGCCACCCAACCTCTCATCAAAAACCTCCAAAGAAGGAGAGCCCACAGCCTCCAGAGTTCAAGAAAGTTATTCCTGATGTTTGATTCATAGCTGTCAACTTTTCCCTTTTCTTGCGAGGAATCCTATTCTGTGCAATCTCCACAGAACTTTGTTGGTTGCCAACAATTTGATTTTAATTAATTTTTATAATGAAATGTTTTTAGAATCTTGTACTGTTTTATTGTTGTTAGCCGCCCTGAGCCCGGCTTTGGCTGGGGAGGGTGGGATATAAATAACATTTTTTATTATTATTATGGGAATTTCCCTTTAAAAAAGGGAAACGTTGACAGCTATGGGTCGGAATCTCTTTTCTTTTAACTTGAAGCCATTGGTTCGCGTCCTGCCCTCCAGAGCAGGACGGTGGGGGGGGAGGTATATAAATCTTGTGAAATAATAGAATTGGGGGGCCCTCTAGCTGTTTTCCCTTCCACTTCCCCAGTCCTGTTACTGCTTTCAACTTTGCAGTCCCCTTCCCATCACACACAGACTGCATTTCCTTAAAAGCAAACAGGAAAATACACTACAAGAAGATCATCTATTCATTTACAGTCATACCTCGGGTTACAGACACTTCAGTTTTTTCGGGTTACAGACGCACCAAAACCCAGAAGTACCAGAACAGGTTACTTCCAGAATTTCAGTGGTCGCGCAGGCGCAGAAGAGCTAAATCGCGCTTTGCACATGCGCAGAAGCACAGAATCACAACCCGCATGTGTGGAGACGTGCTGCTGTGGGTTGCAAATGTGCATCCCGCAAGGATCACACTTGCAACCCGAGCATCCACTGTATTTCACTGCATGTAAACCCCACCTTTCCCCACACCCAGAGCTCAAGGGCGCATGCGTGGTTCTTCCCCTTCTCATTTAACCCTCACAACAACCCTGCGAGGTAATTAGTCTGAGAGGCAGGGACTGGTTCACAAGGTTGTAGCAGGAAACCCCCCCCAATCATTCAGTTTGTACAAACTTCACACACACTCACACTCACACACTACATACACTACGCTTCTGTTATGAATTTATAGAAAAATCAACCATACACCGGATTTGCAGTGTTCCACTTTATTTTACTCCATATGACAAGGACTATCAAAGGGGGGTGGCTTGGTTCTGGTCAGCCATAATCCCTTAAACGTGGGAGCATGTACTCAGGAGCCCTGCCCAGTTGCTATGCCAACCCTGATGGTCTCAGACAGAAGGCCATCAACAACACAACGGACTGCATACACGAGTGGATTCAACACGGACTATAACAAAAGAACAGTGATTGGATTCCCCCTCAGGGGGCAGGAAATTGAGACTACCTTTTGCCTTCTGAAAATGACTCATGGGGAGAGGGAGAAGGGAACCAGCCAGGTGACAAGACACTCAGGTTACCACCACCACTCCTCCCTCAACCCCTCCTTTCTGTGATGTATGCATGATGTTTCTGGGGGTGGGCTTGATCTACAGCGTGGGAATTTCAAAAGTTTTTATAAGACCTTGCACATCATTTTTCTGGGTCTCTCCTCTCACCTGCAAGTGAGGGGAATACCCTGTTGCAACAGTCAATAAAGGCCAAGCCTACAGGCTGCTGATTTGCTCCAATTTGCTCTGTTTGGTGTCTTTATTTTGTCCAAGAGAGCCCTCGGATTTTTCCGGTAACAAGGTCACACCCAGTCAGCTTCATGGACTGGTGGGGATTTGAACCTTGGCTCTCCCAAGTCTTTTTTTATATTGATATAAGTAAAAAAAACCTGTTCCTTTTCCCTTATGGGGTACCCAAGAGCCCGTATAGAGTCCTTTTGTAGGTTCTCCATCGGTAGGAGAAAATAACCAGAGAGTATTGAGAAGCAAAGCAGCTAGTAAGCCTGATCTTTATTAACTGTTGCAACAGGGTGCTCCCCAACACGCAGGAGAGAGGAGGACCCCAAGCCATGAGCGCAAGCCCGTTATATAGACATTTTAAATTGCCCGCCCTGGAGTCCAAGACCACCCCCAGAAACATCAAACCTACATCACAGAAATCTGAGTGCTTTGTTTATCTCCTGTCTGACAAGTTACCTGATTGCATTATCTGGGTTTTGGCCACTCTTTTGTTATTATAACTACTTAATTCCTGAATCTAGGTCACAGGTCACAGGCTCACGCCCTGTTCATATCTTGAATTTGCCCTTAAGACAGGATTTGTGAGGACAGGATTTGTGAGGAAAGAGACAATGGGGAGGTTTCCCAATTTGACCTTGCAGAGAAATATTTGCGGTCAATTTGTTCAGGACCTTTTCTGTGGGGTTTCAGGCATGTGGTTTATGTATACAGTTATGAACATTTATTTATTTTTATATATGACCTTAAAATTCTTATAACAATATATAATATTTTTTATTAAATTTTCTGTATTACAATTTCAAAGAAACATTTTACAAACTTTAAAGTATCCAACGACTTCCCTTCTTCTCTTTCCACGGTTCATTTTTCATATCCTATATCCCTGCATATTTTACTATAACCATTCAAATCAATTTTCCACTTTTACATCCATCAAGCATTATTTACTCTGTTGAATTTATCTTCATGCTGACAGCGTTTTCAGCTGTACACAGTTATTTTCCATATACTCAATAAATGTTTTCCAATCTTCAGACATATGTTCTTCTTGCTCTCTTATTCTGTATGTTAAATCTTCAAATTGTGCATATTCTGTCAACTTAAGTTGCCAATCCTCTTTAGTTGGGTCCTTGCTCACTTTCCATTTTGGGGCTAACAAAAATGGGTACATAAATAACCTTTTCTGACACCTGGGGATTTCAGTCTGGGATATCCCCAGCAAAAAGGACTCTGGGTTTTTTGGGTAAGTAATTTTAAACATTTTTTTCAGTTCATTATAGATCATTTCCCAATTCTCTTTTAGCAAAGGCAAAAGTGTCAAATACTTTGAACCTGCTTTAAAACACAATTTTTAGAAGCTCAGCTGGTGTGCACACTGCAGTTGAGGAATGGTAGCACGAGGTCAGAAGGATGTTGCTGTGATTTAAGCATCAGAGTGAAAGCAGCTCTTAGAGGCAAGAATGCTTTCTTCAAAATATGGAAGCCTGGTCTAAATAAGCTTATACCAAGAACAAACTTAGTTGGTCTGTAAGGTGCTACTGGACAATTTTTTAATTTCTATATATATTTCGACTGCGTCAGACCAACATGGCTACCTGCCTGAATCTGATCTAAATAAGGAGAAGAGAAAGGAATACAAACTTTGGAAAGAAATAAAAAAGAATCTGAGGAATACATTGCTAAAAACAATGGAACAGTGTACATCACATGGAAGATGAAGCAAGCTTGTTTTCTCCTGCTCCAGAGGGTAGGATGCAAACCAAAGTACAAGAAAGGGTACAAGACTCCCTCTCCTTCCTTGGAGGTTCTTAAGCATAGGTTGGGTGGCATGCTTTAGCTGGGATTCCTGCATTGCAGGGGGCTGGACTAGATGACCCTTGGGTCCCTTCCTCTTCTATGACTCTATGATTCTAACAAGAAGTTATTTAAATACATTAATAGGGGACCAGCAAAGGAGGTGGGTGAACTCTTGGATGCCAATAACAACTGCAGAGTCTGATGATACCATAAAGACTTATAGCACATTTCTATGCATGACGTTAGTGAATGCATTGCAAATTTATGCAAGCTTCATTAACTACAAACCCCCAAATCTGGGATCCCCTTGAATCTGGTGCCAAAGTTTTTGTAGCATAAACCCTATGTTTTGCAGCACCCCACAAATGGAGTAATTGATACATCAAACCGGGGTTCATAGTTAACATCCAAAAACCAAACATCATCCAATTCACTCCAAACCGGTGCCAAAGTTTGGTAACATTGCAACGAAAACCCTGCATTTTGCAGCCGCCCACAAACGAAGCAATAGACCATGGGTCGGCAAACTAAGGTCTGGGGGCCAGATGCGGCCCAATCCCTTTCTAAATCCGGCCCACAGACGGTCTGGGAATCAGTGTGTTTTTACATGAGTAGTATGTGTGCTTTTATTTAAAATGCATCTCTGGGTTATTTGTGGGGCATAGGAATTTGTTCATTTCCTCCCCCAAAATATAGTCCGGCCCCCCACAAGGTCTTAGGGACAGTGGACCAGCCCCCTGCTGAAAAAGTTTGCTGACCCCTGCAATAGACCCTCAAACCAGGGAGTCACAGGGTCACCCAAAAACCCAACGTTTTCCGATTCACTCCAAACCAGTGCCAAAGTTTGGCAAAGGTCTGGCAGCGTTCTGCAGCGAAAACCCTGGGTTTTCCAGCGGGCCAAAAACGGAGCAACGTTGGGTTTATGGGTGACCCCGTGACGCTGTTTGACATTCTATTGCTCCATTTGTGGGGTGCTGCAAAATGTGGGTTTTTGCAGCAAAACTTTTGCCAAGGTTTGCCGCCAATTTGGGGTGGATTGGACAATGTTGGGTTTTTGGGTGTTAACTACAACCCCCGGTTTGATGTATCAATTCCTCCATTTGTGGGGTGATGCAAAACACAGGGATTTTGCTGCAAAACAACTGCAAAACTTTGGCACCAGTTTTGATGGGATCCCAGATTTTTGGGTTCGTAGTTAACACCCAGTGAACTCAATGGGGCTTACTTCAGAGTAGGCTTGTATAGGATTGCACTGCAATGGATATACTGTGGCATAAGCTTTCATGGACTGGAATCCACTTAAGCAGATTTAGGCTGACATTTGCTGAAATTTACACAGTGACTTTACTGTGCTGTGATGAGACATCTGTTCCCCCCCCCCCAGTCAGTCCTCCCTGAACCTTCCTTGAACCTTGGTGTTTCTGCCGCCCAGTTCCCTTGCCCTGCTGCTCATTCCTAAGGGTTAGAACTTCCTACACAGGATGTTGCAACCGGAAAGGCGAGGGCAGGTACACAAAACAAGCACACAGGTGACAAGCGAATGGCGCAGGTCTTGTCAGGGTGTGGCCGGCAAGTGTGTGCTTGGGCGGGCAAGCAAACAGTCAAGTGACGCTAGTATCAGTTGTGCGTCACATCCCAAACTTACATCCCTGAGGGCGGGATTTACAGGAACTTGCCTTGCTAATTTCATAAACAGGGTATTTTTTTCCTGGCATTGGAATGTTCTTTTTCTAGCAAAAGGAGTGGCACTTCAGGAGAAGGCAGCAGCTGTTACGCATGCAGAAGGTGCCATGTTCATTCCCCAATAGCATCCCCAGGTAGGGCTGTGTAGACAATACACAGTCTGTGTAGACAATAATGAGCTAGACTGACCAATGGCCAATACTGTATAAAGGCAGCTTCCTATATCCCACTCGTGTCAGCCCTGAGTTGAGTAGTGCAAGATTGTGATCTTTCTTAAACCCCAAAAGTATGAAGGGAAATACAGGAGGAAACTGCTACCATACAAATGTTGGGAAGAGGTATGGGAATCTCTGAAATAATAATAGGTATCTGTTATCAATTTTACACTTAATAAGTGAATCACTTATAATTCTTCTACTGGCAGCTGCTTCTTTGACCATTTCATTTGCTCAAGAAAATATAAATGGTGTTATGTTGGGTATGAAATAAAAAAATTAAGGTCATACACACACACACACACACACACACAAACATGGTATATATAATAAATGTTCATAAATGTACCAATCAAGTGCATGTACCAATGTACCAATCTATGTAGATGTGTGGACCACAAGTCTGGAGCAGCACAGGAGGACCGCCCTGAAACCATTTTGACTCCCAAACTGAAAAAAAGGTTTTCTCTGCAAGGAGGGAGGGGGTGGGGGAGCCTCCCCATTGTCTTTTTGTTCACAAATCCTGTCTTAAGGGTATGTCTATGTATGAATAGGGTGAGCCTGTGACCTGGCTCAGGAACTAAATGTATTTGTCATTACAAAAGACTGGCCAGGCTCCCTAGGGTATCCAATCAAGTGACCATTAACAGGTCTGCCAGACAGGAGATAAACAACACACTCAGATTTCTGTTGTAGACCACCCTTTCTGTGATGTATGTATGATGTATGGAGGGGTGGTCTTGGACTCCAGGGCAGGCAATTAAAAATGTCTATATAAGGGCGGACACACCTTTGTTCGGGGTCCTCCTCCTTTCCTGTGTGTGAAGGGAGCACCCTGTTGCAACAGTTCAATAAAGATCAAGCTTACTAGCTGCTTTGCTTCTCAATATTCTCTGGTTGGCCTCTGTTATTTTCTCTGACCGATGGAGAACCTACAAAGGACTCTATAAAGGCTCTTGTGCCCCCCCCCCCATAAGGGAATAAGGGCAGATTTATTTTTATTACAGGTACTACATAGCAGATGTGCACCATAAATTTGCCATATTCTGGAGACATCGCGTGACATCATGTCATGCCCATCGGTCAAATTTGGCCTGCAAGACCTCATAAAACTCTGGCCTGTATAGACCAAAAGCTTCCCCCATCATCCCCACTTCATGCCAGCTTTGAGAGTTTGGACCAATAGGCTTCATTTTAATTAGGATTGCCATATTTCAGGAAGTAAAATTCCGGACACAAAAGTTGATGAGCTTTTTTTTTACCTCCCAAAAAAGGCACTTCCTGCTTCTGTTGGTAAAATCCCAGACATTTTGCCAATTTTCTGAAATTCCCCCCAGGCACTATTTTCACCGCTTTAATCCCAGGCATGTCTGGGAAATTCCAGACATATGGCAACCCTACATTTTATTAATATATAGAAGCTTCAGGTGCTGTAATAGTGGAATACGGTTCTGGCTTATCAACCACCTTCTCAGTCTCCATTGTGAGGTCAATTATAGAACAAGAAGACAAAGGAGTTTTGTCTCCAGAACAATTATGATACCTCAAAGTGACTAATGCAGTTATGGGGACAGTGCGCCATTTGGGGGTCATGGTCCAACCCTGTTGGAATTAAGACAGGCACATCCAAGCCTTTGTTTCGCATTTGTGACATCTGAGTGTTAAATGTAGAGTAGACTTTAGGGAGAGAAATCTAATGTACGGTTTGACTTCCACATTACAGACGTTGCAAGCCTCCCATATGTAAATGCAGTCAGACAAAACAGCCCTTCACCTGAAATGAGGAGGATTCACTTTCACAAAATAATTTTTATTAAATAGATTTCCATTCAGATTTCATTGAGCAAAATTTATCTGCAAACATTTCCTTTTTAAAAATTAGCACACACACACACGATAGGGCAGCAAAAACCTACCCCAGAATCCTTTTCTTCCGAAAGGCTGAAAAATTGCAATACACAAGTATTTACACGTACAATTACGTCTGATTGCTGGGCAGGCCCAGAATTCAAACATCCTTTGGGCAGCTGAGAGGACTTTGCACTCCGACATCTGAATTCTCTACCCAGTTCTGGCTCTAGACAAGAGGAAAACTCTTTAAACACACACACACATACACACACCTGTAGAACCAGGTTAACTCTTTCTCAGCCAGTGACCAAGCCTGGCTGCCTGAGGTTCAGCGGTAGCAAATTAGCACCACCTCCCCATCGCAGAGGGGGAGGAGAGAAGAGAAGAGGTTTTAAGTCTCTCAGCCGCTGCTGTTGCAAACGGTGGCCCGAGGGCTTGCTGGGCTCTGCAGTTCTTCAGGCTGAAGAAGAGGGTCAAGCTTTAGCCAGGAGTGCAACAGCACTTGTTCCAGCGTTGGCCGTTCAGAAGGTTCCAGAGATAAGCACCATCGGATTAGATCTTGGCAGTCTGGGAAAGTAGAAGAGCCAACATTACAAGGATATACAGGAGCCTTGGCTTGCAAAGGCATTCTGCCCCCCTGTGCCAGTTAGGCCTTTGTACACTATAATCTGAATTTGAGATTGCAGGGATTCAATCCTAAATGAAGGATTTACCAATTTGAGAAACTGAGAACGAAATTCTTTGTTTAAAAGGTACACACACACACAACCAAGTCACTAGTCCTTAAGGCTGTGGATAGGTAGAAATGGGGCATGAACTCTGGGGTTGCGGCGCTCATCTCGCTCTATAGGCTGAGGGAGCCGGCGTACAGCTTCTGGGTCATGTGGCCAGCATGACTAAGCCGCTTCTGGCGAACCAGAGCAGCGCACGGAAATGCCGTTTACCTTCCCGCCAGAGCGGTACCTATTTATCTACTTGTACTTTGATGTGCTTTCGAACTGCTAGGTTGGCAGGAGCAGGGACCGAGCAACAGGAGCTCACCCCGTCGTGGGGATTCGAACCGCCAACCTTCTGATCAGCAAGCCCTAGGCTCTGTGGTTTAACCCACAGCACCACCCGCGTCCCTATGAACTTTTAGGCATGAGCTAAAAATGAAGGAGAGATGGGGAATCTTGAACCGTTTAGGGTTTTTTTTTTCTTCCTAGGTGGCTTACAAGAAAATCATATCAAGAGCCACCCAGGTCCTTCTCAAAGGGTAATTGGCCCTGCGGTTGAGAGGCCGGATCAGCACGAGTAGGGGAAATGTAAGAACCATTTCAAATTCAACTCATTGTTGGGTTTATAACTAGATCTCCTCAGTTTGCAGACACACTCACCAGCAGAGACAGGGGTGCGGAACTCCACAGTTGCAGCCAGAATCTCCTCGTCCCGTTCAAAGGGGATATCGCCACACACCATGTCATAGAGCAGGATCCCCAATGACCAGACAGTAGCTGGCAGGGCATGGTACTGCTGGGATTCTACCCACTCTGGTGGGCTGTACACACGGGTACCTGAGATGAGAAGAGAAGCCAACAGGTTACCAATCGTTCCAAGCCTAAGATACATTCATTTTTTAAAAAAACAAAAAACTCCTCTAAGTATTGCATTTAAAACAAAATATAGACAATTTCTATAGAAATTAAAGCAGAAAAAATAGAAAGAGTGTGTTAAAAAATAAAATAAACCCAGCAATGCTGATAGAACAACAAGCGATCTAGTAACAAATAATCAGAACCAGATTCTGAAAGACAATCTTGGCAATAATTTTGCCTAGTGAGCTTTGGCTGAACAAGACAGCCTTTGTCAGTTTCCTGAAACTCACCAGATATAGCAAGACTGGCATTTCTAAGCCATAAAAACAGTGCCATGATTGAGAAGTCCCTGCTTTAGACAAAGTGGACCCTTACAGAAGGCCTACTGAGCAGATCTTCACCCAGGTGCTGGCTTTGTGGGTTTCTTAAACCTCGAGTTACTGGGACTTCAAATAATTCATAATGAATAAACAAACATAGGCCACACCTCAAAGCAAGCTCAGAAGTTAGAGACCCTGTCTTCTAGACTAGGATCCCAACCATCTCCAAGGGGATGAAAGTACCCTGGGAAGTAGAACTGAGAAGTAAATCCCCCTGTTTTGATATGGGCTCTCAGCAGTTGCAGCTCCCAGCTTTCCACTGCCAGAGCCCTTAGGTCTCACTTCCCTCCAAGGTGGAAAAACGCTCCAATGCCTTGACACTCACCATCAAACTCTGTGTAGGCAGACTCCCTCAGCAAAGCCCCAGAACCAAAGTCGATCAGCTTGAGGTTGCCGGTGCGCAAATCCACCAGGATGTTCTCGTCCTTGATGTCCCGATGCACCACCCCCTTTTCGTGGCAGTGGCGAGCGGCTTCCACCACCTGGCGGAAGAACTGGCGGCAGAGTTTCTCAGGGAGGGGGCCCTGCTCAGTCACATAGTCAAAGAGATCCTGGCAGTTCTCAGGCCTCTCCAGGATGAGGAAAAAGCCTTCGGGGCCTTCATACCAGTCCAGGAGGCGAATCACGCCACGATGGCCAGATCCTGAGCACACGAGCTTCATCAGTGCCACTTCCAGAGGCACCACCGCCCCGCTAGGCTGCAAAAGGAAGACAAAGAATAAACTAAGTACAAGGAGTTCAGGGGTAACTAAGGAGTCAACAGAATGTTGCTTCGGTACGGAAGGTGAATGCTTTTCGAACAAACTCACCAGCTCTGCCCAGTGTGAAACTTTGTTCCTGGCAACATGCTTGATTGCAACCTATGGGAGAAAACACAAGAGTGATAAGAGCCTAAATCACACCACTTTTAAACCCCCTCCACCCACAGAGATCAAGACTGCAGAATTTCTCTTTTAGCAACATTCCCCGAACCTGGCCAACTCTCTGGGTGGAATTCAACGTAACACTAAGGAGACTGTCTTAGCACAGGCATTTCTGCTGGCCCAACAGAACGATATTCCCTTTCCTCCTCCCCCCTCCATGTTTTGGGGATACCCCATACACTAGGGGTCGGCAAGGTTTACTTCGCCTGGGCTGGTTCACTCCAGTGGAGATCACTCCGTGGGCCTGAGTGTGTGCACCCGCAATTTTCGGCATCTGCGTCTGCGCAGATGTGATTTCTGGCACCGCGGAAGCGAGTCCCCATGCCACGCTGCGCTGGTTTAGGCAGCTCGGTTCGGGGGCCAGTTAAATGACCCCCATGGGCCGCTTGTGGCCTTAGGTTGCTGACCCCTGCCATACACAGTTGCAAGCTCACACTTGCTGCTGCATCACGTGCAAAGTGCCCCTCCAGCAGCCATTCCCATCACAAAGTCTCACCTGCAGTCCATCACCAATCCTGTGTCCAGCGTAGACCATCCCAAAGCCGCCTTTGCCCAGCAAGCTGCCTTGCTTATACAGAGCTTCAAAGGATTCTTTGTCTTTACCTAGAGAGAAAAGAGTAGACGACAAAGTTACTGGGGCTGGATTCACACTGGGACGTTGCTGTAGCTGTTTCACCATGACAGCACCATGCTAGGCTTCTGTTCACTCTTGTTCCAACCAATGTTCCAGATCCAGCAACAGTTCTGATGGCTCCCACAGTGGCACTGCCAGGGCAGGACTCTGGGGCACAGACACCAGGGCCCCCCACTAAGCAGAAGGACCCTCAGATAAAACAGGGTCTGCTTACCACACCACCGTAATGCCCACATGTGCATCTAGAGAAGGGCTCCCTCCTGTCAATCCATTGAGGCCAGGGGCTAAAACGACCACACTGCATCACTGCCTCCAAGAAGAATTTGAGTTCAAGAACAGTGCAAATGGCTCCCAAATTCAGAGCGACTCCTCCAAACTTCCCAAGCAGAGGAGGAAGATGCACCCCCACCAGGGATGGGGAACCTGTGGCCCTGCAGGTGTTGCTGGACTCCAACTCCCATCATCCTCAGCTATTGGCTATACTGGTTGGGGTTGATGAGAGCTGTAGTCCAGCAACACCTGCAGGGCCACAGGTGCCCCAGTCTTGCAAGAAGTGAAGCTTTCCTAATTTCTGCATCTCTGGGCCTGAGAAAGGCCTGCCTGTCTATCTCCTGCCCGCTATACAGCTGCTATGAAGAAAACATAAGAGCACTCTCCCCACTTGCAGTTTCCAGAAATTAAAGAAGAGCTCTGCCGTTTATTTAACTGCATGAAAGGAATTTGGCACCCCTAATGTCAGATCGTTGGTCCTAAAAGCACTGGAGTGAAGGGGTTAGGGAGGAAGCGAAGAAGATGGGCAGGCGGTTGGCAAATTTCCTGAGGCTTTAGATCAGGCGTCCCCAACCTGCGGCCCTCCAGATGTTTTGGCCTACAACTCCCAGGACCCCTAGCTAACAGGACCAGTGGTCAGGGATGATGGGAATTGTAGTCCAAAACATCTGGAGGGCCGAAGGTTGGGGATGCCTGCTTTAGATCCTCACTTCTCATGTTTTAAACACAGGACAACTCAGTAAATGACTAAGCTGCCCAGAGCCTTGCATGTGACTCACAGGAAGGACAGCTGCTCAACAGAGACCGGCTTCCCCAGCCTGGCAGCTGGTGCAACTGGACTTCCTGGTTAACTGCCTCTTAGCCCAGCTTTAATACAAACAATAAGTGGGAGGAAAGAGAGAGCGAGAGCTGCAGACAAAGATCCTTGGGTGTGTTGAGGGCAACTCTTTTTTTTATGAATGGAGGTTCCTTGCCTTGAACAGCTGAAGTCAATGGGCAAAGTTTTCTCCAGGAAGGAGATGCATGCAGCAATGGAGGAAGGCTGTCCCTGACACATTTTGCTTGCTGCAAAACTATGATAGGCACAGTTTGCCAGAAGAGCCTGATGGATGAGGCCAATGGCAAATTAACTCCAGCATCTTGCTGTCAAGGTGGCCAGCCAGATGCTTGCAGAAGCATGCAAATAGGAGGAGCTGAGCACAACAGCGCTCCGCCTGCAGTTTGCAGCGCTCGGAATTCAAGAGGAGATGGAGGAGGCTTCCCATTACAAAGGGCTTAAAAGGCACAAGAGTCCCCTCAGGAAGCAAAGAATTAGCAACTCAAACTAGGTCACATTCAGCTGCGCTTCTTTGGCTTGAGGCAAAAGCCCATCCCGCAGATAGCATGAGAAAGGAGTTCGTTTGTTAGGCAGATGGGGCAAGGTGTGAATCCAGGATGTTTGCCTGATGATTCACCAATGGGAGGTAAAGGTTAGGAGGTTGTTTCTGGGAAATCCTCTGTTTTTGAATGAGTTATCAGGGGAGGAGATATCCCTCCAGGGGATGGAGGGGGGGCGTGTCTGAACCAGGGGGAAAGAAAGAGCAGTAGGCAATTTGGAAAAAGAGAGTTTCCATCTAGCTGGAGGTAATGCGACCTCTTTGCTGAACTCATGCTCCGCTCGCATGTGTTTGTAAATAAAGCAAGCATGACAAAGATGCCGCACATCTCATCTAACAGGAATCCAAACCAGTCACGGCTGCATACCGCGGAGTTTCTCACTGGAGTGGGAGAGCAGGGATGCTTAACGAGTTTGTGAACCGACTCGCCCTTTCTCGGTGGGGGGCAGCAGAGAGTCGCCCTCGCCGCTTCCAGGCATTTCGCCACCCAGGCTGCTTCTCCGACCTTCCCTGCCCGCTTTCCTTGTGCTGTGTGCACCAGGTTAGGGGGCTCGCAAGGGAACCAGACGCCACGGGAATAGGGGGTCCCTCTGCCTAAAACCACTGTGCAAAAGAAGGATCTTTGGGTTTTTCCAAGGAGAAAGGGAGGCAGAAAAGGGGCGCATCTGTGGAACATCACTTCATTTCTCCCCTCCCAGAACTCCCATTTATTATAGAGATCATTATGTTGTAAATTGGAAGGGGCCTCGCGGGGTCATCTAGTCCAACCCCCTGCAAGTGCAGGAATATTTTGCCCAACACGGGGCTCGAACTCACAACACTAAGAGTCTCATGCTCTCCCAACCGAGCTATTCCAGGTTTTAAGGCATTGCACACCCCTGTTTCTCCAATGCCCAAACCCCAGAGTTGCCTTAGGCGCACCCCTAACCCCAAGGTCCGGTGGGCAGCAACTGGGGGAAAGGGCTTCCGAGGTGGCGCCCACCTTTCCAAGGAACCGGCAGCCCTGTCGGAAAAGGGCGTCGAGAGGAATGAAGAAAGGAGGGGCGACTGGCGAGCAAGTGAGAGGGAGACGGACGAAGAACCAGGGCGACCTGAGCAGAGAAAGCAGGTCTCCGCTACTACCGAAGCTTTCTGCAAAGGAACTCAACAGGGCAGAGGAACAGAAGAGGAAAAATGCACAGAGATGCGTCCTATCCTGCAGCCACGAGCGAGAAGGCGCATCTTGCAGAGTTTCCCCTTTTCCTCCGCCTTACACCTACTGCTGGTGACCCAGTTTAGGATGGGAATGGAGTGGTCAGGGAGATTATTATTAATTACCACCAACCACTGAACTGGCTCTGCTCCTGCGCCTTTGGAAGCGTCCCAGCACCCAAAACTTTAGGGTGCAAGAAAGAAAAGTTGGACAGGATCCCGTGCGTTGAAAAAGCGCAGGAACTCTTCACGCATTAAGTTTTTGGGAACACACGGACAGGGAGATGAGAGACGATGTGGTGTAGTGGCTAGAGTGCTGCACTAAGCCCTGGGAAACCGGGGTTCAAACCCCCAGACTCGGTCACCAAACTCGCTGGGTGACCTTGGGTCAGTGCCTCAGCGTAACGGACGTACTTCGCAGAGTTGCTGCGGGGACAGCAAGCAGGAGTGCCAACTTGGCCCCACGACCGTGGCGCCGAAATTTGTGGATGCCCAGCTCCTTAATGGGGAATTTTGGGGATGCTCGGGCACCCAGGGAGTTGACACTTATGGTAGCAAGTGAGGGGAGGAGAAATTATGTACCCCGCTTTGAGCAGCTTGCAGGAAAGGCGGGATATACATGTAATGAATGAACGAACACACACACACACACACACACACACACACACACAACTAGTGCACCCACGCGAGGAACATGCTTGCCGCGCTCAGATACATTTACATTTCAACAGCCCGGGACTGAAATAAAAGTTACTATACTTTATTTATGGCAACTGTACAGTACTCCATTTACAATACGTTATGTGTGTGTGTGTGTGTGTGTGTGTGTGTGTGTGTGTGTGTGTGTACACACAGCATGTGTGGGGAAACCCAGCCAGTTGGGCGGGATATAAATAATAAATTATTATTATAGTATGCATCTGAACGCGACAAGCCGGTGCCTCGTATGGGCGCCCTAGGGAAGCCGGGTCTGGAGGGCAAGCAGCTAGTCCTCATTGAGCAAATCCGCGCCTCCAGACCCGACCCCACTCGAAGAGGCGCAGGAGCCTTGGAGGAAACCTCCACCAGCGGGGGAGACGCCTTACCTGCGGAACTCCAAGCGACTTCGCTCCGCTCCGGGACCATCGTCCCCAGCAGGGCTGCCTCGTCCGCGATCTCGAGCCCGGACCGATGCCCGCAGAGGCGCAGGCGGCTCAAGCGCGGCTCAGGCGGGCGCCCCGGCGCTGCATAGCTGCTCCAAGTGCTGAACGCGCTTCGCCAGTTCCGCTCCGAAGCGACCAGCCGAGAACTCCTTGCTGCGCTTTTACGCACCCGGCCTTTCAGGCGGCTCGGCTGATTTGCATCTCTCGCCGCGGCGGCCAATGAAAGGTCTCCCTTTGGCCCTCTATGCAAATGAGGCGACGCAACTGGAGGGGCGGGGCCGGGCGGGGCTTTTCCTTTCCACGCGCGACCGGGAAAGATCAACTTGAGCCGCTTGGACGTGGCGAGGATCCAAGGAGGCGCGTGTGCCCGGCAGCCTTGACCCTCCTCTTGGCCTTGAAGTGGGTTGGCTGCCACCCAAAGCACCTGTGCGCGCACGGAATGG
The DNA here is from genome assembly GCA_034642415.1 of Podarcis siculus. NCBI lineage: Eukaryota > Metazoa > Chordata > Lepidosauria > Squamata > Lacertidae > Podarcis > Podarcis siculus. Next base: position 5,276,442 of record JAXCMG010000049.1, on the reverse strand, counting down.
GAGCCCGGGAGGTCTTCAGGCTTTTTCAGTTATTTCATAAAATTTATATCCTGCTTGATTGCTTAAAAAAAAACCCCAAAAACCCTCAAAGCAGTTTGCATTGTGCTGCCTTGGGGGAAAATCTGCTTTGCTTTCTTCTTCTAGGAACCCCAAGATTTCCACCCAGAGCAGATGCCGAAGGCACACAGCTGGGATTAAAAAGCAAGGTGCCTCTGAGCATATGCTGAGTCTAGGAATTGGGTTTCCTTTCCTTTCGCGGACCAAAAGGGCCACAACAGGTTGGCTCATTTTGGGGAGGGGGGGAAGATATTTTGTTCTTCCTAATGTTAAACAACTGGGAGTCAGAAATCCTTCCTGATCCACTGTTCGTCACACAGAGGTCCTCAAGTAGATCCGTCTCCTTTCTGTCCTTTCCTGCTCTGCAGATATAACGCTTTGTGTCCTTGGTTAGAGCGTGGTGCTGACAACACCAAAGTTGCAGGTTCGATCCCCATAAGGGACAGCTGCCTATTCCTGCATTGCAGGGGGTTGGACTAGATGACCCTCAGGGTCCCTTCCAACTGTGATTCTATGTGAAATGCACTAAAAATTTACTTGGAAGTAAGGTAAAGGTAAAGGACCCCTGGACAGTTAAGTCCAGTCAAAGGTGGCTATGGGGTGCGATGCTCATCTTGCTTTCAGGCCGAGGGAGCCGGCGTTTGTCCACAGACAGATTTCTGGGTCATGTGGCCGGCATGACTAAACTGCTTCTGGAGCAACGGAACACCATGACAGAAACCAGAGCGCACAGAAACACTATTTACCTTCCCACCGCAGCAGTACCTATTTATCTACTTACACCATATTTGCTACCCTCGAATTAGGATACATAAATACTCCACGCTGCCCCCGTCTCTTTTGTCATTTTAAAACTGTGCATGTTGCACTACAGCTTGATGCATGTTTACCTGGGATTGACTTCCATGGACATCAGTGGAACATCTTCCCTATGGGAGAGGACTGTTGTCCTCATATGTTGCTTGTGGGCTTCTTGGGGCATTTGTTTGGGCACACTGGGAAAGAGGATTAGATAGGATTTTGGTCTGTTCCCACTGAGCTCTTAAAGAGCAAAGGCAGATTGCAGGTGTTTTGCACCACATCAAATACAACAGAAGACAAAATCCATCACAGTTCAGTAGGAGATGAGAATTTTGTCTGGAAAAGTTTGGTGTCTGCTGATTTCTTAAGAAAGGTGTGCTGGGAAACTGGACAACAGTTTCTCTGTTAAAACTCCAGCATTTAATAGTGTGTTTAATCTCAAGTTAGATCTGATTGTCAATTATTATTATTATTATTATTATTATTATTATTATTATTATTAAATACTTTCAGCTTGACACATCCAGAAATATGTAATACTTGGCTAAAAAGAACAGGATGGGACAGAAGCAGCAGAGTGATGTTTGGTGTTTAGAGGACAAATGAATAACCAAGTTCACAGCTGCCTGGGGTTGTCAAGATGATTCAGGAGCAAAGGGGCTGTTGATGCTTTTGGTTAAAAATATAACGAAACCAAAATGGTTCTAGTAAAGGAGAATATGTTGCCTGTCTGATGTTGTTGGGCTACAAGTCCCATCATCACTGGTTCCAGGTTAAGCTGGCCTGGGTGGATGGGGTTTGAATTTGAAGGTCCCCGCTAGCTGTCCTACAGTAGACCAGATTTAACAGTTCAAAATGTGCAATGCAAGCCTACATGTTTACCCAGACCAGTCTCACTGTGTTCAATGGGGCTTTCTAAAGGGTATGTAAGTGTGTAAAAGTGCAATCCCAACCCTATCTACTCAGAAGTAAGTGCCATTGAATTCACTGGGCTGTATTACCAGGTAAACTGAGTCAGGATTACAGCCTTAATATCTAAATAAAAGGTTGTAGTAGACTTAGGGATGTATCTAATGCTAGTCCTACTCAGAGTACACTCATTAAAATCCAAGCAAACAATAACAGATGCTAGAAGAGAATTTGAGGAGCTTATCTCCCTCTTCTGATCATTCCATCAGTGCAAACATTTCTGAAGTATTTGTATTCTCCCAATGTCCCCATTGACCAAGGACACTGCCTGTCTTCTGCTTTCTGTCAGTTTTCTCCTTGTTTGGACTTTTGAAGTTAATTTGAGGAGCGTCTTTTAATAATGTTGTTCATATTCATACTTCTGCTACAGATACAATTCTTTAAGGTTTCAGGGTTGTTGTTGTTTAGTCGTTTAGTCGTGTCCAATCCTTCGTGACCCCCTGGACCAGAGCATGCCAGGCACTCCTGCCTTCCATTGCCTCCTGCAGTTTGGTCAAACTCATGCTGGCAGCTTCGAGAACACTGTCCAACCATCTCGTCCTTTGTCGTCCCCTTCTCCTTGTGCCCTCCATCTTTCCCAACATCAGGGTCTTTCCAGGGAGTCTTCTCTTCTCATGAGGTGGCCAAAGTCTTGGAACCTCAGCTTCAGGATCTGTCCTTCCAGTGAACACTCAGGGCTGATTTCCTTCAGAATGGATAGGTTTGATCTTTTTTCAGTCCATGGGACTCTCAAGAGTCTCCTCCAGCACCATAATTCAAAAGCATCAATTCTTCGGCGATCAGCCTTCTTTATGGTCCAGCTCTCACTTCCATACATCACTACTGGGAAAACCATGGCTTTTACTATACGGACCTTTGTTGGCAAGGTGATGTCTCTGCTTTTTAAGATGCTGTCTAGGTTCAGGGTTGTACCCAATGCTAATTCCACTTAGAGTAGACCCATTGAGATGAATGAACCCAAGTCATGTTCATTAAAAACATAAGAAGAGGCATGCAGGATCAGGCCAGAGGCCCCCCTAGTTCAACATCCTGTTTTCTGTTTTCACTATGCACTGTGTGAAGAAGGACTTTGTTTTCTCTGTCCTGAATCTTCCAACATTCTGCTTCAATTGATGTCCACAAGTTCTAGGGCAATGAGGGAGAAAAACTTTATCCACTCCCTGTATGCTATACATAGTTTTACACACTTCTAGCATGTCCCCTCCTACTCACCTTTTTTTTTTTTAACTAACAAGTCCCAAATGCTGCAACATTTCCTCATAGAAATGTCACACAAACCCCTTTTGGTTGCCATTTTCTGGACCTTTTCCAACTCCACAATATCCTGTTTGATGTGAGGCAATCAGAACTGTACATATAGTTCCAAATGAAGAGTTGTATAACAGCATTGTGACATCAGCAGCTTTCTCTTCAATTCACTTCCTAATTCTTCCTAGCATGAATTTGTCTTTTTCAGAGCTGCCGCACACAAGGTTGACATCTTAATCGAGCTCAAGGTCTCGTTTCTGGTCAGTCACCAAGTTCAAATCCCATGAAATTAATAATTTTTGCCCCAACACCCACCCACTACTTTGCACTGAATTGCATTTGCCATTTTATGGCTCGTTCACTCAGTTTGGAAAGGTCCTTTTGCAGCTTGTCACAATCTCTTTTTGTTTAATTGACCCCGAACGGTTTAGTACCAGCAGAAAACTTGGCCACCTCACTGCTTACCCCTAACCCTAGTTCGTTTATGAACAGATTGAAAAGCACAAGTCCTCATATACTAACCCTTGTGGGGCTCAACTTTCTACACCCCTCCTCCAGGAGAGCCAGTGTGGTGTAGTGGTTCACAGTGGTGGACTTGTAATCTGGTGAACTGGGTTCGCGTCTCTGCTCCTCCACATGCAGCTGCTGGGTGACCTTGGGCCAGTCACACTTCTCTGAAGTCTCTCAGCCTCACTCACCTCACAGTTCGTTTGTTGTGGGGGAGGAAGGGAAAGGAGATTGTTAGCCGCTTTTGAGACTCCTTCGGGTAGTGATAAAGCGGGATATCAAATCCAAACTGTTCTTCTCTTCTTCTTCTTTAATTCTACTCTGCTTCCTGTTACTTAACCATTTTCTGACCCACAAGAGGATCTCGCCACAAGAGGATTCCTTGACAGCTGAGCTTACTCTGAAGTTTTGGGTGAGGTACTTCATTGAAAGCTTCTTGAAAGTCCAGGTACACTGTGTTAAACGGATTACCTCTGACACTCTCAAATAACTAATAGGTTAGCAAGACAGAACATATCCTTGCAGAAGCCAGGCTGGTTGTTTAGCAAGGGTTCTGCTTCTATATGCTCATTTTATCTGTAAAAACATTTCCCACCAGTTTTCCCAGGACAGATGTTAAGCTAAACAGCCTGTAATTTTCCAGACAATCGTATACCCAGTTTTCTGGAAGTAAGTCCCATAGATATGCACAGAAGGGTCATGCTGTCAGCCAGGATCCAGCCAAGTGCATTGAGAGTAACTTAGGGTTACCAGATATCCCCAGTTTCCGGGGACAGTCCCCGGATTTGCAAATCTGTCCCCGGGAAAAGTGGCAGCCGCAGCTGCAGCCTCAGCAGCCTGGAGCCAGCCTGGTAGCACAGTTGGCTCTGGCTGGCTTCAGGAGCTACTCGCTGCCATGGCGCCCACCATATTTCCTCTCCGGAAGTCCCCATATGATGTGTCTTGTGCGCAACCCATCATATGGGGACTTCCAGAGAGGAAAAATGGGCACCACGGCAGCGAGCAGCTCCTGAAGCCGGCCAGAGCCAACTGCGCTACTAGGCTGGCTTGGGGCTGCTGACTGCCGCTTCCGCTGCCACTGCCGAAGGGGAACCGGGGATGTCCGGCGTTACAGATCTCCTGCCCCCTTTCCCCTTTGATTTGACAGATCGGGGGAGGTTTGGGAGTTGCGGGTGGGCGTTGGCCAGTTTTAAAAAAACTCTGCGCATTTTTGTTTCACAGGGTGGGAAAGAAGGGCTTTGCACCTTGCCTGGCAGAGAAACCGTGTGCCTTGCGCCCCTCCTGGACAACGGCCACCCACCCGTGACTCCTGAGCCTCCCCCAATCTGTTAAAACAAAGGGGGAAGGGGGCAGGAGATCAGGGAAGTCATGGGTGGGCGGTGCGCTGTTGCCCATTAAAAAAAAAAACTCTGCTCATTTGTGTTTCACAGGGTGCGAAAGAAGGGCTTTGCACATTTATACAATATGCATGTGTGCTTGGGCCCAGAGTTTTTTGCCTCATCATCCCCACTACTGACTCCCTGTTGCTACAAAAAAAAAAAAAAGTGTCCCTGGATTCACTGAAAAAAATCTGGTAACCATAGAGTAACTTTTGGTAGGAACCTATTCTCATGGGACCCTGCCTTATACCATCTAGTTCAGTATTGTCTCCACTGGCTGGCTGTGACTCTCCAGGGTTTCAGGCACAGGGTATTCCCATGCCTACCTGGAGATGTCAGGGGATGAACTGGGACCTTCTACATGCAAAGCAGCTGCCCTATCACTGCATTACAGCCCTTCCTCAGGCAATTGTTTTAGTGCAGGGTGACAATTTCATTGATCTTGGATGTGAAAATGAGGGCCTTGTGGACAAAAAGGAGTGTCCCTGTTCTCACCTGTGTGGTGTTGGAGGACAAAAATGATATTGAGGCACCAGCTGTATTACAGCGTAAGATCTTATGGACTATATATCTGGAAGAGCCCATTCATAATGGGAGCAAGAGCAATAGTTGAAGGGGTGGTTGCTATATGAAGGAGATACAGTGGTACCTCGGGTTAAGTACTTAATTCGTTCCGGAGGTCCGTACTTAACCTGAAACTGTTCTTAACCTGAAGCACTACTTTAGCTAATGGGGGCCTCCTGCTGCCGCCGTGCCGCTGAAGCACGATTTCTGTTCTCATCCTGAAGCAAAGTTCTTAACCTGAAGCACTATTTCTGGGTTAGAGGAGTCTGTAACCTGAAGCGTATGTAACCTGAGGTACCACTGTACTGGGATTCAGTTAGGACTTGTGAGGAATTTGATGCATGAGACATTAGTCACCGGAGGAGCTAATCTGCTAATCTGAGCAAGACACATTTAAAAAGCAAATGCTAAAGTGTACTCAGTGCGTGTGTTCACTAAGGGCTGGAAACTTGCGCGTCTGGTTTGACCACTTGCATGCCCCGGCTGCACAGGAATGTCATCCCATTCCAAAGGATCCAGTCAGACTGGCTTTGAATTGGGACGGGACCAATGCAAAGTGCTGGTGGATTCCTTTCCATGCCTTTTCCTCATGCCTTCTGTCTCCACCCCAAGAAGCTGAGGTCAATGTTAACCTTTGGGACTCAATGCCATGGGAACTGTTTGTCTAGGAAATGTCAGAGCAGGAGGCTAGAATGGCAAATCTCTCCCCTCTTGCTTCTGTTGAAAGGAAATGTAGGCAACGTATACCTCTGAGCTGAGATTTCACAGGCATGACCCAGACTCCTGTTCCTGTGGTTTCACAATGAGGGATTTCCTCCTATTTCTTCCTAACACTTTCAATCTTCATCATGAGCCTGTAGGCAATGCTCCAGCTTCCCTTCCAACCATTTTATCTGTCTATTATTCTTTTTGCCTGTTCATATAGCAGAGCAAGTCTTTAGTCTTCCGCCCAGTTTATCAACATAACCTGAATCTAGATGTTATCCCAAAGCTACCATGATTTCATGAATAAGGAACTGAATTGGCCTATGGCTGCAGTTGTGGGAAGACAGAGCTCACACATTACAGCAAGGGCACATAACCCCTTTCAGCCCAGGGGCCAAACTCCCTTCTGGAGTCCACATGCAGAGCACGAAATGTAACTTTATCTTTGCACGGTCTGCTGAATTCTATTTACACTCATGAGCCCCTCTGTCCTCCATTCCAACAAGCAAATGGCATGATCAGACACATTTGTAAGACACGTTTCAGCCAGGTGAGGAAGGTGAGCTGCTGAGGCATGTGGCCTGGGCCAGAGAGAGAGGGGGCTTGAAGGTGCACATTGGACCATGGGCCTGCAGTTCCCCATCTCTGCATTACAGATATGGACCCTAGGCTTTGGTTCAACATTCCCAGGCTGTCAGGTCTTGATTCAACCAACTAGTCCCATCCGTGGAAACCTGTGCTAAGGCTACTACCAGTACAGTAGGGCTTCCCACTTTACCACCCCCCATTGGCTCTGGAGGGGGTTCAGCAGAACCCCCATAACAGCGGCCAGGGGAAGGTGGGCAGGCAAGCAGAAATGCTTGCACTGATGGAATAATCTGCTTAGCACGAAGTTGAATTCCTTTGCTTTTTCAAGAACTAAAAATATGAAATTCCACATCAAGGTAATTCTAATTCTGCACACACAAAAAGATGGATTCTGCAATCTGTATATATTAAAGAAATTATGAGTGGCAGAGGGATAAGGAGCTGGAGAGAGTACGGCATCAACCCTACAACATTCTCTGGGACAGAGCAACTACATTACGTTGCATTAAACCAGGGGTGGGAAACCCGTGGCCCTCTGGAAGTGGTTGGACTACAACACCCAGCAGCTCCAAGCAGCAGTCAGTGGTGAAGGATTCTGGGAACTGTAGTTCAACAATATATTGGGGGGGCCTTCAAATTTCCGATCCCTGCATTGAGCAGAGCAGCAGCCCAAGGGAGGAAGCCTGCCTCAGGGAGCAGATTAATGGTGTGTTCAAGGGCAACAAATTTAAAGTTAAAATAAATGTGCTCAGCACCATTTGGCTGTGAGTCCTGGAATCTTAAGAGTTGGAAGAGACCACAAGGGTCATCTAGTCCAACCCCCTGAAATGCAGGAATCTCCAGTGTGGGAATTGAACCTACAACCCTAAGATTAAGTCTAGTGCTCTACAGACGGAGCTATCCGATCTCCAAAGACCTGCTTCTTGCCTTGCAACCTGGCCTGGGGCCCTGACTCTCCAGCTACAAAAGCTGAGGCAGCTGAAGAGTCTTGGGCTGGGTTATTGTTTAGGGTTTTTTGTTGTTGCTGTTATTTATATTATTTTATATTAATTTTATGATGATTTACATGGAAATTGCTCGCTTTGGTTGTGTGCTTTTTTGAGGTTTTAATTATTCTCTTTGACTACTTTTGTATTTCATGTTCTAAGCCACCTTGAGCATGGTTTTAACTATGGCCGATTTGCAGCTGATTGACCAAGACCCTGCCAGCTGATAATCCTTTATCATAGCTGTACCATTGTGGAAGCCTGATCTACACATGCAGAAGAATGAAGTGGTAAAATCTTTAATAGACTGTACCACCACTTCAAGGGAAGGGGGTTGCCATTTTTGATTGTTTCCTGCAAGTAACACACTGGGAGAAAGGTTCTATCCCAGTATTCCCCAGTATATTCCTGCTATACTAGTTTACAAAGCCCCCCCTTTAAATCACAGGAAAGCATTCCAGTAATTGACAACTGAAGGTCACGTCACCTTATTCTCCTCCATGTGTGGACCAGGTCTAGTACACATCCTCAGCTTGTTCCAGCTCATATCTTACGGCAGGAAAAAAACATTTGTAGCTGCTTTCTGCCTGCTCACTTACCTAAAACAGGATAAGCCTTGACTCTTCTCCTGACCAAACTTGGGTCTGCTCCCTGCTCCCCTAGGCTTAGCCAATAGCACTTCCCCTATTCTGATGGCTGCACAAAGCACTTGCAAAAGCTCATTTGGCCATGGTTTGAGTAGCTATTTCAATTCAGGGAAGCAGGCTGCAATTGCTTACCAACTATTTCCCTCTGCCCAAAAAGGCAGCAAATATGAGGGCTGGTTATCAGCAGGTTGGTGACTGCTCCTTCAGGGTTGATGTTATATGGTGCCAATGTAGCAACAATAGATAAGCTGGCACTGGCAATTACTTAAGGCATGGTGCCTGGCTACTCTTCCGCTTTCTAGAAAGCTGGTCTGTGATGTGTAAGATATGAAAGCTGGTCTGTGATGTGTAAGCAATGAAACAATTAGTATAAAATAAAGGTTTTTCTCTGAATAGTCCCTGCTACTTGTTAGCCAGCCACAGTTGTACAGAGACACATATACATCTCTTTGGATTGGAAATGCGATCAAATGCCCATTCCTGGCTGCCACGTGGCGCTTAAAAACCTGTTCTTCCCTACTGGTTGTAGGGCACCAACTGTAATGATGGGTCACTGACCCTTTCGGAGTCTTTCCCGGAGAAGAGCAGTAGATGGTGCATCAGGGACGAGAGGGCAAGTGAGGAATGAAGTCCAGCTCAAAAGAACAGATCAACCAGAGATATTGTGCTTATTTGTTCAACTGGTCTCCCCCCCCCCAATACAAAAGCTCAACTCTAACATACGAGACATAGCTTCACTGGATGACTGTGGTCTAAAACAGCCTTCAGTCATGGAACCCACCAGGCTCCTGAGAATCTCAGATTCCTTTTTTAAAATTAAGTTGCCAAAATGGAGATCCTGAAAGGTAAAAAGGGTGAATATAACATGGGGGCGGGGAGATAAAGGTCCTTCGATCTCCTTCACAGCGCTCTACGTTTTCCAGTAAGTCTGACTATTACAGGCCTTGCAGTCCCTTATGAGGCCTGGCTAAAGGAATGGTTACCAGTTAAGTAGCTTGTGTGTGTGTGTCCTCCGCGCATTGCAGTGTATTGCAAATCTATTTGATTACTTTACTCGATCAAACAAGGCAATATTTACATGATTTATTCTGCTTATAACGATCTTGCAGAATTTGGCATTTCTGGTCAAGGAAGTTTAATATCTAATTGGCAGTAAACCAGCACATGGAATGGGACCAAGGGCACATCCAAGTGTGGCCCATGTGCACCGTTCAGTTCGAAGAAGCCGATAACCAGTGGCTCCATCTACAAACTCTTGTGGGGGAATCATGGGAGCTGAGCATAAAGGGATCCCTGGAGAAGCAAGGAAAGGCGACCCATGAAAGGGTTTTGTAGGGACAAGAAAGCACATCAGAGGAAGAGGCTTGGATATTTTGCTTTGTTTTCATACTTCAAGTACATCCTCACCTGTTCCTGCTTCATTTTCTCATTCTGCACAGGGAAGTTAATCACCTCTCTCACAGGTGAAACACAAAGGTATTTTTTTGGGGGGGGGAGAGATAAGTAGAGCATAGATCAATACTTTATTTTCAGGCACCAAATACCACTTTGAAACCTGTCTTCCTAAAGCAGTAGACTACCTACCCACTTCCCTCCCACCCCTTTTCAAAGCTGCCGCTCTGCAGCCTCAGAAAGCAATGCCACGGGGGCAGGACCTTTAGCAAATCCCAGCCCTTCATGAATTTTGGACACAACATGAAGCTGCAGGAGTAGTTGAGTGCACTGGTGCTGTGCCCCTTGCATGAATGGGGAAGGCAGAAACGTTTGTTCACACCCAGGATCCGAGAATAAAAAATAAATGGCCACATTAGGTGGATTGTATAACCACAGCAGAAATTAGGAAGACACCACACTCGAAAGAGGCAAGATCTTTCTTTTCTAGGAGTTAATTGACCTTCAGGCCAGCCTGCCAACAGTCTAGGGTCCTCGTGGGACAGGCTCCCCCGCCATTTGCATGGGTCCCAACTATGGGGTTCAAGGTCTACTTTCATCACAGGACAACCTGGGACCTTCCCAACATTGCAGAGTTGTCGCCTACAGCTTCTGAGCTTGTGCCAGAGTCCATTTTGTTACCAACACCTCCTTTCCACGATGCAGCTAAAGGCCTGGCCCATTCCTAGGAAGTGCTGACATGGAATGCCAAGTGGTGTGTTCTCCACCCCCCCATCCCTCCTCCCCCGCTGCTAGGCACAGGGAGAATAGAAGAGTCAGCAGCGGGAGAGGCCAAGAAAGCCAACAAGCAGAGCGTCAGGGAGACCACATGGCTGGGCAAAAAGTCGGGAGCCTGTGGTGCGCTCCCAGATGTCAGGGGCCACACGTGAACAAACAGGGACTGACACCCAAGTGGGAAAGAGAAGAGAGGCTGCCATGTGGAGCAAGAAAAAACAGCCACGGAGGTGGTCCTCCTGCAGATGACCAGAGCTGTTCCTCAGAGATGAAGGCGGAGTGATTTCAAATGGTTGCAGGTTTAGGGACCCACTCCACTGAAGACCCTTCCGTTAGAAGCCAGGATACTAGTGTTAAAAGGGGGCAGGTGAAAGAACCGTTAACACACTGCTTAGCCCCCCAACCCCCTTCATGCTTGAACATTATTATATCCCCAGCTCCCAAGGGTGAGGGAACCTGGTGGGCCCTGCAGTCACACTCTGCTTCCACAGAAGCAGCTGAGCTTCTCTCCGCTCCCCCAAACCCAACCGGAAGAGTCCACCTTCCCACCACCCTATAAGCAAACTGCAACCCTCCCATTCAAAAGTGGGGAGGTCTCACTTAGGATTGGTTCATATATATAGATATATTCAATAATGAAGGAACGGCTGATGAAGGGGGAAGCCCAGCATGCCCCAGTTTGTGCGTGTTCCAGCTCCTTGCAGAGGAGGTCCAGTCCTTCTCTCGCTTCTCCCCCAAGCACATTGGAGGTTGGATGCAAAGAGCCAAAAAATGACGGGGCAAAAGGGCAGCCGAAGGAGCTTTGATCAGCAGCAGCAGAGGAGGGGAGGGGTCCCAGGTATTATCATCCTTCCTGCCAAAACATGCACCTAAGGGGTGTCAGGCGAACACAGGAGATGCAAACGAGTTATCAACTTTTGTCTGAACCACTGTCTCTGTGCAGGGCACTCTTCTTCATGCTTTCCAAGTACTCCTGTTGTGACACCGCCAGCACCGAAGCCAAGATCTCGTCGTCATCCCAGTCGCTCAAGCCTGGCAGAAGACAAAGGGGTTGAAGCGGTCATAGGTGGAGTCATGGATCACTTGGCTCCCGCCACTAGCCGTTCTCCCACCACCTCTCACACACAGCCAACCATGCGCAGTCGACTGCATCATACTTCCATGTCCACCCCATCCTTTGCCACCACAGCCGCTGATGCTCCAGACTGGGTGCTTTCACCTTAATGGCCACAATAAGACTCCACAAGGAGTGGCAAAACAATACTTCATTTCAATGCTCCGAGCATTCCCGTTTCAGAGTTAGCAGTTTTCAGTTTCTGACACTCAACCTAGTTCACCTGAAAGCTCTCACCCCTTTTCATTTTTGTAAATCAAAATCTGAATTTTACACAATTTTGGAATTGCAATTTTTTTGTTTTGTTTTGTTTTTGCTGTACTCACAGGGCTCTATTATCCATGATTCTTTTTATAGCACTTATTTTCCTCCTCCCCACCCATCCTACTGCCCACCATTTCCATAGCATGAAGTCAGGGAAGAATTAGGCGGGAAGACCAGAAACGGAGGTACAGTGGTACCTCGCAAGACGAATGCCTCGCAAGACGAAAAACTCGCAAGACGAAAGAGTTTTCCGTTTTTTGAGTCGTTCCGCAAGACGAATTTCCCTATGGGCTTGCTTCGCAAGACGAGTTTGTTTCCTTTTTCTTAAAGCCGCTAAGCCTTTAATAGCCACTAAGCTGCTAAGCCGTTAATAGCCGTGCTTCGCAAGACGAAAAATCCGCAAGACGAAGAAACTCGCAGAACGAATCACTTTCGTCTTGTGAGGCACCACTGTACATGACCTCCTCCTCCCAAAGAAACCAGCTGACTCCCAAGAGATTGTGCAAGGGCCAGGGAAAATGTGAGAGCTAGTTGCCCTGTAAATCATGCAAAATCCCGTAAAAATCCTGGTAGCTTTGCCCTGAATCTTAGGCAATTTCCAGGGGTTTACTTTTTGAAATATGGCAACCCTGCTGAAAACATCAAAATGAAGACAGATCTGAGGTGTGTTCCCAGCAGCCCAGAAATCCTCACTTAAAATAACTGCTCAAGCTGTCTGTCACCTTCCCACAAGGCCTGGCATTTTTAGATTTGCTCAAGCCTAGAACGACAAATTTTGACCTGTCTCCTCTCCATATACACACTAAGCAGTTATATATATATTGTGAAAAGCAGCCACTGAATGCAGGGTTCTGTACTGGAAAACTGAAGGAGTCTTCAGCTACAGCATCAGAATGCCTGAAAAGAATATAAGGTTCTGAATGGCTAAAGAGCCACCTCTCCTTAACGCCTGAATGCTTGGCTCAAGGGAGGGCACTTACCAAATGCTGTTGGTGACATCTGCTGCATTATTGCCCGACACTCCAGGGCTGGATACAACGATACTAAGGGAGGGGTTGCTCGGCCACCGCCTGCAGAAAGCTGGCTGCTTGTACCTGGGCAGATTGATGGAAGAATTATTTGCATGCATTCATCTCCTAAGGGTCAATTCTCAGCACACTCTCCAACAATGCCCTGCCCCCTGGTATTCCTTTACAGGCAATTTAAACTTAACAAGTTTGCAGGTGTTTTCCTGTGATGGATAAAAGAGTCTGAACTCTGACATGTATATTAGTCTGACCAAATTCTGGCATAATTTACCTATTCTCAGGTTGCCCCTTGATAGAAACCAGAGTATATATTGTGGGATGGCCAAAATCTCAGTGTTTTTAATTTTATTTATTTTGTGTGTGTGTGTGTTTTTTAAAAAAACCCCACTTATCTCTCTATCAAACTTTTTTGTATACAGTACAGCTGTATAGTAAATATATCAGCGACTTACAATTATTAGCTTGATGAATATTAGGCAGACATATGCGCACACCAAGCTAAAGGATGATTATGATGATAATGATAATAATGATAATAATAAAAAATAATTTTATTTATACCCTGCCCTCCCTAGCCAAGACCAGGCTCAGGGCAGTTAACACCAAGTATTAAAACAATTGATGAAAATACAACTTAAAAACAAGATTAAAATACAACATTAAAATGATGAAGAAATCCACAGGCAGAACCTCTTGCATTCTTTATTGGTAACTATCCTGCCCCCTTTTTAGGGCTGTGTGGATTCTGTCTGGCATACTAGACATCAATTCAACACCCTGCAACTCTCTGCAATAAAATGATCCAGGGAGTCACCCAAGGCAGAGGGAAAGGTCATTATCCTGCACTACTGAGTCCTCTAAGTGACTGTGCCACTCTTTGGCCTCCTTTAGGCCTGAGAATAGAGGGGCCTGTGTGAGGACTCAAATCCCTCTCTGCTGTGAGAGAAATATTAATCTAGAGGGTTACTAACCCCTTGCTCTGCTGGCCTTACCACTTTTCTGTTCTAATAAACCACCTCCCCATACCTTAAGATCTTCCAAATCCAAAACTGACAGGAGGTGAAATCTGTGGGTGTATGAATGGGGAATCCCTCCCATTCTCCCGTGGCACCTCAGTAGTAAAACAGCCTTTCCAGGTAGGCCTATCTGACTTTCCAAGTTCACTACTAAGTGAAACCTTCCCTCTGCCTCTGGGATATTTAATTCTGCTGTGTTTAGCTTACTTTAAGGATTTTCACTTCCAACCCTGCAGGCTCATTTATGGCTTCCAATCCATTTACAGCTAGATCTTATCGGTTGGAGAAACACTTTATGCCTGGCTTCTGCTGTACAGAACTGTTATGTATTTTTATTTTACTTACTTCATTTATTTTAAGATTCTAGGTTGTTTTTAAACACAATCAGTGTGAACTTCCTCAAGCAATGCAACAGGAAAGGCGCTCCATGTTTTTTTTTTTTTAATTAAGGTAAGGAAAGCTAAATATCTTGTCCTTTCCCTCATTCCCCTCTTTGGCTGCTGGATAGCTAATCTCCCCTCTCTCCTATCCCTTCAAAATGGCAGTGAGGAAGCAGCTGTGGAGAAATATACCACAGTAGTGCATTATGGCAACTGCACCACAGCCCTTCTGCTCCCCCTTCGAAACTTACAAAGGAGATGCAGCTTCTACAGGACCACAGTGATTTGAAGCAGAACAGCACTATGAAGACTGGGTCAAAACAGAACAGCACTATGGTGTCTACAGGTGTGGTGGAAGTGGCAAACTGCATGACCTTGTCCTGTCACCTGGACAACCAGAAGGAGCTCAGAGAGACCTATGTGGCTTGCAAGTGTTACGTGTGCAAGAAGAATATGCCTGACACCTGGGGGAAAACTCGTTTGATCTGCACATGTCCCAAGTCACAATCAAGCTTGTCTTCCTGTGACGTAGTGGCCACCTCATCCAGCTCCCGCCATAGCTTAAGCCCTCTTGCTCCCCACCTGGAGGAGTCATTCTGCTCCCTCCCTCTGACCCATGGGGCACTTACCAGGAGCACACGGCGAGGGGGGCTTTGTAAGTGCTAGAGCTGCGGTGCTCCCAGGGGAAGGTGGCTTGGCAGCATTCAGCTCATTGTGCAAGTCGGGGTGCTCTGGGGAAGACGCCGAACTGCGCTGGCGTGGAGAGCGGCCACTCCATTCTTCCAAACCGCTGGCTGCAGCCGCCGTGGCGGAGCTGCAGGTAGCGCTGGCTTTGCAGGGCTGTGGAGAAGGGAAAAGTTAGAGATGCTATTCAAGGCCAACAATCTTGTTGATCAGTTTCCCTGAGCCAGGCCAGTATTACAGCCAGTCTCAACAGAAGGGAAGACTCACTTCCCCACCTCTAGTGAACCCCGAGATGCCCCCAAACCCTCATTTCCCCTTCACACGGGGAGGAAATAAGACAAACCTGTCTGGCCTGCTTTTCCTGGTCACGCAGCCACTGCAAGTAAGACTCCCTGGCAACCTGCTCCTCAATGGCCTCGTTGGTTGCTTCCCAGTCAGTTGCTCGCTTCTTATCTTCTAGCATTTGCTGCTCGATCCATGACTCCTCGGATGTCTTGATTGCGTTCTTCATCAAGGACTGCTCCGCATACTACAGAGAGTGGAGGGAGTTCAGCAAGCCCACTGGAGTCCCAGGCTCAAACCCGCTGCCCAAGTTTGGTTGCATGTTTTAAACAGCAAAAGGAGATAAGCCCTCTCCGTCAGAAAAACAACCACAGGGGCAACTATACTTTAGCACAGTGCTAAGAAAGCCTCCTGCCAGCGCAAGGATTTCCGCTTGCACAGCAGTACTCCTTCCACCCTTCCCCATTTATTTTAGGAGGCACCCCCAAGCCTGCCAAGCAGATATGGGAAAGGTGTGGGATACATGCAGAGGAGAAATCCTTGGGCTGACAGGATGTGCTATGTGGATTCTGCCCACAATTGAAATAAAGAAATCGGGGTGAGAGTGGGAGGAAGGTTGTCTTGGAAGAGCACATATCTATTCAATTTTCCACTAGTAGATAAAGGAAAGGATGAGATTAATTTATCTTAAATGCAGCTGGACAAGCTTTGTCAGATCTGGGGGAGGAAACAGGTGATAGTCTCCTAGCAGCTATCAGATACCCTTCTCCAGCCTCTTTGAGGTTGGCTTGGAAGTGGCTGGGGAAGGCTTCCTACACTACATGCTTCTTCACCCTGCTCTGCCAGAATCGCCA
The DNA here is from genome assembly GCA_034642415.1 of Podarcis siculus. Taxonomy (NCBI): domain Eukaryota; kingdom Metazoa; phylum Chordata; class Lepidosauria; order Squamata; family Lacertidae; genus Podarcis; species Podarcis siculus. Next base: position 5,260,203 of record JAXCMG010000049.1, on the reverse strand, counting down.
CACGGCCACATCAGAAATGTGATGGTGATTGGCAGGCCCAGTACTCTGGACAAAATGCCCCATCCTTTAGACGGGTGGGTTGATTCAGCCCCACCTCATTCACCAGATCAAGCTGAGCAATATCTGAGGCCTGAGGGAGAGGACCTCTAGCGCCTCCATCTGCTCCATTTGCCAACAGAAAGAGACACCTGGAGAGGAGAGCAGGAGGAGAAGCTGTGAGACGAGTGAGTGGTTGGTTGGGGGGCTGTACCTCCTGCTACCTCCCTGCCAGCAGTGGCGCTACCACTCCCTCCCTGCACCATCATGCCTTCCCCCTCCCCACAGGTGAAGCCAGCACCCCTGCTGCCATCTCCTACCCCTTGGGGCTAGTACCCAGCACTAGCCATGACTTGGGCACTCACTGCTGCTGGAGGCTTGCCATTTCCTGCTCCTTGACCCCAGCAGCTGCTGTGGCACACTCCAGGGGTGAGTAGAGGGGTGTGCTACCCTCAGGGGTTGAGGAGCAGGAGGCAGCAAGCAGCTGGTAATGGTGGACACCCAGCTATGCTGAGTGCTGGGAACTAGGTGCCGGTGAGGGGCAGGAGGTGGGGCGAGGGGGCTGCACTGGGGATTTTGTCTCTAGCAGCACAATGTCCCAGGCCGCTCCTGGCACCATGGAATTTTCTTTTTTTAAAATATATTTTTATTGATTTTTACATGAAATTTCAAAAAAAAACCATACAACATATTTTCTCATCTTATTCAGTGTTTTGGACTTCCATCAACCATATCTGAAGATTTTTCAATCTTCATCAATCTGCATTTCATTAATTTCACTATTACTTTTAATAGTCCTTCACTAATAGTTCTCTTCAAACTTTTCTCTGCAATATATCACATAGTCCTCCTTACAAAACATCTTGCAATCCCACTAGCGTAATCTGTTGATTACAATTGCTTTTCAGATAGTTCACATATTTACTCCAGTCATCTGAGAATCTCTGATCCCACAGGTTTCAAATCCTTCCTGTCATCTTGTCTAATTCTGCATAGTCCAGGCACCATGGAATTTTCAAAGGGTAGCAGCTGAAACAGTCATTGTAGTAGCGGCAGCAACAACTGGGAACTTCTGACTCACTTGCCTGGTTTGGCATGCAAGGGCATTTTTAAAGCCATGCCCTACCTGCTCTACACCTGGCACCAAACATAACACCAGGGGTGTGGCAGGTAAAGATGCAGCTGGGCCAAAAGAGGGCTTGCAGGCAGCACCAACCAGCCAGTTGCCAGTACCTGAGAACAGCCCTGTGCAAAGCCCCATGCCCAACACATGTTATTCTATTATGTATTATGTTTTGCTTGTTCTCAGTAGCGTTGGAGCCCAGTTATTAGGCAGAAAGGCAGGATATAAATACATGCTGGTCCCACTTTCTGAACACAATGCATTCCCAGGAAATCATTTGTTAGGCGAGCATTTAAATTATTTCCTATGGGAACATTTCAAATTCATGATTTGTCCAATCTCCCTCCATGGTTTCTTCCTGAAACAGCTGCAACCAATTAACAAAAGCAAGCAAATTTGGAAAGCAAGATTTTCTATTTATTTATTTATTTATTTATTTATTTATTTATTTATTTAAAATTCATGCAACACCACCAAGTTGAGTAGCTGACCTTTTATAAAAATAAAAATACACAGATCATACTGTAAGGTTACACGATCAGGCACACATCTTCGTCAATTAGATTTCTCCCTGTCTCTCTTTATCCATCAAGCTTTACCTTGCCACATCCCAACCTTTCAACCCCCAGAGGACACCCTGGGAGTGAGGGATACTGAACTCCTCGGCTAAAGAGACCTCCCTTCCCCAGAACTCATCCAGGAAAGACTCACCCCTGGCTTGAAGGAGGGCAGCCCCAGCCCCACACCAATGGTAGCCTTGTTGGGGTTCACCACAGAGTTGTAATGTATGTTGCGGTGATAGCTCACTCGGATGGGCTCATCCTCGTTCTGATGGATGCCATGGAAAGTGTTGATGGGCTCTGGAAGGGAAAGATGGCAGCTCAGTGAGAGGTGTAGCATAATCCCTGCCCTTTGCCCAAACATGCTGGATGCCATCACCACGCTTTATAGGGGCAGTTGAGAGGCTGGCATCCCCAGCCCAGGGCTGGCATGGGCAAGGGTTAGGGGACAGGAAGTAGGAGCCATGCATACCTGTGCCATACTGGTAAACCTCCACAGGTCGATTGTACATCTCTGCCATGGCCTGCATCTCAATATGGTTGCCGTGACAGTTGTTTTTCCGTTTCCGGTTGATGTAAGTGGTGAAATCTTCTGTTACGTAATTGGAAAAGTAATCGGCATTCTTCATCTGCAATGTGAAAGGGCCTCAAGGTTAGAAGGACGGATAAAGGCTCCCACTTGGGGCAAGAAACAGCATGGGGAGGTGAGAGAGCATTTCCAGGAAAGGATTCTTGGCACAAACCCATTAGGAGAGCTGAACCTGCAGAGATCAAGGGGTCCCCATGCTGCATTAGAACTGTTTTGCTCAAGGCGGGTTCCACATATATGGGGCAGTGGTTGAACAACTTAATCATGTTGGGCCATTGGGCATAATATGTAAAGTGTGGCTCCAACCATGGAATTGGGACATTTAACACTATTACCCCAGTCACATGGAAGCTGTAAACACACGACAGACAGACAGACAGACAGACAGACAGACAGACAGACACACACACACACACACACACACTCAGAAGCAGCAGCTTCAGTATAGTTGGGGTAATGCTTAAGAGCCCCCTCAGTGCCAACAGGATTCCACAAGGGAAGGGCCTGCCAAACACCTTTCAAGCCGTTTATGGATGGCTCCCTGAGCTGCAATTTTAAGAGACGCTGTGGAGATATACATATACCTATGTGTGTGTGTTTATCTGTATAATTTAGAGGTGGCTGGGAGAGGAGGAGAAAGAACAGTGGCTGTAGCATCAGTTGTACCATTTCAAAGGAGGAAAGGTATAATATTTTCATAGGAAGAATGTCCTTAGTGCCCAGAAGTAACAGCTGAGGAAGAAGATAAAGCCAGGGATTTAGACTGGCAAGACTCTGTTCTTTATTGGCTGCCTGTGTTCACAGAATACAGAATGCCTGCTACACACGGTCCTGAAGGCCAGGCTTAGAGGTGGAGAGAGAAGCCCACCCTCCTCTAGATTCCTGCCGTCACTCACCAAGTAGTCCATACAGTGCTTCCTGACCACTTCATGCATGTCTTGGTCACCATATACCTGGTCAGCTGCAAAAAGAAATGAGAGATCATCACTGACCCAACCCAACAATCGCTTACCTCATAAGCAGAAAAGAGAGACAGGGTTGGAAGCACCTAGATTTCCTTGCATGTAGCACAGCTTCATAACTGAAGATGCTGATTTGCACCAAGTGAACCCCAGATCAGTTTCTTATTCCTCCAGTACTCAAAAACCCTGGGATGGTCCCACTGAGCGCTGTCTTCAGCATTCCAAGGGAGGCGTGTGTGGCTTTCCTCTCATCTGCAAGCTGTGCATCATGATTCTCTTCCCCCACAGTACAACAAACCGAGCAGATGCAAGTGCTGAAGGTGGCCTTTCCCCCGACCCCCCAACTCCAAACCCAAAGACAGCAATCAACATTTGGCTCCCAAGCTGCAGACACTTCTTGGGCACCCTAAATCTTCTAGCTGGGGTTAGCTGCTTTAGTATTTCTCATTGCCTATTCTGATTTCCAGCCACCAAATGTGCCAGATGTAGAGTTGGCGAGAGCACACTTTAATCCTCTTGCTTTGCTACCTTTTTTGCAGCCTTGTACCATTTTGCTTGCTGTTGATTTATGGCAGTTTATTGCACTCTACTGAGTATTTTGTTCTTTTAATACTGCCGTTTACTGCTGTTTTGGGCCTTTTGGCTAAAAAGCACCATATAATTAATTATAATTTGGAAGCATGTAACCCTGATATCATGTGTCACCCAGAGGGACCTGACTGATCACATATTTAGGGTCAGGAAAGAAAAACCTCCCCACAGGACAGATTTTGGTTAGTAGCTGAGGGTAAGGCTTGTGGCTGCAACACACCTACTCAGCCTGCAAGTACACTGTTACCTGAACTATGAGGACCTGCCCTCTTGACACAGAGAGGTCAGATGAGTTCTCAAGCAGAAGCCAAAACAAGGACTTCTGCTGGGTCAACAAGGCTATTCACACCCTTGCCTGCTCTTGCACCCATACCCACACCCCTGGGGGGCTTAGGAGAACCATCAGAACAGCACATGGGGGGGTGTATGGGGATTGTTCCATGTGGGAAGCTGAAATGCTTTTGTTGATGGAACATTTGACATAGTGCTACCTTAAATTCCTCCCAGAGTCATTTATTCCATTAGAAAAACATTTTAATGCTAGTTTATCTAGTTTACAGCTGGAAAAGTAGTGGGCCTATTATTTCTACTTTTTCTCTCTCCCCTGATTTTTTGTTTGGTGCTATTTCTGCAACACACACACACACAGAGCTCGTTTCTGCACAGGCTGGGTCACCAAAAGCTTTAGTTGAGTAATCTAACAATTAAAACCGATTGAAACTGGGAGCCACAGTTCCATTATTTGTCAGCTAATCCACAACAAGGCAGCTAATGAAACTGATCAGAGCCAGTACTGAAACTGACAGATGCGCTGAAAAGCAAGATCTTACAGATTTTTCAACATCACAAAAACTCTTTGCAGATGTGCAACCATTTCCAGGGGCAAGTGTAGAAAAACAACCAGATGCCAGCTCTGGGAGCGTCAGAGAAGCAAATGTTGCAGCAAAGTGGATTACCTTGGAAGGCAAAGTAGCTGAGGGGTGGTCACAGATATCTGCAACCAAATACTCAAAAGTGCCAAAATCCCTTGCTATTTTGAGTTGCCTATATGGTCTCTACTTCAAAATACTGCTGTTAACGGAAAAGATGTTAGGATTCAATATGCAGCACCCACAGGGATCCCGAAGCAATACCATATTCAGACTCTACAAGATTCAAGCCTCAATTCTCATTAGGGCATAACAAACTGAAATCAATAAGTTGGCTTTGCGTGGTCCAGTCAGGTAAAAAAACAAAAACGTAAGGGGCAGGAAGAAGAGGAGAGAACAGCCTCCTGAGTTTGGAAAGGACTGGGATGGGCCACGGTTCAGGAAGCAGCTGGGAGAGGGGTCACTGTGCAAGAAATGAGAAAACTTAGTGAAAAAGCAGTTTCAACAGCATTTGTTGCAAGTATAGAGAATTCCAGTCATAATCAGGGGACTTGGTTTATAAAGCTCAGCAGCAAAGAAATCCAAATGACTCTACTGAGCTACATGCCATGTCCTGAATCTCCCACCCAGCCCAATCAACTTACACTGAGGGAGGCGGAGAGAAGAAGCTATCCTGGGATGCTTGTCAGCAGCCCTTACCTGGGAATAGTGTTTTGGGGAGGCACATTCCCGATGTGGAGCCAGTGGTGGCAGAGACAGGAGAATGAGGCTCAGATCATCACCACACTCAAAGGTGAGAGTAGAAGAGAAATGCCAGGAAGAAAAGAGACCTGTGACAACCACACAGGACCACAAGGTCAAGAGATAGCATATGGGAAAAAGTTTCTAAGCCCAAGAGTAGCAAGTGCTTTGTACATAGCGAAGCGTCTTGGGATGATGCCTCTGCTGCTTCTCCAAAAACAGCAACTTTCTCCTGCTTCTCTTCTCTTCTCTTCCACTTCCCAGCAATCATTTCCCCTCCCTCTTCCCCTTGCTTCCCTTCCCATGCCTGTTTTTTTCCTACTTCTTATCTCATAGTCCACCCTCTGAACCTTCCCTCCTGCCTCCACAGCCTGTTCGCAACCACTGCTACCACCTATGCTTCAGGAATTGGAAAGACGTTCTTGCACCCTTGGTGCATCAAACACTAGGGCTGCTCTTTTCTGGGCCAAACAGGAGCCACAAAGACTCCACAGGCCACCCATAAAACAAACAGCAACAATACCCCCAAGCCAAACTGGGGTCCGTAAGAACTGTAGCCATAAAAGCTCCAGTGTGGGGAGTAAAATGGTGGCTGTTTTTTCATCACCATATCTTCGTGCCAGAGGTGACAAACTCCAGCAGCACCCTCCAAAACTATAATAAGACAATAGCACAAGCCCCATTCAAATCCTCTTGTGCCACTCCTATTCCTTCTGGGGATTGTGCACAGAGTACATTGTGCTCCAACAGTCAAATCCATTTGACTTGTGCCCAGCTGCCTTTAATGGCATCCCAATGCACCTGCTTCACCTTGCCTTGTGAGACATCCATATGATGGAACGGCAGTGGCCCTTAACCTTCTTAACCTTCCCAGTTAAGTAGTAGATTTGTAATACTGAAAGCCTCTACTGCAGGAAGAGAAGACCCATGCATGCCTCAAGGCAGCATGGAATTAGCAGGTCAGAAGAAGGTGGCTAGCCTTGTATGGCAGCCCTTGTATGTGCCCATGAACAGCAGGATGTTGAAAATGGCACATGGGACGGTGTAAAGGTGGGGACCCCAGCATCATTCATCCAACATAAACAGATCACCTTCTAAACAGTGTGCTAGTAATTTCATGGCATTTCCTACAACAGTGCAAGGGGCTGAAGAGGCAGTTCCCTATCTGTACGTGATAGCAATAGGACACTACCTTCCAAGGCTAATTTTCTAGGCCCCTCAAGGTAGCAGCAGGAAAGCAAGACAGGTAGATGAGGACAGGTCAACAGCTTTTTGGCGGGCTGTGCAATGCATCAAGGGAGTATGTGACTCATTTCTAACCTCTATGTAAACAAGGATGTGGTTTCTGGTGTGGGGAAGTAGAGCTGGCAGTTCCAGCAAGTCACATGGGCATCGGCTTTTCTACGAAACTTCTGTTGTGGTCACCACCCCAAGCCCCATTTTTGTTGATGATCTGTGCACGTGCACAGAGGCCCGCTCAGTAAAGACACAAACAGAAACGAAAGCCCTAGTCCATGCTCCAAAATATACCCCAGGAAGAATTAGGGCTATGGTAAAACTTTGGTAGGAAATGGGAGGCTACAGTTGCATATAGTTTTTTTCTCCATTAAGGAAGCTTTGTGTTGCATGCTTATTGTGTTTGTTTTGCTTTAACTATTGCATTTTCAGTTTTTAGTACTATAAAGTGGAACCTCACGTTACGTACTGCCCTCCTTAAGAATGCTTCGAGTTACAAGCTCCGCTAACCCGGAAGTAGATGCCCCTTGTCGCGAACTTTGCCCCGGGATGCGAGCGGAAGTCGCGCGCCGCAGGAGGCACCATTAGCGAAAGCGTGCCCCTTGTTAAGAACAGTTTCGGGTTACAAACGGACCTCCGGAACGAATTAAGTTCGTAACCAGAGGTGCCACTGTACTCTGTTTTGTATTTTGTGAGACACCTGGAGAACACCTGACTCCCGGTCTGTATTTCAGGCTGATCAATTGTTATTCTTAGAACAAAGCTATAAAACATACGATCGCTTTCCACAGCCTCCTTCCTCAAGATCTGGAGGGAGGGTAAGGGTGCCAGGAAACTTTTTTTCTTTTTAGTCTAACATTTCAGGGCCTGATGGTTACATCTTAAAAAGTAGCTAATAGCAAAATTGCTAAAGAGCAGAAACACAGAGACAAAAGCAGCCCCAGTTCATTTCATTTCATTGTTCAGCTTTAACATGACTTCTAAGAACACCTACTGAAATTATTCAAAAGTTGACATAAGATTGGGTGTTTGAGGGCAAACTTTCTGAGTTCACATACTATGTGAGGCACAAGTGGAACACAACACCAAGCACAACCACAAAGACAGGCAAACAAGGCTCGCTGTATGTATCTAAAATGTCTCTCTGACCCAGGGACTTGCCAGTAAAGCAAGACATGAGCATCGCTGAAACTCCTGGGTGATTATGCCTCATACAGTTTCAATCTCAAAGCAGTTCAAATTCACAGAATTTCCGAGGTATCGCTGCTGGTTAATAACTCACATAAAAGTGTCAACAATAACCTCAAAGCATTTCTGTGAAAAGTTCAAAACATGGGGCTTCTTTTCTGCTGCCTTTTTATAGGATGGGAAGTGGTTCTGCTGCAAATGACCCTCTTCATGCTTTTCACCTTTGGCAAGCCTGTAAGCCAGTGAATCTTGAACAGCTTATTCAGGACACCTGGCACCAGCAATGAGTTTTGCATGGTGGGTCTTTGCTCTCATGCAAAATCAGCCCTCTGCCATTGGCCTAACTAACCTGATGTCGCAGCCAGTGATAATGAGCAACTGCAAGTCTGGGCAATTTTGCTTCAACCATTGGCCCAAGTTAAATATATTTATGCCAAAAGATTTTGAAAGCTGGCTCGCATCAGCGGAATGGTCTCTAAAAACAGCCAGCTTCCGTTTTGGAGGCATTACTACAATCACTTCCTCTGTATCTGCTGTTCAGAGGTGAGTTTCAGTGCTCCTGTAGCTAAAAAAGCACCACCAAGGCCCAAGGCGCAGGTATCAGCCGGTCTGGGGAAACCCCAAAGGCAAAACAGAATGATTTTACTGCAGGACTTGAATCACATTTGAAGATGGAAAGAGGCTGTAATATTTCCCCACAATATTTCCCCACATAATTTTAAAATATTTCCAGTATTTTAAGTGTGATAGTGCATCTTTTAAATGTACGTAGGTGGGGTAAATCCCATCTAAGGTCCCGTGAATGGGGGTGGGGGGTGGGTGTAAATCTCATTATCTGAAGAGAAAGCTAAGAACTACGGGTGTATTTTTGCTGCTGCTACTTGGTAGCTTTACTGTTTGAGATTTTTTAAATGATGAATTACCGTATTTTTCGCTCTATAACACGCACCTGACCATAACACGCATGTAGATTTTAGAGGAGCAAAACAAGAAAAAAAAGATATGCTGCTAATAATGCAGAAGAGGGGTATAAGGGGAGAAGGCTCCTCTCCTCTCCCGCTTTGCTCCTTTAAAACAAGCAGGCTCTGCTTCTCTCCCTCCTCCCCGGCTCGGCTCGCTGAAAAGCTTTGCTGCTATTTAGCGAGCTGAGTGGGGAGGAGAGAGGGACAGAGAGCATGATTGATTTAAAGCAGCCAACCAGTCAGGAGCCGCTTACACCTGTGTAAGCGGCTCCTCTCCCACTTTGCTGTTTCAAAGCAAGCCATGGAGGAGGGAAGGAAGGGGAACCATGGATCCTCTGCTCACGACTGCAGCAGATCCCCTCGCCATCCGTAGGCATTCGCTCCATAACATGCACAGACATTTCACCTTACTTTCTAGGAGAAAAAAAGTGAGTGTTATGGAGAGAAAAATACGGTATATTGTCTATGTGAAATTCTTCTTAGTGCAGTATTGTTACTATATACAGTGGTGCCCCGCAAGACGAATGCCTCACAAGACGGAAAACCCGCTAGACGAAAGGGTTTTCCGTTTTGGAGGTGCTTCGCAAAACGAATTTCCTATGGGCTTGCTTCGCAAGACGAAAATGTCTTGCGAGTTCCTGCGGGGTTTTTTCCCTCCCCCCCTTTCCCCCAAGCCGCTAAGCCGCTTATCAGCTGATCCGCTAAGCCGCTTATCAGCTGATCCGCTAAGCCGCTTAACAGCTGATCCGCTAAGCCGCTTTTCAGCTGATCCGCTAAGCCGCTTATCAGCTGATCTGCTAAGCCCCCTAAGCCGCTAATAGCGCTAATCCGCTAATGGGCTTGCTTCGCAGGACGAAAAAACCGCAAGACAAAGAGACTCGCGGAACAGATTCTTTTCGTCTTGCGAGGCAGCACTGTATACTCCTTCCTGGGACCTTCCTGGTAAAAGGTGGATTTAATAGATAAACACTTAATGAATAAATATATGCCTAGACAAAAAGGAAGCCACTACAGGTTAGGAATAACCTGTAACTATAAAACATTTCAAAACAATGTGCATTGCAATGGAGTAGGGGATGCCTATCTGAATCAGAAAAGAGAGGAACTGGTCTGGAATAGTCACAATAAAGGAATGAGGCAATCCAAGCCAAGGTTGCTACTGGATTGTTAACAAGATGGAGATGGCCAAAAACCAAACCAAACCAAAAGAGAAAAAGAAAAAGAAGAAAAAAGGGAAAGCGGTAGGTAAAGGCTGTGTGTCTGCGGTTTGGCACATAGATGGGCTAGTGGACAAACCCAGGACAGATCACTGCAGCAACTGGCTGCAATCATTCTTTTCCTGAAAATCCAGCTCTCTCTGAATGATTTTCAAAAACTACTTCAAGGACAAAATTGCACTCTGTGAAAATGTTTTCCAGAATCTTCTGTTTATCCAAGCGCTACCAAACCCCAAAGTCAGATGGTCAAGTTCTTCATGCATTCACGTATCTCCAGTCAAAGGGACTCAGGAAGCATAGTTAGCACAGACCTTTGCCTCTGGCAACAAAGACACAGTTCTAGGCTAGATAAGGGGCTCACTCCATATAAAGCATCTTTGTTGCACACACACAAAGCCTGGTGCAAACTGTATAATCGGGGAAGGAACCTTGCAATGGCAAAAGTGCTACAGGCTTTGACTGAACTGTCCAGTCATGCTTCCATACCTATCACACCACAGCGCCACCTGCGTCTAAACCACTGAGCCTCTTGGGCTTACTAATCGGAAGGTCGGCGGTTCAAATACGCACTACGGGGTGAGCTCCTGTAGCTCTGTCCCAGCTCCTGCCAACCCAGCAGTTTGAAAGCACACCAGTGCAAGTAGATAAATAGTTACCACTGCAGTGGCACTCTGACTTCCATCACGGTGTCCCGTTGCACCAGAAGCAGTTTAGTCATACTGGCCACACGACCTGGAAAAGTTGTCTGTGAACAAACACCTGCTCCCTCGGCCTGAAAGTGAGATGAGCACCGAATCCCATAGTCGCCTTTGACTGGACTTAACCGTCCAGGGGTCCTTTACCTTACCTACCTATCATAATCTTGTTTAGTTATTCGTTTCCCCCAACCCACTACCCCATTTATCATTATTCCTTCCCTCTACCAAAACCAACACTCAACCCCTTTATCAGACCCAACACTCTTACAGTAGCCTAGTAAACGCTTTGGGCATACCTGCAACAATGTTGGGAGCAAACCACTTCTGACATCTACAAGAGCCAGAAGATACCACCCACACAAAGTAAGAAATTATGATGAAAAGAAAACAAGAGGCGAGTCAGAGCATTTTGAATAATACTTTTAAAAGAGTGGTATTAAGGTTAAATGGCAAGTGGGATAAGTCTATGAGCAGCAGTAGACAAGACAAAGGAATGGAAAAGGGAAATAATAAAGGAGAGAGGAAACATTAGGAAATGTAGCAAACTAAGAATATGAAATAGGATGCCAGTAGAAGATAAGCCGGGAAGTCTATATAAAACTAAGCTAAGATATGAATGGATGTAATATGTAAAATGTAAAAATAAGAAGAAGATACCACCCCCACAAGTCCAACGCATGCCTTTTCATAACATATCCTCTGGTGTGGTGGTTGTCAATGCAGTGCCAGTGTGCCCTGCCCATCAGTAGGACACCTGCAAAAGGACTCAGTAAATGCATCTTCAAAAATCTACAATGAACATGTGACTGTTTGCCCTTCCTGCTCAATTTCATGTTTGGACTGGTTCGGCTTCTCTTATACTGAACAAGTCCCCTTTAACATGACCACATTTCGCTGGATGCCAGGACTCGATACCTGCCCTCCATTCTGTTCTGAGCAAGAAGAGAAGTGCAAAGAGCTTCTTTATGTGAGCAAGGAGGCCCAAAAAGGTTGCCAATGGCAACCCCTGTGGCAGGATGCATCCATGGCTGGGGGAAGCAGGCACCACCTCCATCTGTATTAACCTCAAAACAGCAAAAACGCTTTTTAATAAGTCTCCCTAAGGTAGTATATTGTAAGGGGCTGGACTAGACAAGCCTCACAGTCTCTTCCAATTCTGCAATTCTATGTAGGCATCCCCTTTTTCTTTAGCTCTGAGCTTCTGCAATTTGATATAGCAGCAATGTTACAATAGCATGAGGACAGCTAGTGGCAGAATTTATAGCAAATTTATAGAAAATACGCTGACCATTTCCGTGAAAGTGTATAGAAAGACAACTTAAGCGTTAACCACATTTTGTATCTTTTTCACACAGCAGAATTTCGCAATTGCCTTTCCTCCTCCCACAACCTTTACAGACCTATCCCCCCCTTGTTTTTTTGTCTGATTTCAAGGTTACAAATTTTGCAACACCCAGCTAAGAATGATGTCCAATCCAGCAGATTTCTGCCAGTTTGCCTAGTGCAGTGGTTTTCAAAACTTGTTCCAAGGAACCCCGGATTCCTTGGAAGCATATCAGCAGTTCCTCAGTGAGAAGATCAGGAAGGGTGGACATGCTCTACAAAACAGCTTGATCACCATTTCAAATCCAATCACCCCTCTTTCAAAGTTTTAGCACCAAAACACGGAGCTTCTTGGATCCTGGATGCTACTCAAAGCTAAGCAGACTTCAGACTTGCAGGTTCTACCTTGTTTTTTTTACCAGGTTCCCCAGATGGAGCCTGGTACAAAAGATATGCCCTTAAAACTTAACAATTATGAGCCCATGACCCACAGGAATCTTCTGTTTCCCCACCCCTTGCATTATACATGGCCTAAGACTCAAAGACCTTGGTAATGCCCAAAGGGATTTTTTGTTACATATTTTCCTTCGGTCAGCTAACTCCCATGCTATATACAGTGGTGCCTCGCAAGACGAAATTAATTCGTTCTGCGAGTTTCTTCGTCTTGCGATTTTTTCGTCTTGCAAAGCACGGTTTCCCGAAAAACCTCAAAAAAGGCTACCGCACCGCGCGCTATGAGTTGCTCTTGCAAGACGTTTTCGTCTTGCGCAGCAACCCCATAGGGAAATTCGTCTTGCGAAGCAACTCAAAAAATGAAAAACTCTTTCGTCTTGCGAGTTTTTCGTCTTGCGAGGCATTCGTCTTGCGAGGTACCACTGTACCACAATCTGCTTCTCAGAGACCCAACACATTTCAAAAGTGGTCTGCCTTATTGGAGAGGGGGAGGTTTCGCTTTGTTTCGAAAAACACAAATTTAAACTGCCTTGGACACATAGAACTCACTGCACACTTCTTTGCATCCTGGCTCTTGAATTCTGTGCTAAAAACCCACCAAGTTGGACAAATGCAGAAGTCTGAGAGTTCCACACGTTATCTTACACTGAAAACCTGTGTTTGCAAGGAGTTTGTCACAAGTTAATACTCAGCAGTAAGGATTTCCTGTTTTTGTCAAAAAGTCATTGATTAAAAAAAAAATCCATCATGCTTTCCACTTGCACCCTGCTCCACCCACCAGTTCTGGCAGCTCCTGTTGCATGTTTTCCTTTGTCCGTGTGTATTCTTAAACACAGCCATGTTTCTGTTCCTCCTACAGCTGAGGAGAAAGGCTCATTCCAGAGAGAGTAAACGAAACCGAATCATGACAAGGAAACTGAAAAGTGGCCTTTGAAAAAAAGAAATCAAAGGAAAATCATAGATTGTGCCCATGATCTCTTCTGCTACTGTAATGGCTTCAGGCCCATTTCCAGGACAAGAGGCCAGAGGTCGTATGTGTGTGAGAGAAATGTAGTTCCATGCTCTGGGAGACTCCAATCCATCACAGAAGATGGGGTGGGAAATGGGGTGTGCATGCTGAGTTACATCCAATATTTTTACTCAAAGTAAACCTACTGAACTCCTGCCAACTTAGCAGTTCAAAAGCACGTCAAAGTGCAAGTAGATAAATAGGTACCACTCCGGCGGGAAGGTAAACGGCGTTTCTGTGCACTGCTCTGGTTCGCCAGAAGCGGCTTAGTTATGCTGGCCACATGACCCGGAAGCTGTACGCCGGCTCCCTTGGCCAATAAAGTGAGATGAGTGCTGCAACCCCCGAGTCGGTCACGACTAGACCTAATGGTTAGGGGTCCCTTTACCTTTTTAAACCTACTGAAATTAATGGACCTCAGCCATGTCTATTAATTTATTCGGTCTACTCTGAGTAAAAATGTAGTTGACTACCAGCCCCAGACAGCAAGTTTTAAAGTGACAAGGGTTCTGTTGAGATCTTCAGTAGAGCAGTGTCATGCATGAGTTGGGCTGAGCAGCTACAGGTACCCTCCTTCCCCCTCATTTCCCTACCAGCTTTCACCTTACAACTGGTTTCCCCCAGCATTTAGAAACTAACACCTTCTTGAGACTCTCTCTCCTTTTGAAAAACAAAGTGAGTCACCCAATTGAGTACGGAGGTCCTCAGACCCAGTCATGAAACGTTAGAATGGCGCCACACTGAAGAACAGTAGGGGAAAATCTGCACATATTTTGATAGAAACTGAAACTGTAGGTAACTTTTTAAAAAACCCAGTTCTTTGAAAGTGGAATTCCCAGTGGTATTTCCCACGCTCAAGTGCAAAGTGGCATTAGCCTCTTATAAAGGGCATTTATAAAAGCATTTATAAACTTCTTAATATTAAAAAAACTATCTCTAAGTAATTCTACCTGTTTAACTGAACCTGCTGTTAGTCACCCTGAGCAACTCTGGAAGGGTGGGGCAGAACATTCTGGTAGGCAATGGGCTAAGTTGCAACTAAGACTGGGGGGCAATCACACTCCCCAATGGGCACAGCGTAATGTGAACAGGTGGTCCTTCTGCCCCACTACAAGAATTTGGGTAAAGATCCAGGTGGGCTTTTACTAACAGTGATGTGTTGGTGCTACTTTGACTATCATTATTTACAGCTAGTGCTGTGCAGCTTGATCCTCTGCTTGCTTACACTGAGCTCAGCAGTGTAAGTCACTTTGGCTTGGACAAGATAAAGCAAATAGCAAATGTAATACAGTGGGGCCTCGCTAGACGAAAAGAATCCGTTCCGCGATTCTCTTCGTCTAGTGGTTTTTTCGTCTTGCGAAGCAAGCCCATTGACAGCTTAGCGGATTAGCGCTACAGCTGTCAAGCGGCTTATCAGCGGAACAGCTGATAAGCGGCTTATCAGAGGAACAGCTGATAAGCAGCTTAGCGCTTAGGAAAAGGGGGGGAAGCGGAAAAAACCCGCAGGGGGCGCCAGATTTTTTCGTCTTGCGAAGCAACCCCATTGGGAAATTCGTTTAGCGAAGCGCCTCCAAAACGGAAAACCCTTTCGTCTAGCGGGTTTTCCGTCTTGCGAGGCATTCGTCTTGTGGGGCACCACTGTAAGTAACAACAACAAATAACCAACTCCAAAGCACACATACAAGTTGATTCCCTGCTCTGGAATCAACCTTTTAAAGTTGTGCAGACCGTTGAATTGACTAAGCCGCTGAGTTATGGTTTTGGGTACATTGGCAATGTTGGCTTGCATTTTTGTTTGGAAAAAAACCCCCATGAGGAATATGTAACTAATACATATCTCATCTGCTAAGAACAGACCTCCGGAACGAATTAAGTACTTAACCCAAGGTACCACTGTACTTAATTCATTCCAGAGGTCCGTTCTTAACCTGAAACTGTTCTTAACCAGAAGCACCACTCTAGCTAATGGGGCCTCCTGCTGCTGCCATGCCGCCGCTGCACAATTTCTGTTCTCATGCTGAAGCAAAGTTCTTAACCCGAGAAACTATTTCTGGGTTAGCGGAGTCTGTAACCTGAAGCGTCTGTAACCTGAAGCGTATGTAACCCAAGGTACCACTGTAGAAGGGAAGGAAATGGCCTGCTGTTCACCTCCCAGTGGGACTCACCTCCCTCCTATCTCACCCCAGGGCTTCTATAGAACCATCTTATGATTACAGCTTTGTCTAAAGAAACATTACGTCCCCCCCCATTTTATTGCAACTTAAAATAACCAAAAAGCCAATGAGTTGTAGTCAGCCAAGTCCTACTTAGAGTAGACCTACTGAAATCAATGAACTTGTGTCCATTAACTTCAGTGAATAGGGCGAGCATGGCATACCACCCAAAGCTTACTGGTGTAATCTTATGAAAACTGCTTTGGGGAGGGTCTGCTTGAAAAGTGGCATATAAATACCCTAAATAAATGGCCATAGTGAATCCACAATGGGGGTGAGGCTTCAGAGATCACTCTCTTAAATCACACTAGAACCTAGATCTCCCCGCTCTCGGTTCTGTGCCAGCACATCAACTTCCTCTTTTCATTTAATCTCATTTCCAAAGAAAGGACAAGAGAAACCACAGAGCCTGTTGTGAAGACTTTGCCCCTGGTTGGATGTTCCTTTTCGACAGGAAAAAAAGACGCGCGCAAGAGAAGGGTGGAAGTGACGGCAAAACTGTCAATGGAAACAGTCAAGTTAAACGAGAACACTTTGTACCAAAGCAATGGATGGATGCAAGAATATGACGGCATGTCCCATCCTGTTACTTGTTTCCTGTTGGAGCATCAAGAATACCTCTAGCATAACATTGGTGGTGCTGGCTTTCCAATTGTCCATCCTAAGGGAGACCTGAATGCCAAATGTAGAAGCCTCTCTTGTTATATTGTGAGATGCTCTGAGGACTCTTTAGGCAGGATATTATTTGCTTAATAAAATAAATAAGATTGAGAAGAGATTGTAGGAAGTATGGGGCTCAGGGATCCATCTTGGGACCATGGCACACACTGCATGCAGCCAAAACTAAATTATTTTTTTAAAGAACATTTATAAACCACTCAGTATTTTGTGTATTCCACTCAGTATTTATAAACCACTCATTATTTTTTTCTGGGGGAACTCAGGGGTACTCACTATTGGCACCTTTTGTCCCACAAATATTAAAAGTATGGCACTTACTGTAACAACTCTATGCATGGTGAGTACTGGCACCTTATTTTCCTTAAAAAGCACTGTATCTATGTGTGTGTGCAATAACAATGAACTGCAGCCCATCATGACTCCCCAATGATAGTGCTGGTATGATAAATTGTTTTCAGCCATGCCACTGTGATTGTCATACTCTAAAGAGTACACAACTTAGGGCGCAATCCTCTGCACTCTTACATGAGAAGAGTCTCATTGTGCTCAAGTAGACATGTACAGATTTGCATTTCATTTATCCTTACATTTTGATTCTGCTTCTAAATCAGAAGTTTCACAAGACATACAGGTATAAACCTCAAAAACACGATGTTCAAAAGGTTATAGGAGCACAGAAGTGCCCAGTTCTGAAGCAGTGTCAAAAACCCATTTGGGTTGCCATGTTTTCAAGCAGACACTGGTAAGTACATATTCCAAGATTTTGCTGAATGCCTAAAGATGAAGCGTGCCAGAAAATAAAACCAAGGCCCGATCTAGACAGATCAAAGAAGCAACTCAGTTAAATGTGTTGTCAACTTCATACAGGGAAATCCCATTGGTGATAAATGGGACTCCACAGTGCCATCTGGTGTCAGTCATATCAAGCGCTTTATCTTTACGAATGTAGCTGAGTCCCAAGATTCTCAGAAAGCCAACTACTGCGTCAGAATCCAGAATCTTTGTTAGTGTATGCTGATGATACGTTGAACATGAACAGTACAGAGCACATGAGGAGTAAACAGGCTCTGCCCAGATGAGCAGAGTGGACAGATAAGAAAGGGGAGAAGTAGCAAACACACTGACCTAAGCTATCCACCAGCGTTTTCTCAGAACGAAGTCCTAAACTCCACATCCAGGTTAATTCCTAACACATCCAAAGCAGAATTGCATGGGACACAGTGGGGAGGGCCAAGAGTGAGGGAAAAGCAAAGTTGAGGGGAACCAGAACTGAGAGTATGGGCAATGGCAAGAGTACAGACTCCAAGATATAGTGGCTAGTAATACGAAACAGATAACACTTATCTGGTGGGGGCAGAAAACACAATGGACTCAGAGGCTTCCGAGAATTCTGAACCCTCCTGTCCTTAGCACTGTGAAGATCCAACCACACACCATACTAAGGTGGGACAGGGGCCATGAAAGGCTGTTGTTTTACAGTACTAATTATGTGGAGACCAATACAATACAGTGGTACCTCGGGTTAAGAACTTAATTCGTTCTGGAGGTCCGTTCTTAACCTGAGGTACCACGTTAGCTAATGGGGCCTCCCGCTGCCGCCGCCGCGCAATTTCTGTTCTCATCCTGAAGTAAAGATCTTAACCCAAGAACTATTTCTGGGTTAGCAGAGTCTGTAACCTGAAGCATCTGTAACATGAAGCATGTGTAACCCGAAGTACCACTGTACTATTTTTTTGTGGAGTTTACAATACTAATTTTGTGGGCTGAGGTACTACACAAGACACAAAAAACTTCCTTACAAATAAATAAATGAAAATTGCAAGTTCTTTGCAGGCTGAAGTCTCATCCAATATATTACATTTCATCCTTGCATGATCCATTGACAGAACTGCAGGACCAAGAATATAGCTATCCCCTTACAGTTACAGGGTACACGGTGCCATCTTTGTGCAAACTGTATTGGCGCAGTAGAGTCAAGCCCAACAAGTCAGCATGGATTTTTATCCCCAAGGTGAAACTTGTAAAGTGGAGCATAGCTGCCTAGTGCTAAACTTAATGTGAACGAGTGACTGTGTGAATGTACTGGTACACAGTGAGAAAATCACAACCACCTGGCTCTTCCTCTGCTGCTACTGAGTTACCAGGAGCCAAGCCACAGTCCAAAAATGGGTGTATGGCTTATCTTTCCCAAACAAACCACTAGGACAGTAAGACAAGAACAAACCTGGGCTTCAGCTCATGGGGCATGTTTGGAGAGAATGAGGTCCACTTGCACTATTAGATTTCCCTCCTATCCTCCTCCATGCCCTAAATCTGTTCTTCGGGGTTCTACCAAACACACTGAATAGTTTTAGGGGGGTATAGTCATATCTCGGGTTGAAGTAGCTTTGGGATGAGTATTTTCAGGTTGCGCACTGTGGTGACCTGGAAGTAACAGAGCACATTACTTCCGGGTTTCGCCGCTTGCGCATGTGCAGTCAAAATAATGTCACATGCATGAGCAGAAGTGGCGAATTGCGACCCGTGCAGACACGGGTTGCGTTCGCTTCAGGATGCGAACAGGGATCCGGAACGGATCCCGTTCGCATCCAGAGGTACCACTGTATGGGGGAGAAGTCCCATTGCTCAGGCAGATCTTGTTCTGTGCATGCAACAACTTAGATGAATCCCACCCATAGCTTGTTTGGAATGAGGCAACCCATGAGCCCAAGTTCAGAGGCAATACTAAATCGAAGCCATGGCTTAGTTCACAGTAGCACAGAAGTAGCAGTGGAGAAGTGAAGTGGCAATGCTTTTCTCACTGTGCACCATCATATTTGCTCATCCACACTAAGTCATAATTTAAGCTCAGAATTACATGCAAAGCAGACCATTCTTTATTCTGTATTTCGTAGTAACCTTCAGAAACAAGAAGAGGTAAACAAGGAAGCATTACTGATGCAAATACAGATTTGGAAATTATGTAGAATGAACAGGATGACCTCAAGCACTACAAATAAGGAAACAAAGTTCAGGAGGACCAAGTGCAAGGCGGCAGACTCAAGGGACTAAGGGCAAGTATTTTGTCTGGGGACAAAAAAAGGAGGAAGACAGATATTACAGGACCTTTGTAATTCATAAGAAAAGGAAGAGCTGCATATAACAGCAAACACAATTCTCAGGTACACTAGGCAAAGTTTCCCTGGTAAATATAAGGTAATATTTAATTATAGTTTATGCAACACACTGGATTTTGCAATAGCATCCAGTATTGGTCACTTTGACTCACAAATTCATTCATTCATTCATTCAAATCAGACCAAGTAGAAGGAAGGACTGCAAGAATGGTTGAAAAAAGAGATAACTACTCGCACATGACCAGGTGGGAGAAAGCCTGATCTTTTTAGTAAGAAAAGTAGATGGCAGGTCCCTCACACACCCTGCCCACCATCCTAAATTGGTTTATGGCCAGAGTGCAACAACTCCCCATGTTTGGGATCCGAACGATTTATCATTATGATGCTTTGACTATCCAGGAAAAAATTTGGGTCATGGTGGAAAACTTGCTTAACATTAGCACTGTATGCAAGATCAATGAAAAAGGAAGATCACTCACTATTGAGAATTATTACAAAAAAGATGGGGAGGACAAACAACAAGTGCCAAGTTATTATAAAAAAATTAATCCTATTATATGCCCTCATTTGGCACCCTGCAATCCTCTGGTTACACCACTTACAAGAAGACATCACTAGGCCACAGACGTTACAGAAGATGACAACTAAAATCATTGAGTGAAAGGCGGTGGCAAAACTTTCCTTTTGAAGAAAGGCTTAAGAGCTATTTAAGTTTACAGTACAAAAGTCAATGAATGACAAAGGCTTTATACAATTATGAATTGTGTGAAGAAGGAAGAAAAATAAATTACTTTCTTGATATATCAACATTCCTATGTCCTTATTGGGAAGGCACTTGAAGGTTGCTGAACAGCACAAGCCAAAAGGGTCTTATTGTGCTCATGTCTGGTTTGTGGACTTCCCAGTGGCATCTTGTTGGTCACTGTGATAACAGCATGCTGGATTAGAGGGGTCTTCAGTATGATGTACCAAGGTTTTTATGATGTTCTATGTTCTGGCATGGGCTCTGCTTCATCCAGATGTGATGGAGTTGTAATAATCACCATCATATTTATTATGGACGCGGGTGGCGCTGTGGGTTAAACCACAGAGCCTAGGACTTGCCAATCAGAAGGTCGGCGGTTCGAATCCCCGCAATGGGGTGAGCTCCCATTGCTTGGTCCCTGCTACTGCCAACCTAGCTGTTCGAAAGCACGTCAAAGTGCAAGTAGATAAATAGGTACCACTCTGGCAGGAAGGTGAACAGCATTTCCATGTGCTGCTCTGGTTCGCCAGAAGCGGCTTAGTCATGCTGGCCACATGACCTGGAAGCTGTACGCCGGCTCCCTCAGCCAATAAAGTGAGATGAGTGCTGCAACCCCAGAGTCGGCCACAACTGGACCTAATGGTCAGGGGTCCCTTTACCTTTACCTATGTTCTGGCATGGGCTCTGCTTCATCCAGATGTGATGGAGTTGTAATAATCACCATCATATTTATCACCTGTCCTTTACCAGAAGGCCCCAGGGCAGGTTACAAAAATCTAAAATACAGCATTAAAAACAATTTAAAGCATGTGGCAGATGGGATGGGAAGCAATATGCAACAGTATTGGCACACATGGATTAATCTGCTTTGGTGAAAACATCGGACTTGATTACTTTCAGATCTATTCCAGCACTGTGATTCTATGGATACCGCTAAATCAATATCATTCTATGGATATTGCTTAAACCCCACTGGCTTCACTGCAAACTTAGTGTGATGAATCATGGCAAACACCAAGCTCATTTACACCTTTAAAGTGGATGCCAAATGGGATTTATGGGTGAGTACACATTCTTTTTGTCATTATACCACATTATTTTGCACAGCTCTCCCACCACCAACACTCACTCCTTGCACACATACAATACTCTCAAAAGTCAGTGGACTTCAAGCCAGCTCCAGGCCATTTATCACACAGCTCTACTTCTCTTAAAAATGCTGTGTCACAGGACAATTTGCAGAGTCATGTTTTCTCCAAGAGCTGTGGCCTGCTGAGTCAGTAAAGCAGGGTGTGTTAACACAAGGTTTCTGTGCCAAAGAAATGGGGTGTCTTATCTCTATCAGCAGCTGGAGGTGGAAGGTAAACCGCAAAACTTATGCTGACCCCTGCAGGGCATAGCTGAGCATAACTACCTACTTAGAAAGCAAATCCTGCAAGAAAATTAGAAAAAAGCCTGAAGTTTGTTTCTACAAACTAGCCAGGAGTTTGAAAGTTAAGAGCTCCTTAGGTTCACACAAAATAGTCTGTGCTATTCCTGACAATTCCCTAATCTCTCATGTTCCATTCACAAGCTTCTTTTAAAACTCCTGCCTTTTTCAAAAGCTACTTGCCATGAAAGCACAAGTGTGGTGGGGTATGGAAGAGATGTGCTGTCCAAACCTTCATCCCCCCTAAAGGCTATACAGGCAGCACAGGAGATACCAGAACAATCCAGGCATATTCAGCAACAATACCCACAATAGCATGATTTACTTCAGTGACCAAATGCGGATGGTTTTCTGGATTCCTAAACTTTTGGTCCAAAGATAATAATTTGCTGCAAGTTTAGCTGTTGCTGGAGGAAAAGATGCTGCATATTTCCACCAAGTGAAAAAGCGGGTGGCACTGTGGTCTAAACCACAGAGCCTAGGGCTTGCTGATCAGAAGGTTGGCGGTTCGAATCCCCGCGATGGGGTGAGCTCCTGTTGCTCGGTCCCAGCTCCTGCCTACCTAGCAGTTTGAAAGCACGTCAAAGTGCAAGTAGATAATAGGTACCGTTCCGGCGGGAAGGTAAATGGTGTTTCCGTGCGCTGCTCTGGTTCGCCAGAAGTGGCTTAGTCATGCTGGCCACATGACCCGGAAGCTGTACGCCGGCTCCCTCGGCCAATAAAGCGAGATGAGTGCCGCAACCCCAGAGTCGGTCACGACTGGACCTAATGGTCAGGGGTCCCTTTACCTTATGGTGTAGGACAAACCCAGAACAGCTGTGCTGAGACACCACATCCCACTTAAGGTGCAGGAAGACATTGTGAGAGGAAGAACTGCAAACATCCATAAGTTTTAATTTATAAAACAGCGGCGGCAGCAGCAACTGAAAACCTGAATGCACAAATGTAAACTATTTCATCTGTAACAGGAAGATTTGTATTGGAAGAATTCAAAGTAGTGCTAAGGAGACCACTCTGTCAGTACAAACATTTATGCTTGCCTGATGGAAGGTGGAGACCTTCATGCGCTTCTGGGGGTTCTCTCAAAGTTCAATCCAGCCCCTAATCAGCAAGCTCCCTAGGAATACTTTTTGGATGCAAATCTTTCCCATCTGGGCTCCCCACTTCATTGTGAGATGGGCAGTTATGACCTTTTTGTTTCTTGAAATGTCTTTGATCCCACCTTCACAAAAGTTAAGAATGCTTCGGTTTCAATTTGAAAATCAACAGAATACATTTTTTTTAAAAAATGTATCACTTTCAAGATGACTAAAGCTCCCTTTAGACCTCATGTGAGTAGCAGAGGAGGTTTCACAAGTTCATTTTCAGTGCTGTAGTCAATGTGGGAGGGGTCCATTACACAGGACCTTAATGTTCCCACTGTGTTCTCCAGTGCCGGCTGGGTCATGACCTGCACAACCGGTCCTGGATTTTTTTGTTTGGGTCTAGAATTGTAGGGAAGATGGAGGTTCAGACAGTGCACCCCCTTCCCATCATTCCTAACCACTGGCCTTGTCAGTTGGTGACAATGGGAGTTGGAAGTCCCACAAGATCTGGAGGGCCATAGGCTTTTCATTCCTGTTTTACACAGTACGGTAGCATAGTGGGTAAAAAGGGAAAGGACCCCTGGATGGTTAAGTCCAGTCAAATTCAAATACTGGGTGTGGCACTCATCTCCACTTTCTGGCCGAGGGAGTTGGCGTTTGTCCGCAGATGGCTTTTCCGGGTCATGTTTAGCATGACTAAACCACTTCTGGAGCACCGTGACAAGAGCCAGAGTGCACAGAAACACTGTTTACCTTCTCGACACAGCAGTACCTACTTATCTACTCGCACTGGTATGCTTTCAGACTGCTAGGTTAGCAGGTGCTGGAATAGAGCAACAGGAGCTCACCCCATTGCACAGATTTTAGCTGCCAACCTTACGATCGGCAAGCTCAAGAGCTCAGTGGTTTAGACCACAGTGCCACCCACATCCCCTAGCACAGTAGGACAAACTTATGGGGAATGAAGTAGTGCTATAGTATCCACAGTATTATAGTATTATTAATGTTGTAAATATGACTGCCCTTAAGACCAAGTAGGAATTAGCTCCGCCTCCCTGTCACACTAGTAATAGCTGGGGTGGTGGTGTTGTTGACCCTTCTTTTGCAATACCCAACTTGGCTTACTTGCACAAATCACCTGGAGTTGTTTGGGTTTTTTGTTTTGCAGCCTGTCTCCATAACTCTAGGGCAGAGTGCATGTTCTGAATGGAAAGGTTCCAGGTTCAACCTGTGGCATCTCCAATTATAAAGGATGTCAGGTAGCAGGAAGACCTCAGCTTGAGACTCTGGGAGCTGATTGACAGAGTAGATAACAGTGGCCAATGCAAACCAAACCAATAGCTTGATAGTAGGGAGTAGGTGGGTGAATGGGTGCCCTGGTCCTGTTTTGCGGCACAGCACTGAATTAATGGCCAGTTGACCCCCTTCCAACACTACGGCTATAATGTACAAATGTATGTCAACTGCCTGAAGGGTGCAACTGGTGTGGAACATGACAACTGACAAGTGCTCCTGAGCACCTGTTGCAGCAGCATCTGTTAAATCTGAATTTTCTAGCCTGGGGGTGGCTAACCTGCAGCCCTCCAGATGTTTTTGGACTACAACTCCCACAGTCACTGCCCACAGGCTATGCTGGCTGGGCTAGAGAGCCCCTTCATACACAATACAATTAGGAGAGTGGCATGGAGTGAAATATTCTTGCTAGTTGCTCCCCAGCTTTGGGATCACACTCCCTATAAAGCAGTCTTCTTCCCCAACATGATGCCTTCCAGAGGTTATGAACATATTATTATTATTATTATTATTATTATTATTATTATTATTATTATTA
>JAXCMG010000049.1:5188336-5235536 GCA_034642415.1 Podarcis siculus | reverse complement strand
TATTATTATTATTATTATTATTATTATTATTATTATTATTATTATTATTATTATTATTATTATTATGTTCCATAAACCATAAATACATTAATGATGCCATATATATTTTGAAAAAAATGTAAGGAGCAGGGCTCAAATTACTTGACATATTTCTCCTTGCTATTCATGGCGACAGGCACAATCTCTTCTAGGTACAGATGAGGTTTTACTGAGAAAACTCAGATCCATGAGCTGCAAAGTGGTCAGAGCCCTCACCACTGCTATCTAGCAGGAAATGTCTTCTGGAGTCTACTTCTTGTAAGAGAGGCTGGGTCAGCGTCATTTCTCGAAAGTGCATGTCAGCTGCGGGGAAGACACTGCAGTGTTTCCTCTCCACCAAAGAGGAGTCCCCAGAATAGAAATTTCAAATTTCCACAAGAGCTGTGCTATGAATTCCAAGAGAGCTGCTTCAGAAACCATTTCGGATTTGTCTTAAGAATAGGAGATTCAATAATCCCCTTTTTGTAAACAACACACTATCTGGGTATATGACCATTTATAGAGTAACACAGACCATGTGACACACGGCTGCCTGGATGAGCTTATTGTTTACATTTCTAGTGGAGGGATGGAGAGACCAAAAAGAAAGATGACAAGAACAAAGCTGTTAGCAGGAGAATGTACCGTATTTTTCCATGTATAAGACAATGTTTATGCTAAATTTTTTTTAGTCAAAAATTGGGGCTCGTCTTATACAAGGATGATTAATGCACAGGGGTTAGGGCAGCCTGGGCTCAGGTTCTGACATGGGTGGCTCAGGATGGGTTCTGGCATGAGTGGCCCAGACGGCCTGGGCTTAGTGGTGGCGGATCGGGGGGGGGGGGGAAGCTTGTGTTCACCGGAAAAAACCTCAACAACTTTGCCCAACTTCCAGGACTGCCGCTGATTTTTAAATATACAGTACAGTGGTACCTTGGGTTACAGACACTTCAGGTTACGCGATTTCGGGTTGCGCGCTGCACCGAATCTGGAAGTACCGGAATGGGTTACTTCTGGGTTTCAGCGCTCGCACAGAAGCACTAAATCGTGCAGAAGCACTAAGACGCAGCACTGCGGGTTGCGAATGCTGCGGGTTGCAAACGTGCCTCCCGCACGTATCACATTCGCAACCTGAGGTTCCACTGTACTAAATAAACCAGTGCTTTGAATATTTAAGAAAATACCAAAGTTGTTCTGTTTGACGTTTAAAATATTGATTTATTAATTTTGGGTACAAAAAAATAGGGGTCTCCTTATATATGGGGGCATCTTATACATGGAAAAATATGGCCTATAATGCAGTTGCATGTACTTAGGGTTAGTTTCTAAAGGGGGTGAGGATTAAGGGTAGAATTCAATGCTCTCTTCCAAACATTCCATCTGTGTAAGGATTGCAGCTTGCCAGATGGAAGACTTCCCTTCTCCTCTGAACTCACAATTGTTCTGGTGGTACTCCTGACACCCCCAAAAGCCAATTTCAGGGGGTGAGGAGGGAGAAGAGGGAGGAAAGCCCCATTGCACAAACAGAAGTCCTTGTTCAGGGCTTTGCTGATGGGGCTCGTTAGGTGAATCCCACTCTAAAGGTTTGAATGAATTGCTTTACAGAAAAGGTGGACTTTCAGGAGAGACCTGCAAGAGGAAGGTACTTTGTGATGGTGTTCCAGACACAAGGAACAACAAAAGGGAATAGTAGTAGCTTTGCTGAAAGGAGCAGGAGGCCTTCAGGCAATTGTGGGAGACAAGAGGTTATGGAAAAGAGCATATTGTCCAACAAGAGTGGTGAATTATTTTGGCAGCAGAAATCTGGACAGAGGCAAGAGGAATACGCTAAGACATAGGAAGGCCAGAGAGAGGAAAGTTGCAAGCGTCAATAAGAAAGATGACCGGAGAATGAACTAGAGCTTTAGTCAAGAGGATGGAGATTGAGAAGTATAATTTTCACAATGCCGCCCCGGCAAAACTGATAAGGTTGGATGACAGATTGAATATGGGGTAGCAAATGTACATGGAGTAAGCCAATGCTTCTTGCCAAATCAACAGGATCAAGGGATAAAGAACAATCAATGAGAGGATAGCCTGGGAAGAAAGTTGAGAAGCTTAGTTTTGAACATACTGAGTTTGAGAGAGAGGTAGAACAATCAGATAGGCAGGATCAGAGGGAACGGGAAAGCTCTCAAGTGGAGACGTAGACCGAGGGGTCATGTTTTAAATGAGCCTTCCCCAACCTGGTTCCTTCTAGATGCTGTGGCTACCAAGTAGGGCTGGGTTATATATCGATATATCGTCCAAAACCAGTTTGAAGTCCTCTATCATATCGGTTTCATAAATTTTGACCTGGCAATATATCACAAATCATGGTGTGTGTGTGTGCGTGCAAAAATCACAATGTGGGAAAAACAATGAAGCCAGCCAATGCCTCTACATAGCTCCATCCTTAATTCAAACATTGTGATATATTGATATATTACAATGTTTAGCTGGTGATATATCACAATGTTGAAAACCAGGTATCACCCAGCCCTACTCCCAAGAATGGTGGGAGGTGCAATCCAAACATCTGGAGGGCACCAACTTGGGAAAGGTTGCTTTAATTGGTGAATTTTTGATACTATATTTCAGCTTACTTGCTTCCAAAATTATTATTATTATTTTGCTGATGAAGAGCGAGCTTCAACTCAAAAGGCACTGGGACTACTGCTTCTGTAATATATTCAGTTTTGTACCTTATGAACATTACAGCAGGTTGCATCCAACTAAGTCATACTCAAGTGTAGACCCACTGAAATCAGTGGATGTAAAATTAATCAAGACCATAAATTTTAATGGAGTGAATTGAATGCTGTTGATGCACAAGCAGAACCACTAGTGCTAAGAGCTTCCAGCAAACTCCCCCTGCCCCGGGTCCTGTGCTCACTCACAAAATTAGCTCTAAGGGGTTGGGGAACCTCCTGGAACATATTCTGCAGGCACATCAGGGGAAATGCCCCACTGTGCAAGTGAAAGTCTGCTTGCGTAATGGTGGATTCCCCAATGGGTCAACTCTGAATGTAACTTAGCTTGCTACAACCCTACTTTTTATTTTCACTAATGGGCAACACCCTTTGATGTGCTATGCATGCAGTGATAAGAAAGTTCCTTTCTCCTCTTTGCCCAGTACTCATGAGACAGCACAAAAAGGAGCAGGCAAGGAAAAAATATTATAATGACACCAGTAACTCTGCCCTCACTGGTGCGTTCTTGGGTCCCAGTTCCACTTCCTGCCTCTGGCTAGTAGACTACCTCCTGGT
Source organism: Podarcis siculus (assembly GCA_034642415.1). Lineage (NCBI taxonomy): Eukaryota > Metazoa > Chordata > Lepidosauria > Squamata > Lacertidae > Podarcis > Podarcis siculus. The sequence goes on along the minus strand of JAXCMG010000049.1, from coordinate 5,232,231 downwards.
CAGTCTGAAAATACCGTAAACTGAGATGGGGGGGGGGGGAATGAAGCAGGGAAAAGGAGTGTAAAGGGAAGCAGCAACCAGGTCAAAGGTAGCATCCTTGGGAGGCGGAGCAGTCTGCTTCCTGCCATCTTCAGCAATGAAGGTGCCAGTGGTTCCCCATGCCTGATCATCTTATGCCTACTGGGCACTGGGATTTGTCCTCCCACTGCAGGCAACCCAATATCAGTCAAGAAGTACTAAATATTACAGCAAAGTCAATGATCAAATCTAAATACTGGTATCTGGTGTCAGGTGTAAAATACTATACCCAATATTCTGCAAATATGCAATCTTAACATTTGCAGGAGGAGAACTTTTGAGGACGGGGATTTGTTTCAGCTCTAGTGCCGCCTGCTGTCCAATCTCTAAAAGGAAGACCCGTCAGCAGGCAGGACTTACCCACAGCCCGGAACAAGCAGGCCCCATCTTCCTTCATCTGTTTTATGATGAACCCTTTCTTCTCTCTCAGCGCCTTCTCGAACCTGTGTTCCTGCTGGTGACAGGAGGGGCAGATGTCAGCAAGTTAGACGGCAACCCCATCCCCCAAACCAGAAAGGGTGACATATCCTACTCTTTCTCCAGTTCCCCATATGGCAACCCAAACACGGGGCACCAGCTTTAAAATCCACAACTGGAACAGAAAGGGTTACCCCCATGCATGGCTCCACTGTGCCCCCTAGAGGCTGACCCATGCAAAGAGTTGGCCATTATTATAGCCCCTGGGCTTATCAATGGAGACACCATGGGATCCCAACAGTGATCCAATCATGGCAGTTTTAATGAGGGATGATACTGGACTTCCATGCCCACAACACAGTCATAGGACAAGTCTCAGCAACTTCTGCAAGCTCATTTGGCACAAGGCTCTCATCCAGCTCTCATCCTGAGAAATATACATTTGGCAATATGTCTACAACACGTGCAATTGCTGTGTGTTTTAAGAGGAGCATTACAATATCATGTTGGGTTACACAAATGCCCCTTCCACATTTCCATACTCAAGATGCCCCACACACCTATGATCCAATCTCAGTGCTCTTCACCAAAAATGCATTGACTATAAGAGTAAGGAAAAATACATTATTTTAGTATCTCATCCCAGTTTTGTTACTGTTTGCTTTGAAAATTAATAAAAATCCATTTAAAATCCCAAGAAGGGTCTTCCTCACAGTGCCAGACAGGAAGAAGTATTTGTGCAAACTGCTTCATTACTGAATCAAGATTAAAGATATTTAATTCCTCACTACAAAGCTTTTTCAGACTTGGCCTTACAGAACGAAAGTTGCAACTTTTACGATTACTCCTGAAGGAAGAATCTATGTCCCAAGATGGATTGAGCTGTAATAAATATTAAAAGCACTCTTTTCAGAACTAGTTTCTCTCTTTTTTGGCATTCTAGTAGGTCAGCTCTGACTGTATGTATGTATGTAAACAGAAGGCAAGCAGCTGCATTTAGCCAGGAGGGTAAATCTACAATTCTGCATTACGACCAATACTCCAAGAATGCTGGGCGAGAACTACTTATTTCAATGGGCTGGCTCAGGAGAAGACATCCCTGTGGACCACTGAATCTTAAAAGGCTTAATACTAATCCCCTTCAACAACTTACACTAGAATAGTTCAGAACTTGTCAGAACTTCCAAAGAAAAGTACACTTGTGTTTTCTGGCTCAAATGATTGTGCTGCCATCTTCTGGCAACAAGTGGACATGCATGCCCACAGGCTGCCAAACTGTTCTTCCAGAGCTCCCCTTCTTAGCAAAGCTCAGCCTTCCTTGTCCCTATTATCACATTTTCTCTACCTAAATTGAATAACTGGTGTGAGGAGAACCATTAGTGGTATTTGGGGTTCTGGAAAAAGACAAGGAAGATGTGCTGTGTGGTGCTCTTTCCAAACATTTTGTACAGGGCAGACAATATACTTGGTCATCTGGATCAACTTGACAGGATCCAGAAAATCAAAGAGCAAAAAGCATCAAACACAACAAACTCCCCATGAATTTCACAGACAGGTAATGTAAAGCAGACAAGCATTTTCACCTCCTTATTACAATGGAGGCTGGAGGCAGTGTTTTGACTGAGACTGCTTGTGACGCTGTGGATGAGACTCATTTTGAGCTAAAATGTCCAAGCTCATAGATTATTCTATTAACTGCTGCACTAGCAGTCCGGGTCTAACCCCCTCTCCCAACTCCACACACACACACACACACACCCCAACAACCTATACAATGCAAATCATAGTGAGCAGATTTATTAAACGATTCATAAAATATCTTTCAGGGCAACATTGTCTTGCATAAATAGAAAGCTGTCTAGATCATCCCAGTACCCGTAATACACTTTTGTATCTTTGGGGGGTGGGGCTACAACAGCTTTAGCTCATTTTTCGTACCAACTACCACTCTGGAAATTTTCACAATGACACTTTTATAACCAAGTGTTCAAAATTCGCCAAGCGCCAGGTGCATTTTGTACCTTGCTATCGGTCACCTGCGACCAAGTGAAGAAGTCTGGGCACCAGGATGACGGCTGACGTCTCCATCTGGAGGGGCATGTCTGGAGATCCTTGGATCTTGCCTGTTTTCACACCCTAACAGCACATCCTTTAGAATTCTAATCATGATATTTTATCTGCACAAGCAGAACAAATTTCAGGAACCAAAAAGTTGCATTGAAAAATACAACTTTCAAGCCATCTGGCCCACAAATGGCAACTAGATGTTCCGTTCTGGTGACTGTAACCCCGGTTTAAGGAGCCATTTGGTGCCTAGATTATATATCTAAGTTTCTAACACTATTTACAACCTATGTTACTGCCTAGAAAACTGGGTTGAGACATAAGCAGAACATTTTAATGTTATTTTAATTGGTTTTAAAAATACACAGATGCAAACTATCCTGAGATCATTTATGAGGGCTTAAAAATTTAATAAATACATAAACCACCTCAGAGTTCTGACAAACGTATAGGCTATCTCACAACAGCTGCACAGAGAAATGTTGCTACTTTCAGACAGGCTAATGAAAGATGCAGCTCAACAGGTTGCACACAGCACGCTCATTATGTGAGCATGAAAATCGCTGAAAATTTTCAAATCTAATTACCTCAATCACAGGAACTAAGGCATACTTTAAAAAAGAAAAGAAAAATAAACTTCATTTAACAGAAACTAAATCTCTGTCTCTTCACAACTATGAGGGCTGAATGAGTTTTCTTTTTCTTCCAGTGAAAGTTCAGATTCCACAACCTCTTCCCCAGTCTAGGACAACAATGACCTTCACAAAACATTTGCAGACAACTGCTAGTGTACACTGACAACTGAATGATGAACTTCTTGCAACTTGGAAATATTTAGACAAGTATATATCTTAGAGACCCGGAAGGCATTCTACCACCAAAATCTAGCAGCGCAGTAATAATAAATATGTTGAACTATGCAGAAAGAGAGACACAACCCCAAATTTTCCAGTACAGGGACTATTTTAGACTTCTCCATTCTGAAATTCACAACAGCACCTGCTCATTCACACCACACAGTGCATGTGTACTCCTCCCGCCCCCACGATCTATGTAAGGCACTGCATATTTACAGAATCAGGCAACAGCTGCTCCCTATTTCTTACTAAGCAGGTGGAACACACTTCTTTCATTGACTAACAGAAATAATATGAACATCATATGCGGCCCCAAAAGCTCTTCCATAAAAGCTTTTCTGAACAAAACAAACTCTCATTTTCTGTCCTTCCTTCCAGTGGTTGTTTTTCACTCTGGCTAAATTATGTTTGCTATTCTTTTAAAAAAGCTCTCCTCACCCCACCTTTTCCTTTGCATGAGTTCACAGTTAAAACGGCAGAGTATTTGATTTTCTGCTGGGACTATTTAGGAATGAATGCCTAGAGTATTTCAGATTCCTGAGCTCTCAGCCCTCACCTGTGGATGATTCACTTCAGCTACCTGCCGTGTTTTGGAAGTGTGTGTATTAATCACCCACTTCCTCTGATGAACAACAGTCCCACATCGCTTCAACACACTAATAAACCTGACCAACAAGTCCTCAACTTCAGAGTCTTTGCATATACAATTATAGTTCCCAGGCATGTGCCTACTCCATGTTTTAAGGATATACAACTGCCTTTCACAATTATGTGGAACACTGGCAAAACTCAGCAACCACAGTTTGAGAATGAATTCTCAGAACAAAGTTCTCCCAGTCTCCCATTCATTTCAACTGATGCCTTTTCTGTCCAGACACCGCCCAAGCAAGTTCAAATTTCCTATGTGCTCTCTTCTATACAGCACTTTAAAGTGCATCCTATTACATTAATGGACTAAGAGCAATGTTTTGCCATGTTGTTTGGCCTAAATATTTATTTTTTAAAAAACATTGCTGGCCAAGGGGGCCAACCCAAGGAATGGCATAGGGGAAGGGGAGGCTTTAAGTTTTTCCATCTGCCACAGTCCCAGTCAGAAGAACTGGACTACACCTTTCTGCTATTTGTCAAAAAAAGAAGCAAACTTCTACACCAGTTATTTGTAAAAAAATGAAACAAAAAACACCCAAGGCAAAATCATGAACCTTATGTCTACTTTGGCCCTGAATTCAGAACACTGGAGCAATGAGAGGAATTCAGTGATTACCATGGAACTTTATTTGTCCCCGAGACGTGACAGAATCTGACCATCTTCATGTCACATATTCCCCACACAGAAAGTATTTTCATGTAGGAAGAAACAATTATAAAACCCACTAACATATATTGCATGGTGATGGTAAACACATAACACACACACACACACACACACACACACACACACACACACACACACAATGGCTACATTCACACATTGTGCCAAATCATGGTTTTGTGAGGCATGAATGAGCCTAGCCTCCTCCCAAGCTCATACTCCCTTCCCTTTCCTTCTGTGTAGCCAGGAGGAGGTGTTGTCAAGCTGAACTCTTTCTCCTACATGCGGGAGAAAAGGGGATTGGGAGAGGCAAAGTGCAAATCTGGGAGGAGCTAGGTTCATTCACCTCTCATAGCTAAATAAATGCACATGCTAGAAAGCACCAATTGGCTCATAAAACAGATGCGTTCAGCTACCACACAATTATCTACTATACTCAAGGACTTTATGTCTAGAAGACAAGTGATCTGTGGATTGAACCTGGAATCTTCTGCATGCAAAGAAGATGCTCTACCACTGAGCTCTGGCTGTCCCCCAATCATGCAAACTTCTCACACAGGCTTGCAATTGGAGGCTAGGATTCATCAAGCAGGGAATTATTTTCAAGTGACTATGACACACGGGCAAAAACCCACTCTTTAACCATTTTTCGCACCCTCCTCCTCAACAACATAGCATTCAAATAACTCTTTATCCACAGCTATTGTGCGCTCACCACACGACTGTCATGTACTATGACAGCTTGGTGTGTTAGTGCACATGCACAAGCTGACCTTCAGAACCCTGCACACAGTCACACTGTAGAGAAAAAGAAACTCCCTGAACCTGTAGGTGTGAACATCTCTGGTGGACATGCAAGAGCAAGATAGTTGGGACAACTAGGTGAAGGCAACAGTGGCGTAGCGTGGGGGGTGCAGGGGGGGCCAGCCGCACCGGGCGCAACATCTGGGGTTAGGGCAAATCCATGGGTTAGGGGGCGCAAATCCACGGGTTAGGGGGCGCAAATTACTTGCCTTGCCCCGGGTGCTGACAACCCACGCTACGCCGCTGGAAGGCAAACACTTATTTCTACAAAGTGGTGCACCGTGTTAAGATGGAATCTGACTGAATACTGCAGCAATTACGTGTCCTGAGACGTTTAAGGCTCTATAGGTCAAAACCAGGCATAGGCAAACTCCGGCCCTCCAGATGTTTTGGAACTGCAATTCCCATGGTCCCTAGCTAACAGGACTAGTGGTCAGGGATGATGGGAATTGTAGTCTCAAAACATCTGGAGGGCCGGAGTTTGCCTATGCCTGGTCAAAATCAACACTGAATTGGGCCCAGAAACTAATTGGCAGTCAATTACTCAGGCCAGGATCAGACCTTGCCCTGGTGAGCCATTTGGCTGCAGCCACACATATAACACATTGCAGTAGTCTAACCTAGAGGTTACCAGAGCATAGACAACAGAAGTTAGGCTACTACTGTCCAGAAAGGGGCACAGCTGGGCCATTGGCCAAAGCTGATAGAAGACACTACACACCACTGAGGCCACCTGAGACTCAAGCAACAGCAATGGATTCTGACGTATGCCTTCAAGGTTGCCTTCAGTGCTACTAGGTAGGCTCGATGGTGAGCCCTCAACAGTGTTGGACTGCATTCATTTCCTCCATTTGTATTTGAGCAGTCTCCGAGCTTGTTTCCTTGCCCTAAGCTAGAGTATACCAGGGAGCCAAACAGGCTCCACGAAGTAGGAGAAGGCACTCAGAGGCGATCGTGTCAATGGTCTAACCATTTGGCTGTTCCAGAGGTCAGCCAGGACTTCAACAGGACCACCAGTCATATCAGCTGGAAAATCTCCCAAAGCTGTTTGGAAACCCATTGGATCCATCAGTCTCTAAGAAAAAACCTCCCTAGTAAGTACCACTCCTCTGTAGAGCAGAAAAGATGCTCAAAGCCTAAATCTCAACAGGAAGTGATTTGACCATGACAAGGAACTGATGTCAATATCTCCTACTTTCAGATCACCATCTTCCTTCCTAGTTGAGAAAACAAGGTCCAGAGTGTGACCTGCCACATGCGTTGGGCCGATGGCATTTTTAGACAGCCCCATGGTTCTCATGGCAGCCATGAAGTCCTAAGCCTCCCCAGAGTTGCCTTGGCATGGATGTTGATGTCCCCCAGAACCAACAGTCTGGGAGTTCTCAACACTGCCACTGCCACTAGCTCTGTCAGGGAGACTGGAGGGCAGCAAGGCAGGCAGTAAACTAGCAGAATCCCTCATCTGTCACAATTGCTCAATGCCAGGAACACACACTCTAGATCCCTCCCCCAACTGGACAGAAACAGAGAGAATGAATTTCTACAGCAACTCCCTGACCCTTAAGTCTGCCCTGATACTGCATGGAGTATCCATGTGGGCACAGCTGGGTGAGACCAACTCACCCACCCAGGTCTCAGTGATACAGAGCAGATCGGCCCCCTCATCCATAAGCAGATCATGAGAGGTCTTATTCAGAGCCAACTTGGTATTCAGCAACAGCAGCCACAGACTTGAGGGGTAGCTGATAGGACAATTGCAATTCCCAAGGTTGGAGGAGGGACTGGAAGATGCTGTCTGCTGAGCTTGGGCAGGTTGCAAAAACAGTGTATCAAGGAACTAATTGCAGTATATGGCCTCAAGAAGTATGTGTGATGCAGGCCTCCCTCTGAGATTATCTCCTCTCATGCTTCCCATCACAACTGCTGGCCGACCCACTGGGGGAAATGTTAGGAGCAATACCTAATCAATACAGCAAAAGCACTGCCAAAAGCACTCACAGTGGCTGTTCTGTAGCATAGAACTCCCTTCCCTGGAGAGTTAGAATGGAAGTGTTTTCCAGAGCAAGGGTGAATTACTCACATATGCCCATTTATCAATTGATGTGTGGATCTAGCACCACAGATCAATTGTCACAAAACTTAGCTTTCTAACCCACTGAAGTAGCCTCAGACACAACACTTCAAATGAGGTAGTGTACACCGTGAAGTCATCAAGCGACACACCCCCATGTGATTCCACCTCAGACTTGCCATTTGATAGGTCTGTCCTGAAACCATTTTGCCCCTCCCCCACCCAACACTGCACATTTCTACACTACTCACAGTTGTTGCTGACATCCCAGTCATGGGCATGCATCATAAGGAAATATGATAACTAGGTTGGGGTTGTCAACATAAAGCAGCTGGTGTGAGGTGCCAAGCTGGCCCTTGTCATCATTTAACTGAATCATATACATAGATTTTCTGTAAATATTTATAATAGCTTTCGATTTGACATTTTTCATATAATTTACTTGCTCTGAGCATTTGGGTATGGCAACATAAACATTTACCAATAAAACAGAAAACGTAATCTGGCTTCTTTTTCAGAACACGAAAATGCTGTAGCTTTCCTAAGCATTTTGCTTAGCTGCCCTATTCTTAAATATAAGATTTTCCCCACTGCCCAGTATTCAGGCCAAATCCATCATGCTGCAATTTAAAACAGCTGCCTTCCTTTTTCCTCTATAGCAGTGGGAAATGGTATTTCACTCACTTTATTGCTGCATCTGGCAGAATCTTAAGCTAAATTCCAAACCATCAAGAATTCTGTTTCAACCATTTGACATCTGGATTTTACATCACTCCCCACCCCCCAAAACCAGGATGGTGGTGCTAGCTATTCCAAGTCTGCCTACGATCATTTGCCACGTTAATTGCAGACTCAACGTCTGCTTCTAGACTGGACTGCCAGGTCAAAATGTTTAGAAGACACTGAAAAGGCAATCTAGAGTATGTCCCAGAATCCTCTGCAGCACACAGGGTTTTTGTGGCCAATATATAGATGTAGAAAGTGTTTTCTGAAGATAAGAAAGCCTGAAGAGGTTTGCTAAAGAAGGGGGGGTGCGCGCGCGCTGTGGCTCTCCTGATGTTGGATTCCAAATCCCATCAGTGAGGCCAGAGGTCAGGAAAGACGGGAGCTGTAGCTCAGCAGCATCTGGAAGGATCACAGGTTAGCCACCCCAGTAGTAAGTATCTCAAGCTAGCTTACAAAAGCATTTTTCTGCAGGAGGCCTGAGAGATAATTCCCTTGTTTTCAGGGAAAGTCATCTGAAATATTTTCCTTCTTCCCTCCCTCCCTGCAAGCTTGGGATCATGACCTTGTGGGATACAGCAATAGCTTAATATAAAGGACAATCTGCTTCTGAGTGGACCAAGAGGTTCCCTTTCCTATAATAGTTTACCAACAGGATCAGAACACCCAATATTAGCCATCAACAAATGACAGTTTGCTGCAGACAACAATGACCTAAGCCATACTTAACAGTGAGACCAAACTAGGACTGATCTAGGAACCTACCTGCATGGAATAGCCACAGACCTACATGGGGGTGGGGTGGGGGCTCAAACCTCAGTGATCATGCACCAAATCCAGCCTCCAACTTTCCAAATAAAGGTTCTCAGGTAGGAAGTCCAGAAGTCAGTCCTGTGCTCAAGACCCTAGAGAACCACTGCCAGTCCAAGGAAACAATACTGGGCTGGATGGGCTGACTTAATACAAGTCAGTTTCATGTATCTGCATGCCACTCTTGCAGAAAACCTTATTTCTTCCAGCACACATATTTCCTCAGTCTGCCCATTCTCAAAACAGACTCTTCTCCCCATAGTTATTCATCTCCCAAATGTCTTTACAAACAACTTAACTGTAATAAAGCGTAGAGACCCACCAACCCCCCATGCCACTACTTTTGTTGTCTTCTAAATTGGACCCTCTCCACACCTACTCTATCACTTTCGAGCTAAGCAAATCCAATTTCTTTACAGAGACAAGTTTCTCTCAAGCAAAGATCCCACCCCTTTCTGAATGCAATACTTCCATTTTTAGTATCAAAAGGTTGTCTGGAGTCACAGGATGGAAGATGCCATTTCTATACAGACAAAGGCCCCATCAATCCTTCCTTCTCAAAGATGATCTCAGGTGTCACAACTACAAGCTAAAAGGCAATGTAACCCAACAGAGAATAATTATTTGGTTCCCTTTTGTACTCCATACCATATCCAGACCCAGTATTCATTCCAGTGTTTCTACCTACAACTATAAAACAAGGGTTCCTGTTTTAACTCACAGCATTGAACTGAAAGATTTCCTGTAACCTTTCCTCAAAGAGAGATCCCCATCTCTCTCTTGCCCCCTAAGATAACTTCATATTCTATGTTATTTTCTTTTCAAATGATGTTGAAACCCTTCTGCATCAATCGGCACAGATAAGCAAAATATTTCCCCTCACACCCATTCCCTTTATTTGTCTCACCTGGCTCCATGACATTGTCCCACCCTTCAGTAATAGTTAAAAATCTTACAATTGCCAGAGCAAGCCTCCCCCTCTTTCAACCAAAGGGCAATCTTTTCTCTATTAAACAGCTAGGCACCAATAACCCCACATAAAAGGGATCCTGCTTTCTCCTAAGGGAGGCCTCACAATTTAATATGCCATGTAAGTCACATTCCTGCCAACACAGTGAATCTGCACACTTCTTTTTTTTTTACAAAGGATACCAGAAACCAAACATTACTGGAGAGACAGCTCCCCTCTTTTCAATGGGAGCCTTTCAGATTCTGCTTTCACCTGCTCCTAGGGATAACTTCAAACAAATCCAGCCCAAGTGATGCTGCAGGAACCCTCAACTGTGAACAAACCCTGGGAGCAGCATGGCTAGTTGACATACTACGCTTTGATGTGTACCCATTATATAGCTAGGACGTATTTCAGTGGGAGGGCGCAAAACGCGTGCATCACGCGAGGTAAATTAAACAATTAAACCATGCACTCCCCATGGCCGGACACCTCCGGCTGTAGGGCAATAGGGAAGCGTGCAGCCCAGCATGAAACGAAGGTGCCAAGCAGCAAGCACCCCCCCCCAAAAGCCCGTGGGCTCCATAGGCCTCCGACAGGGTTAAGGACCCCGCCGTCCGCTCCCCACCCCCACGAAGTACCTGCTCCACGGTGGCCGGGTCCATGCTCTCGATGCGGGCCGCCGCTGTCTCGTACTCGTCCTCACTGTTGTAGCCGGCGCCGGCCTCATCCTGCTCGGGGCTGTTGCCTCCGGCTCCCCCGGGCCCCGCGGCTCCCAGCCCGCCGCCGGACCCTCCGCGCCGCCGCCTCTTGCTGTGCCCGGGGCCGGAGCAGCAGCCGCCCCCGACCCCGCCCCGCGCCTCGGCCACTCCGGGGTCCAGCAGCCCGAGGCCCGGCCCGTCGCCGCCGGCTCCCACTCCGGGGTTGGGCGGCGGGGGGGAGCCGGCGGGGGGCAGCCCCCAGCGGGGCGGCGGAGGCGGCGGCGAGGCCCGGGGACGGGCGCCGCCGCGCCCCGAGTGCGGGTCGCCGGGGCCCCCGCCTCCCCCGACGCCTCCGCCGGGGCCTCGCGGGTGCGAGTCGGAGCCCGAGCAGCCTCGCGGGTCCGGACCTCCCACGCCGCCGGGGCCCCCGGGACCCCCCGGGCCGCCCCCTCGGGAGCCGGGCTGGTCCCTATCGCCGTCCCCCGCTGCCGGGCAGGCCTTCTTCTTGGGCAGGATAGTCATGGCGAGGGCGGGGAGGGCCCGGAGACCGGCGGGGAGGGAGGTTCAAGGGGGCGAGGGGTGACAGTTGCCCCGACGACGAGGGGGCGGGGGGGGCTCGGACAGGGCGAAGGCGGGTCAAGGGTCGGGGCGGGCGGGAGAAAGCGGCGCCCGGGAGAGAGGAGCGCCTGAGGGGAGGCGGAGGGCCGCGCACCGGGGACGGCGAGGGCCAAGGGGGCCCCGCAGGTTACCCGGATGAGGAGGGCGAAGAAACAGGGTTACCCGGATGAAGAGGGCTCCGCGGGGGAGGCGGAGGGAGGGCGGCCGGGAGCGGGGGGCTCTCTCTGAGGGAAGCGGGGAAGGCGGCGGCAAATGCCCGGATGGCCGGATCAACCGCGGCGCATCGCTTCCCCCGCCGCCGCCGCCGCCGCCGCTCAGTAGGGAGCGCGCCCGTCAATTCCCCGCCAGGCGCCGGAGCTTCTCCCGAGGAGCCCACACCAGCCGGGTCGGCCTCGTCCCCAATTTCTCCTCAGAGGCTTTCGGGCCTTTCGCGGGCTCCGGAAAGAGGCGCCGGCGGCGGCGGCGGCTACTACTACTACTACTACGGCCCGTCTGCGGGCCCGGCCTAGTGTCAACATCAACACAGCCGGCCTCTGACCCCGGCGAGCTCGACTTCCGTTTCCACGCCCCCTGGCAACAGGTGAGGCGGGCCCTGGGCAGGCCGTAGCAACCGCGGCTAGCCGCGCGCTCGTTGGCCGGGAGTGACGGATGTCCGTCACTGAGTGGCTGGCGCCGCTGCCGGTCGGGGTGATGTCCCGCCTCTTTCCACTTTCCCTCCTCCCCGTCCCCTTTTTGCGAGAGCGAAGGAGGGAGGCGGGAGTATTGTTTCCCTTGTCAGCATAGCTTGTTCCGATAGGCTAGAGAAAGTAGTTGCCGTTTCTTCATTCGCCGGCGGACACGGACCTGAACCGTGATTGGCGGAAAGTGGCCGGTTACCTCCTATTGGCTTGGAGCTATCCCAGGGTCGGAAATTGATAGATTGGACGCGAGTTCCTACAGCTGGTTGGCATATAGAATCTTATAAAGCTGATTGGTTGATTGGTTCCTAATGTGCCTTATCCCATACAGTTAGGCAGGAATCTGCGTGCTCCAGAAAAGACTTATTCATTATAGCGATTAGATTTTTCTATATAAATTATTAATACTGCAATGCAATTTTTAATATACCTGGCCTCTTTGGGCTCTAAAAAAGCCTTACTTATTGAGGCTGCGACCCCTTTGGGAACAGGAATTAATAATATACCCGTGGGCTTAGGGGGAATCTTCTGCAACATTTTCTGAGCCCATGCATAGGACTAGAAAACCCAATAAACAAGCATATTATAGCCCAGGTAGCACCATTTATGATGCTGCTTGTGGCCGGCGGCTTTAAAGGGTAAAAGGTAAAGGGACCCCTGACCATTAGGTCCAGTCGTGGCCGACTCTGGGGTTGCGGCGCTCATCTCGCTTTATCAGCCAAGGGAGCCGGCGTACAGCTTCCGGGTCATGTGGCCAGCATGACTAAGCCGCTTCTGGCGAACCAGAGCAGCGCATGGAAACGCCGTTTACCTTCCCGCCAGAGCAGTACCTATTTATCTACTTGCACTTTGACATGCTTTCGAACTGCTAGGTTGGCAGGAGCAGGGACTGAACAATGGGAGCTCACCCCATCACGGGGATTCGAACTGCCGACCTTCTGATCGGCAAGTCCTAGGCTCTATGGTTTAACCCACAGCGCCACCCGTGTCCCTTGGCTTTAAAGGGAGATCTGACAAATTCGTGGAGAAAAGGGCTAAAGCTCGTGACAGCAAAGTGGAACACCCACATTTAAGAAGCAGTGTCTCTGTACAACAGTTGCAGAGGGGACAGTGGTAGGGGAGGGCGACAGTATTTGCTTTGTGCCCTTCTTGTGTGCTTCTGGAAGGCATCTGGCCAGACGTTTTTTGCAATAGTAGTTGGAGGTTTGACCTTCTGATCTAGCAAGGCGCTAGGTGTGTGTGTGCCTGTCACACTCTCTCTCACCACACACACTCTTTCATTGATAACTAAAGGGCTGGGAGACTTTTATTGGACAACCAGATGCAAACCTACAGACATTTTGTGTCGTTTATTGAAAACAGTCATAACTTTTCTATACTTTTATTTTAGCCCTCCATTCTAGCTCCGGATACCCCTGTTGCAAGTTCCCTGGCGTGATGTGGCAGGCGGCCTTGCCATACTTATTTAATTGGGTTTAATTTAATTAGATTTTTAAGATTCCACGTCAACCAGCTTTACAGAAAACAACAGACTATTTTGTGATAGGACTCAGAGCTCACTTCTTGAACACTAAGATATTGATAACTGGAATTCATAAGCATCATTCTTCTCTGCATGTGCAGATTGCTTGTCAGAGAGAGCTCCTTTTCAGCATATTTAAATATCTGTTACGCTGTGTGTGTGTGTGTGTGTGTGTATAAATAATTTTTACTTTTTAAAGTAATCAAAATCAAATGATAATGTTCCCAAATTCTACACTCATTAATATCAGTCTACAAATTTTATTACACTCTACATATGAGTGTAATCCCCAACACAGATGATTTATTAATTATCTTGGCCCCCATCTAAGCCATGCCTTCATAGTTTTAATAAATAGGAATTATAGTCCACTAGTTCCCCCCTCCAACTTGGTTAGAAAAATATTCATGTAATATTTCTTATAATGACATGAAAATGATTTTTAACAAACATGGAACTGGTCGGCCCAGGCCCCCAAAATTGTTACATCCATCTCCAAATCCTCATACGCCTCAAAATCTTAGAATAAGAATAGAGCACATGACTTTTGTTTGAGCTCTCATCCAATTTTCTTTATTGGCACAAAACTACAGTAGCATCCACCTTCTTCAAGCATCTCTTGTCTCCAGCACCTTCTCCCTCATTGCACCTCAGTGATGACCCCTCCAAGACCCCCAAACACCCCAGACTTTCTCCTCCTGCATTCACACATTTCTAAGATAAATCTCTCTTCAGGTCAGTTTTATTCTCCCCATTTGTACACAAACAGGAACCTGAGTTGAAGTGACTTGACCAAGGTCACACACAGCACATTTACAGATAACATGGGAACTAGAAGTCTTCATTTCCAGCCCTGACAACTCTGTCCATGGTAAGGGATCAAGTTCAGCCTAATTTCTACCACTAACAGAACTGAGTGGTAAAGCCTTTCTTGGACTGCAGCACTTTAGATTGCCGATGACTTTGTTTGGTTTGCATATTTGAATGCTTCCTTATAACAACAAAATCTGGCTTCATGCAGAAAATTAGCATGTCAGGGTCAAAGAATGGTAGAGTTGGAAGGACCCCCGAGGGTCACCGAAACCCCTACAATGCAGGATCTCAACTAAAGTATCTATGAGAGATGGCCACCCTCTAGTGGAAAACCTCCAGTGAAGGAGAGTTCACTGCCTTCCAAGGGAATCCATTCCACTGTCAAACAGCTTGTACCATCAGACAGTTCTTCCTGATGTTTAGTTGGAATCTCCTTTCTTCCGGAGCAGAGGAAAACAAATTTGCTCCATCTTCCATGGGACAGTCCTTTAGATATTTGAAAATGGCTATCACATCTCCTCTCAGTGTCCTCTTTTCCAGGCTAAACATACCAACTCCCTCAACGGTTCCTCATAAGGCTTGGTTTCCAGACGCTTGATCATCTTGCTTGCCCTCCTGCACATGTTCCAGCTTGTCAACATCCTTCTTAAATTGTGGTGCCCAGAACTGGACACAGAGGTACACCAGGTGTGGGTCTGCCCAAGGCAGAATAAAATGGTACTATTACTTCCCTTGATCCAGACACTATACTTCTGTTGATGCAGCCTAGAATAGCATGAGCTTTTTCTGATGCTGCATCAAAGGATTCTGTCTAGTCTTCTCCCTCCCTAGACATTTTACTTCTTTAGATACAGGGAGGCCTTTTTTCATGGAGGAGCCTTCAGACACCACCCACTGTGCAGCATGAAGTTATACAGCTGGGATAAAGCTTTACCACTTGATTCTGCTTCAGTATTACCAGGCATGCTAGAATTCTCCTACAGACACAACACTCGAGGGACTCCACTGGAGGGGCTATATTTTTTGCTCTCTTGTACATAACCAGATGGAGTTGCTCAGTGCAGCACCAGCTGAAGGAAAGCAGTTCCTAGTATGGCCATCAAATCTCGAACAACAGCCAGTGATGGGTTCTGATCAGCTCCTTCCATTTCTCTCAAGCAGCACCCTTAAGATCAGAGCGGAGGGAAATGACATCCTTCCCATTTTGTTTAGTGGCTTGCAGGAGCTGCCTTTTTGATGGAAAAATCTGGCTCCCTCCCACTCCTTTCTGCAAGAAGGTAGAGGAGGTGAAGGATTGCTCTTATGTTTAAGTCTCTAACTGCAGGAGGGGTAAAAGTGGAGTCTATGCTTGGAGTTTCTCCATCACCCTCTCCCCTTCACAAGAGGGTTTTTTTTAAAAAAACAAAAACAAAACAAGAAGTTGAGGCTTTGAAATGAAGAAACACGATTTTGCTGGGCCTGTGTTAGTGAACAAGTTGACATGTTGAGAAAGTCTACAGTGTGCGCAGAGCCAATAGTGATGCAACTGTTGCAACTGTAAATAATTTGTTTATTTAGCCTTACGTCCAGCTCATAAGTCATGTCATGTTTCCTTTGCCACAGCAAAACTGTTGAAAGAAGGCAGTGGACTCAGTGGGGAATCAGCTTTGGTCAAGTCCACAAATATTAGTTATGGTTAACTGTTGGCAAAATATGGGCCCGAAAGGGCAGCCCAGGGGCAGGGGGCTCTCCTTCCTGATCACTTGGAGAAGGTTCTGGCTTGCCACAGGTGAGTAGGGGTTTACAAGCCAGAAAACAGGGGAAGTGTACTTTGCATACATGTCTTTGAGCCATTCACAAAAGTGGTTCACCCCTTAATGAACTCTTGAGTGGATCCACTGGCCCGGCACACTTTGGCAATCTGCTTGTGTGAATTGGCTTCTTGAGTCTGGAAAGGAACAAATGGCATTTCCCCAAGTGTAAATAAGGGACTTCAACAGAATTATGTATCTCTGATTGTGGGGGAGAGGTAAAGAGAGGGTAGAGTTGGGGACCCATCGGTCTACAGTAGCAGATTTGGTCTCAAATTTCAGCAGCACCCCGTGTGATGCCAAAATTCAGCAAACCCCCTGCCTCTTGTGCTCCTCTCCCAGATTATAGTTGCAGCATCCCCAGCGGCACCCGCAAGGCTCCATGCCCAGTGTGGCCGAACTGGTTGCTCTCCCTTAAATCAGCGTCTGCTATCTACACTGTCAGCAGCCTTCCAGGGCTGCAGGCCGGGGTCTCTCCCAGTCCTGGCTGCAGATGCCATGGGGATTGAATCGGACCTTCTGCACCCAAAGCAAATACTGTATTTTTTGCTCTATGACTCACTTTTTCCCTCCTAAAAAGTAAGGGGAAATGTGTGTGCATCTTATGGAGCGAATGCAGGCTGCGCAGCTATCCCAGAAGCCAGAACAGCAAGAGGGATTACTGCTTTCACTGCACAGCGATCCCTCTTGCTGTTCTGGCTTCTGAGATTCAGAATATTTTTTTTCTTGTTTTCCTCCTCCAAAAACTAGGTGCATCTTGTGGTCTGGTGTGTCTTATAGAGCGAAAAATACAGTACTCTACCACTGGCTCCCCATTGGCTTTTGCCCACAGTGGTTAGTCCTACAGATATTCTGTGAACAGGGACTGCTGACAATAAATCCTAGACACACACACACACACACCCTCACACCTTGTTTCTCAGGGAATATCTGGGAGATTGCAGTTAGTTACTTCTGTAACAAGCAGTCCTCTCAGAAGACCTGTTTATTGAGCAAACATCCAGATTAGACAGCTGTTTAATGAGCATCCATCCTGATTTGTCTGCTGGGAGGTTAGATGCCATTGCATCCAAGCAAGTGTCTTTTGGGGAAGTGGATTTGCTGTGCAGGATCTCCCATTCAACTCTCATTGTGCAGCCCAAATTTGCCAGTGTATATTTGAATCCTACTGGAAGTGGGCAGAGTGGATAATGCATCTTGTGATTCTGCTCCTAGTCACCAAAGTAGCCACAGCAGTGTTCCACATGTGACCCGCTTCAGACGTTAGCAGTGCTCATGCAAGTATGACAGTGACATGGAGTTAGCCAGCTGCAATAAAGCCTGCATTGCCTCTGAATGGCACTCAGAATACCTTGGGCAGCTTGCCTTGTGGTAGAACTCCCTTTCCCAACAACATCTCACATGTCCAGATGTTTGGACAACAACTCCCATCAGCCCCTGACTATAACTCCCACTGGCTGGGGCTGATGGGAGTCATAGTCCAAAACATCTGGAAGGCACAAGATTGGCAATGGTTGGGATGGCACAGTGCTGCCCATCCTACACTGGGAAACTTGGAAGCAAGAGAAGGCAAATGGAGCTTCTTTTGGTGGGGGCATTGAATCTAGCAATGATTCAAGACTCCATAAGGAGGCCTACACTTAGAGGAGCTTAGCCATGGGCACATGGACAGACACACACACACCAAACCTAGGGTTGTCACTTGCCCCCTGAAAGATGGTCTGAACCCTAAACAGGTTTTCTGGGGGGTGGGGTGAGGGAGGAAACACCAGGTGAAAGTTTCCCCCACATAAATATGTGGTGCAGCTGAAATGTCACCTATTAGATTTCTGCCTGTGAAAACTACAGAGCATTTGTCAAGGATGCAACAACTCTACCTGTGCTAGAACCCAGAAAGTCTGGGAACCTAATCTATTCCACTGAGCAATTTAGGCGTGTGACTGGGATGGAAGAACAACAGCTCCAAAGAAACACACACACAAACACACACTCACTCCGCTCTTGACTTGGGTTACCCTAAATGGAAGACGGCTGTTTGTCCTTTGCATATGTCAAACCCTGGGAATATTGCTATCTGTTTCAAGAGGTTGGAGTATTCTTGTTTGGTACTGAGGAAGTTTGGGAATTTGGGACATTGTCCTCTGTGCTATACCTAGCAGGGAAAATGGAGCAGCATTTATGTTCAAGAGAAATGAAATAGTTATGCTCTGCTCCAAATCTGTCCATGTTGTCTCTCTCAAGCACCCCAGCCTGAGCAGGGGGGACAGGAACTGTAAACTACAGATTGCTCATCCAATAATTATCTCACCTCACACTGTGGGAGGTCAAGAGTGACCCCTGCGGTGTTGTGGGACACATTCAATGTGGTTCCAGATGTAAAAGAGTGACGAACAGCCAGAACAAATGCATCCTCGTGTCTTTGTTTAAAAGGAAAGTGGAGTAGAGATTTCATTCACAGTTACGTAACTGGAAGCCAGCCTGATTCTATGCAAATTTGCTTGGAAGTAAGTTCCACTTTGTTCAGTGTATCTTGATCCCAGCTAAGTGTGCATAGTATAAATTTAACCTCTGTTAGGGTATAAGGATCCCCCCCAACTTTTTTGCAGTAGAGAAATAGACACTGGAATGTTTGATTCAGCTCAAGGAACCTTGTTCTGATTCTTCTCACTTCCTCTCTACACCTCTGTGCCTTTGCGGCAGCCCTTAAATCCACTTATGAGAGATTTCCACCTCTTCTTGTGCCATTCATTCATCGCTCCCACTAGCAGACACTATGATTCTGTTCAAAACTGCATTTGAGTTAATTGATCAGCATTAAAGTGCCCTGAAATAACTGTTATTTCTTTAACCATCCAACAGGGGGAGATGTTGATTTACAGGTTATGTAATAATAGTTAGAAATGAAAACTCTGGTTAGAAAATGAATGTGGGGTCTGGGGCAAGAGACAGCCCAAGCACGCTCCATGTTTCACGTGGACCTATAGAAGGATGCTAACTTCAACACACCCACTTGGATCCCCCTATTGTGCCAGAGCTGGAGACTGACCAGAGGAATTTCGTCCCCCAGGCATCCTCATGCTCCATTCTTCCTCGTTCATTTGCTGCTGCTTCCCCCGACAAGGCCTATGTCATAAGCCACCAGACCTTATTCCTCTCTGAACTTAACTCACGGGTGACTCCTGGCTACCCAAGGCCATGCTGACTCCCCACCGGTAGCCAGGAGAGAGAAAGCCAAGACGCTGAGCAAAATAAAGAGTGGCCAGCAGATCAAAACAAAAATGGCTGATCCTGTTGAGAGAGCAACCTTTGCTGGACGCTGAGAGCCAGCCAGCTTGATGCATGCGACGGGACTTGTGGCTCGCTCGATACCTAGAACGGTATCCGCCATCCCACCCAAGTTCCTTTTCTGCCAGGTTCGGTTCCTTCTCCGGTGAGCACACAGAACAGTGCGAGGTTTTCAGGATCAAGAGCCAAGTCTCTCTTTCTCTCGCTTGATCATAACCTAAAAAATGTCCGGAGGAGAGGAACCACAGACCACAGACCTGCTCTGCAGGTTTGGTTCAGTTCTTCACAGCGTATCTTCCGTCAGGGTAGGCGGGTGGGGTAGGACTGGGGGACACGGCTGCACATGCCATGTGGTGCTCTGTAGCCGGGGGCTTTGGATCCCACTCTTTGGAGGTATAATACACATGCACAGTCTCGATGCTACGCAGTGGGGTGCAGGGCTGTGTGGGGTGTCGGGAGAATGATACATGAGATTCCCATGAGGTGTCGTGTTTTGGTGCAATAGACTTTTTTCTTTTTCTTTTTAAAGTGCAGTTTCCAAGTTACAGAACAGGTATCGGGAGGAGGGCAAAGAGAAAAAAGGCAGAGAGATAGACAGGGGGACAGGGGCTTCTAAGGCTCCGTCCGTCCCAGAAATGGCTCAGCCAGGAGAGGCAGAAGATTGGGGGTGGGGGGGCGGGAACTGGTTGGAAGCTTAGCCGGTCCTATTTCCATCCCTTTCCCCCAAAGGCTTCCTCATCTTTAGCTGGAACAAACTCCAGAATCCCTTGCTCTAACCACTAGGCAATACACCCCCCTACTCTGATCATGCTTAGGACCAGAATCAAAGAGCCTCGATCCTCAGAGCTTGCCTTTCCATCTGCAGATGGGCATCAACGGCGCACCTCCCGCTCTTGACCTCCCTCACCCAGCAATCTTGCAGTCCCACTATTAAGACCCCTGCCCTCCACAGCCAAAGGTAGGACCCAGAAGCCCCTGCTCCCTCTCCCTGCTGCTGTAATGCCCCTAAGCCCCCTCTCAGAGTCAAACTAGGGATTTTGACTCAGCCTGACCCCAACCTAAGGAGTAATAGGTTTGGTATAGTGTGGAAAAAAGTCTTCCGGATATGTTCCCGCTGTTGGGATATGTTCCCTATTACCACTGAGGTCCACCTATCGGAACCCAGTTTCCCCCGCATCGCTCCACCCCTTTGCGGTTGCATAGCATCGGGGACCCACCTCCCCTCCTATATGGCTTTGATTGTAGAGGGGGAGCTGGGCGGGCATCGGAACTCCCCCTCGTGCGCCAGCTCCCCCTGTTGGTGGCCAACAATATCGCCTCTGAGGAAGGGACTGCGCGACACACGCCCCCTGCTGCCCTCCTCCAGCTTGCAGTTCGACGGGCGGGGTGGGAGGCACGGG
This sequence comes from Podarcis siculus, assembly GCA_034642415.1. Classification (NCBI taxonomy): domain Eukaryota; kingdom Metazoa; phylum Chordata; class Lepidosauria; order Squamata; family Lacertidae; genus Podarcis; species Podarcis siculus. Next base: position 5,211,340 of record JAXCMG010000049.1, on the reverse strand, counting down.
CAGAGGACCCCGTCCCCGGCTCGTAAGCAGGACCCAGGCAGCCAGCAGCCACTCTGGGCAGAGGAAGGAGTCGGGACAAGCACCCCGCCCCGCCCCAGTCTCCCCTTACAAGGAGGAGATCTTGACCGTCTCGTGCAGTATGTAGGGGGTGGACAGGCTGGAGTTGCGCAGGGGTCCGCCAGGGCCTCCGGGAGACGGGGGCTGGCTCTCATCCGGCGTGTTGGCAGGAGGGGTGGGGATGCAGATGATGGCTGCTGTGAAGTCTGTGGTGTCACAGTTCAGCTTCAAGTTGTCGTGGGTCTTGGCGTTCAGGTTGGAGCGGCTGGAAGAAGGGGAGACAACGGGAGAAAGAAAGGTTAGGAAGGGGGTTGGGGGGGTCTGTAGTCACCTGCACCTTCCCCAGGTTCGTTCCGGCACATAGTCTGGAAAAAACAGGAGGTGGTTAACTTAAGAGTGCTTTTGATGATTCACAGCAGCAGGAGAGGGCAATGTTGCTGGTCTGCATCGCCCATCAGTCCTGACCTTTGACCTTACCAGCCAGGGCTGATAGGAAATGCAGTCCTACAGCATCTGGAGGGAACATGCAATTTTGCTGGGAGGTCTGAGGCCCAGCACTGCTTTTATTTTAAAAGGAATCGTCCCATCCATTTCCTATGACAATTAACACCGGGGCAGTTTCATCCATTTCCACTAAATACATTGAGCACATATTTGCTGATCTGCGTATGCATATTTTGCATGCAAAAGTCAAGCTGCTCTTGGGCCAGCGTCTTTCTTGGAAACGATGCCTTGGAGAACAGGATTTAGAGTAGGGGCCAGCAAATGCAGTCCCCAGTCAAGTTCAGCTCTAGAGTGTGGTTATAACCAGTACTACTACTACTGTTACGATAACTAATACTAATTAAATGTATATACCACTCTATCTGAAGATCACAGGGCAGTTTACAGTAAAATATTTAAATAAACATAAGTGACACGGATGGCGCTGTGGGTTAAACCACAGAGCCTAGGACTTGCCGATCAGAAGGTATGCAGTTCGAATCCCCGCGACGGGGTGAGCTCCCGTTGCTCGGTCCCTGCTCCTGCCAACCTAGCAGTTCAAAAGCACGTCAAAGTGCAAGTAGATAAATAGGTACCACACTGGCAGGAAGGTAAACGGCATTTCTGTGCGCTGCTCTGGTTTGCCAGAAGCGACTTAGTCATGCCTGCCACATGACCCGGAAGCTGTACACCGGCTCCCTCGGCCAATAAAGCGAGATGAGCGCTGCAACCCTAGAGTCGGTCACGACTGGACCAAATGGTCAGGGGTCCCTTTACCTTTACCTAAACAAACCATCTTCAGTGACATGCTTAGTTATAAGGAGCAGCTGGAAGTTGCAAACAGCAGAGCCAGAGGGGAATGAAATGGAAAGAAATGACGGATAGCAACAGTTTGGTTCCAGCTAGAAAGTATGCAAGGGATTACAACAGCAGCGAAGGGTGATTAAAAAGCAATCAGTATGGCAATGCTGAGTTAGCAGATAGTTGTGCTGAAAAAAAAGAAACCCTTTGTCTCTATTCAGACCCAAATGAGCATGTGCTGAGTGCTGGTCCAACATCAGTGATCACCCCGCTATAGCCAGATGCCACACATCTGAGGTTAGAGGAAACAGTTTCAAAGATCAAAGAATGCAGCTTGCAGGTGGGTTTGAGCCCAAGCGGGGAGGATGGGGGACACTAGTTGCTCCTTCACATGACCAGTGTCTGGCTGGACTATAGGAGGCAGCAACCAAAGTTGATTCCCTCCACTTTGCCACTCATGAAGCCAGGCACTGACCACTGTTTGTGTGGCACTGCAGCTCTTCCGCCAGCAGGTGGCAGCAGATTCCACACTTCGGGAAAAGGCCCTCTAAAATACAGTATGCCACAGAAAAAGCAATACAGTTTGGCTCAGCAGTACAGTACTAGAGACTTGTAGCTGAAAAGCTGCTTAATCCCCCCTTTTCAAAACTGGAACAGACTCTCTTGGAAGGTAGTGGATGCTCCTTCCTTGCAGGTTTTTTCAGCTTTAGTTAAGATTATTGCATTGCAGGGGGTTGGACTAGATGATCGCCAGGGTCCCTTTCCAGCTCTACAGCCCCATTGCTTCCTGGGTCTCAGACTCATTCCCTTTGCCTGCCTGCATCTCTTGCACAGCTACTAGATACTAAGTGTTTTCCCCCACTCTCATCCTCTCCCTCTTTTCCTTGACTATCTCGTCTAACCATCTTTCTCCCAGTTTGCCAGTCCCCCTTCACCCAGCCATCCTGTCCTCTGTGCAGCCTTGCTCTGGTTCCTACCCCTCTCTCCTCAGCCTCCTCTTTCAGCTGATGCACAGAGTCCTTCCACAGTCAGCCACTGACTGCTCACTTCCTTTCCATCAGCAGCAGCTCAGCTGGTTACTCAGAGGGAGCAGAGGAGGTTTTTAACAGTCAAAGGTCGTCCAGTGCAAATCACAAAGCTCCTCAGACTTAATCTACCCCAGTGCTGCAGCTTGCTCTGTCACCCATAGGTTCTTGCAACCAGGAAACATTTTCAGAGATCTAAGCCACGCCTGCCTTTGCTGCAACCAGTCCTTATCCTTTCCCGACGGGGCGCTGATAAGCAGTCAGTCATTCTCCCTCTTCCTGACATCTCTCTTAGATATTTGAAGCCACTTTCATGAGTTTCCCCTTAATCTTCTTTTCCCTGAGCTATTCATGTCCAGCTCCTTTGGCAGTTCCTCATTCATCATTCATTCGAAACCCTACGCCGTCTCACGTCTCCTCTGAATCATTCTTGAAAGTGTGGGCACAAATTTAAACTTGCACGATAGCAGTGCCAGTGGCCCCTGCCCCGTATCGCCACAATCCTGCTTTTGCCAATCCAAAATCCAAAAAATAAAAAGCCTTTGCCTTCTCTCCACTCCAATGCAATAGCACCACATTGCTGACTCATTTAGATCGCAATCCGCTATAACCTTAGATCTGTGGTCCTTGAAAAGAGGTGGGACTCCCCAAGGAGGTGAAAGCAGTGTTGTGATGAGGTCCCGCCCACCTCGTTCTTATCAGCAGACCGTATGTATGGAGTGGCACTCAGGCAGTGAACTTGGGGTGCATCCAGACTGCTGCTGTTTTTCGAGTGGGATTCAATCACATAATCAGCAAATTCAGGTTGCACCATTATACTTGATAGGGACTCTTGCATGACAAGCCTGCTTTCCCAGGAGATCAGACGCTTTGTGATAAGGAAGAAGAAAGGAGAGAATGCACTGGAAAGTGTAGGACATGGGTAGGCAACCTAAGGCCCACGGGCAGGATCTGGCCCAATTGCCTTCTCAATCTGGCCCATGGATGGTCCAGAAATCAGCGTGTTTTTACATTAATAGAATGTGTGCTTTTATTTGAAATGCATCTCTGGGTTATTTGTGGGGCCTGCCTGGTGTTTTCATATGAGCAGAATGTGTCCTTTTATTGGAAATGCATCTCTGGGTTAATTGTAGGGCATAGGAATTTGTTCATTATTTTTGTTCAAAATATAGTCCGGCCTCCCACAAGGTCTGAGGGACAGTGGACCGGCCCCCTGCTGTAAAAGTTTGCTGACCCCTGGTGTAGGATAATACAGTGGTACCTCAGGTTAAGTACTTAATTCATTCTGGAGGTCCGTTCTTAACCTGAAACTGTTCTTAACCTGAGGCTAATGGGGCCTCCTGCTGCCGCTGCGCTGCCACTGCACGATTTCTGTTCTCATCCTGAAGTAAAGTTCTTAACCCGAGGTACTACTTTCAGGTTAGCGGAGTATGTAACCTGAAACGTTTGTAACCTGAAGCATTTGTAACCCGAGGTACCACTGTACTTGCTTTGATATACTCAAATAAACAGGTCATCTGGAAGTGTGATCCTATACATATACTCAGAAATAAGTTCCCTTGTTCAATGGTTTCAGTTCTTGGATACCCAATGGGGCTTACTTTCCAGTAAACATGCCCAGAATTGGGCTGTGCAGCTGCAAGCACCCAGACTATATATAAGGGTTCATAGAATCATAGAACTGTAAGGTTGTAAGGAACCTAAAGGGTCATCCAGTCGAACTCCCTGAAATGCAGGAATCACAGCTCAAGACTCCCTGACAGGTGGCCATTCAACCTCTGCCGGGAAACTTCCAGGGAAGGAGAGTCTGCCACCTTTGGGAGCCTGTTCCATTGTTGAGCAGCTCTTGCTGTCAAAAAGTTCTTCCTGATATTTAGTCAATCTCCTTTCTTCTAACTTGAATCCATTGGTTCGGATCCTAGCCTCCAGAGCAAAAAAAAAAAACCACAAGCATGTTCCCTCTTCCATGTGACAGTCCTGCAGATATTTGAAGATGCCTATCTCCTCTCAGGGACGCGGGTGGCGCTATGGTCTAAACCACTGAGCCTAGGGCTTGCCGATCAGAAGATCGGCGGTTCAAATCCCCGCGATGGGGCGAGCTCCTGTTGTTTGGTCCCAGTTCCTGCCCCACCTAGCAGTTTGAAAGCACGTCAAAGTGCAAGTAGATAAATAGGTACCACTCTGGCGGGAAGGTGAACGGTGTTTCCATGCGCTGCTCTGGTTCGCCAGAAGTGACTTAGTCATGCTGGCCACATGACCTGGAAGCTGTACGCTGGCTCCCTCAGCCAATAAAGCGAGATGAGCGCCGCAACCCCAGAGTCGTCCGCAACTGGACCTAACAATCAGGGGGCACCTTTACCTTTACCTCCTCTCAGTCTCCTCTTTTCCTAGCTAAACATACCCAACTCCCTCAACTGTTACTCATAAGGCTTGGTTTCCAAAACCCTTTATCATCTTGGTCACCCTCCTCTTTACATGCTCCTGTTCCTGGACTTTCTTCATCCCTAATCACTGAAGGGAGTCCAATAACATCTGGAGGGCTGCAGGCTCCCCCATCCCTGCTGAAGGGGAAGGGGGAAAACCTCCTAGTTTACTAGGGAACCTGTCCTTCCAGGACTTCTCCATTTAGCGGAGAAAACCCACAAGTAGAGGATATGGTTCTCCAGCAACGGTAGGAAAAGATTGCACGAAGAAGTCATATTTACCAACATTTCAGAGATGAAAGATGAGACACTTCTTATGTAACATAGCATCCCTTTGCTCGCACACCTGAGTCTTGCAGCACTACTATTACGTATTGCCAATGACTTTTCCTGGACCACCGTATGTTATTTTCATTTACTCTCAAATCACCAGTCCTGCTGCTGCAGAGCTGCTGCAGGTTTTGTTAGTAAATTGGCCATAAAATTTCCGTCAAAAGAAGAAGAAGAAGAAAGCCTAGGAATAATCTCACCGCACAGTTGAGCTGGTTATAATTTCAGTGCGGTCGCCCAGTAAGTGCCACTAGTTCAGTTCTGCAGTTAAACAAATGCTGCAAGATCTTATTAGCTAGATAAGCAATTACGGAACTGCAGGCATATATTGTTTTCCAGCAATTTGTGGAAGGAGTGTGACAAAAGAAACATCCCCTCCATAGCAGATATTTCATAAGAAGCTACGTCAGATGAAATGGCCCAGGATATGTTTCTACCCCTTTTAAAACTTTAAAAAGAAGCCTTGCTGCTGCGCAGGGCAATGGCAAAGCTCTAGAACAAAGGAACATTGTCTTCAACTGAGCCACCCCATTGCTCCATCTAGCTCAGTATTTTCTACACTGACTGACAGCAGCTCTCTGGGGTTGAGGCAGGAGTCATTTCCAGCCCTGCCTGGAAATATCGGGGATTGAACCTTGGACCTTTGGAATGCAAAATGCATGTTGTTATCCTGAGCTATGGCCCTTTGCCTCTGCAGCCTCATGCGCATTCGCAGCCGAATTCCCAGGAACAATTTGCCTAAGGAAATGCAGTCAGTAGGCTGTGGAGGGCCTTGCCACTGCTAGGGCTGGCAATCAGCCTTTATTTTTTACTTATAAAACAGGGGGAAACAAACCTTTGAGCATCTCGTCTAAGGAAACCCAACTGCCCCCCCCAATGTAAAAGAAAGTTGAACCTCCCTTACCATCGCTTTCTTGGGGGCACAAAATCTTGCAAAAACGGGAATGATGGTGGAAAGAGAATTTCAGCCTAGTATTAGTTAGGACTTGCTGCTGGGCCCCATCATACCAGATGATAGGGTTTTAAAGAAGAAATTAAGAGGGGCCTCAAATGCTGAGGCAGCGAAGGCTCGGGAATCTGTTAGAAGCCACAAAGGCAGGGCTTTTAGGGGACAGGGAATGCCAGAGCAGAGCAGGCCCAGCGCTCTCTCTCTCTCTCTCTCTCTCTGGAGGGGAATTATGAGGCAGGCTTCCCACAAAAGGAAATAATAGTTATAAGGTTGAGATCTTTGCCCTGAAAGCCACAAAAGCAAGTCAGTGAGTCGTGGGCATGAGGACCACCTGAAGTCGCAGGACAGGTAACAAACACAAACTTTTTGTATTGCCACTTAGTCTGCTATGTGTTTTCAGCTGCTGCCTCATATTCTTGTTAATATTATTGGTTCACTGTATATTTCAGTGTTTTATGTTGTTTTTTCTGCCCTGGCGCCTACTGGATTCCTCCTGGGGCTGGCTACTGGGTGCTGTGGGTGGCAGGAGGATGGCAGGACAGTTGCCTTGCTTCCTTCACAGTTAATGGACCAACAGACATTATATCGGCAGCTCCCTGGTCTCTGCCAGCCCCACCAGCAGCCTGGACCTGGACGCAGCCAGTGCGGATGCTGTGGGAAATCCCCTCCATGGGGAGGAGTTGTGGTGGACCGCATGGCCACCACCTCCCCTCCAGGGGCGGGGGACTTAGTCCCCCATTGCCCGGGGGATCCAGGCCACATCAGAGCCCGGCCAGCCAATCTGCTGGCCAGGGGTGTGTGGCCTGGACCATTTAAACAGAAGCGCAAGCCGGAGGGCTTCCTCTTTGGCTCACTTCCTCAATCACCCTCCCTCCCTCCCTAATTTGCAGGTTTTAGGCACTAGCTTTGCTATGGATCTCGGTTGGTCACCGTTAAGGGGCCTGGTAGGAATTTTCCCACTTGGCAAATTGGCACTGGCCATTTGGTTTTCGCCTACCTCATAGCAATTGTCACAACTTTGTTAGGGTTGTGGTTAGGCATTGATTGACCTTGTGATGAGGGAGGGGAGGTGTGGCCATCACCTGCCCCTCCATGCTTAAGGGTATTCCGCTAAAGGAATCCGGGGGTGTTGATCTTGTCCGAAGCCCGGTTGGGGGCTGGGGCCTTGACATGACCCCGACGGGAACACCAGGGGGAGCTTGAGTTGGTCTGCATCGACAGGGCTCCCCCTTCCGGTGGTTTACCCTTACCGGACTTCCTGCACTGCGGGCAGGAGTCAGATATAGTCGGGTCCATTAAATGCCTAAGCCAATACCGCTCACATTCTGTAATCAATAAAGTTGTGGCCAAAATTTGCCCAATAACATTAACCTAATATCCGTGTCCTTGTGTGTGTTATTTCCCAACGAGGGGTTGGCTTTGGGGTCTCGACACGCAACTGGTGGCTTCAAACTATGCAGGCTCATCACGACGGCACCCTCTGTTGGTGCCAGTGAGAGCTCATGGCATGCTGCGTGGGGAAACAGGAATTGCATCTTCATCTCTTCCTCTTCCAGATTCCCTGGGTATGCTGACCTATCAGGCAGGGTGACCCACTAAAAATTAGCCAGCATTTGACAGATGGACCAGAGTCAGAGTTTTGCCCCCTCCACCCACCTCTGAACCAGTGGTCTCTCCTTTTCTGTTTTCATGCATTAACATTCTCCTGTTCCCAATCCTCAAGCCCAGGAGGACTCTTCACTTGAACTGATGCAGCTCCCTCCTCTGAGGTCAGTGGCCTGTTTGATGTAGGAAGTGAGGAATTGGTTCCTGACCAGCAAAACTTAAGAAAGTTTGTGTACTACCACGACATTTGATGGGGCAGGGGAAACCCTTCTGGACCCATATGCAAAAAGAAAAATAAGTGTCTTAAATTTATCCAACTGGCAATGTTCCTTGATCCAGCAATATTTCTAGGATATCTTAACTTACCTTTGCTAAAGACCAGATTGTAGTAGATACACAACCTCCTTTTATGTGACTCCTTAATCTCCTATAAAACATCCCCCTGCAGTTAAGCTACTAGGCCAAAGTTCATTCTTGCACATGGGAAAGGAACTACTCAAATGTAACATAGAGCTTATTCACACTTATTGTCGTGCTGCTTCCCCCACAAACCCCGGGAAAACTGCTCTTTAGTGCTCAATCGGAACAAATGGCAATTTGGGTTTTCTCCAGAGAGACATTTGCTCCAATTTAGCGCTAAAGAGTGGGTTTGCCCTGGGAAATGAGAGATGCAAGGGGGAAACTGCCCGAACCCATGATATCTAGGCACAGCACAAGCAGAAGTGTGAACAAGCTCAGAGGTGATCTCTCGTTCCCACGGCGAGGTGTGATGGCATGCAAACATTACCCTTACCTCTGGGGGGCAGCACTTTTCTGGCTGTTTAGCGTATCGAGCTCCTGAGCGCTGGTGCGGCTCACTGACATGGTGGAGTTGGTTAGGCGGGTGGTGCGGCGCTTGGTCCGGCGGGGGCAGCACGAGGTGCTTAGGCCCCCTTTGCCGCCTTGCTGGGAGGAGAGGGAGGTGCTGCGGCTGGTGCGGTAGCCCAGGGGTTCCGTCAGGCAAAACTCGCTGTAGGAGTGCTCATCCGTAAACTCGTGACTCTGTGTGGGGGGAAGGGAGAGAGAAACAATGTCAGGAGGTTGGTGTGCGGGCATTCACTCTTACAGCTGGGCCCCACAACATGTATGTTCCTGCTTGCGTCACTACATAGATAAGGGCGCCATCGCGACTGTGCCTATTCTGTGGGTCTGCTGCGTGGTATTACGCAAACAAGGAACTTCAAGTCAGAGGCAGAATTCATCATCCCGAGAGTATCAGCTGATTTTGTCATCCTTCTGGCTGCAGAGATGCACTTGAAGCCATGTAGGGAAATCCACTGTCTGAAGGGTGTTCAGTGAACAAGCATCAGGACGTGATCCTTGTTCCGAGGAGAAAAGATGATGCAGAACAGCCATTCGTATAACTTATTTGGATTGCAGAATCTGGTTTTTGAATCGGTACAGAATTTGTGTGTAGAATGTTGGAGTTGTAAAGGATACTCAACAGGCTGATCATTTAAAAAACAACAACAACCCAAAAAAACCTTAACAGGGATATAGAACTTGTGGCCCTCCAGACATGATTGAACCACAACTCCTGTCATCCATAACCCATCCATAACCCAGAATGCAGCAGCTAGACTGGTGACTGGGAGCGGCTGCCGAGATCATATAACCCCAGTCTTGAAAGATCTACACTGGCTCCCAGTACGTTTCCGAGCACAATTCAAAGTCTTGGTGCTGACCTTGAAAGCCCTAAACGGCCTCGGTCCAGTATAACTGAAGGAGCGTCTCCACCTCCATCATTCTGCCCAGACACTGAGGTCCACCACTGAGGGCCTTCTGGCGGTTCCCTTACTGCGAGAAGCCAAGTTACAGGGAACCAGGCAGAGGGCCTTCTCAGTAGTGGCACCTGCCCTGTGGAACACCCTCCCACCAGATGTCAAAGAGAAAAATAACTACCAAACTTTTAGAAGACATCTGAAGGCAGCCCTGTTTAGGGAAGCTTTTAATGCTTAATAGGTTATTGTATTTTAGTGTTCTGTTGGAAGCCGCCCAGAGTGGCTGGCGAAACCCAGCCAGATGGGCGGGGTATAAATAATAAATTATTATTATTATTACTAAGGCATGCTGGACTGCGGGGGAGGTTGAGGGGGGTTGGAGTCCAACAACATTTGGAGGGTCCCTGGTTCCTTTGCGTCAGATCTAGGCAATCCTGGATCGAAATCAGATTCCACTGGCTGTCCAAAAAGCTCCTCACAGTGACTAAGTCTAGCTTCTCCCACTTGTGTTGTCCGAACCCCTTTCCTTCCTTTGCCCCCTCTCCTGCTACTCACGGTAGTTTTCTCCAGGCAGTGCAACAAATGATGGTGTTGCATTTCAAAGGCTGATCGGTTACGCACAGCCAAGACGTGAGCATCAGGGTCTCTGTCCTGTAGAGGAAAAGAGAGGAGCGCCAATGAATTGAAGCAGACCGTCTGAAGGCGGACAAGGCCACCGCCACCTTGCTGAAGTGAAGCAGGTCTGGCTCAGTGCCTGGATGGGTGTTTGCCCAGGAACATAAAGGCAGGAATATATATGTATGCAAATAAATAGGATAAATACCTACACACACATTTGATTTCCACAATTGGCAGCACTGGGTGCTATCCAACAAAGTAAAACACTGAGTAAAACATAGCGCATAGTTAAACTATGGCACTTGCTCCTGCAAGAGGCATGGAGGTTCTAGCAGCCATGCTGACTTTAAAAGAATTAGACAAATTCATGAAGGAGAGGGCTATCAGTGGCTACTAGCCGTGTTGACTATGTTCCGTTTCCAATGTCAGAGGAAGGATGCTTCCGAATACGACATCCTGGGTATCATAAATGAGGAGAGCACTGGCGCACTCAGGTCCTGCTGGTATGCTTTCCACTGGCATCTGATTCCCTGCTGTGATGCTGGACCAGGTGGGCCTTGGGCATGATCCAGGAGGGCTCTGCTTAGAGCAGACCTATTGAAATCAGAGTCATGTCCATACATTTCAATGGATCTGTTCTGAGGAAAGCTGTGGCTTGAATACCAACATACAGGTGGTGGAGGAGGAGGAGTTTGGATTTGATATCCCGCTTTATCACTACCCTAAGGAGTCTCAAGTGGGACACGGGTGGCGCTGTGGGTTAAACCACAGAGCCTAGGGCTTGCCAATCAGATGGTTGGCGGTTTGAATTCCTGCAAGGGGGTGAGCTCCCGTTGCTCGGTCTCTGCTCCTGCCAACCTAGCAGTTAGAAAGCACATCAAAGTGCAAGTAGATAAATAGGTACCGCTCCGGCGGGAAGGTAGACGGCATTTCCATGCGCTGCTCTGGTTCGCCAGAAGCGGCTTAGTCATGCTGGCCACATGACCCAGAAGTTGTACGCCGGCTCCCTCGGCCAATAAAGCGAGATGAGCGCCGCAAACCCAGAGTCGTCCAGGACTGGACCTAACGGTCAGGGATCCCTTTACCTTTAAGGAGTCTCAAAGCGGCTAACAATCTCCTTTCCCTTCCTCCCCCACAACAAACACTCTGTGAGGTGAGTGGGGCTGAGAGACTTCAGAGAAGTGTGACTGGCCCAAGGTCACCCAGCAGCTGCATGTAGAGGAGCGGGGAAGCGAACCCGGTTCCCCAGATTACAAGTCCACTGTTCTTAACCACTACACCACACTGGCTCTCATAGTTGACAAGTGCCTATGCATCGGGGCACACTTTGGGTACAGGTGCATGTGTATACATGCCCACATTAGAGCCAATCAACACATTCAGAAAAATCACTTGGGATGCAAGTACTTCGGGCTATAGCTGGGTGATGCTAGTTGGACTGTTTTCGCATTTAAAAGAAATTCCCCTGCACAGAGAAAACTAGGGCATCGTGGCTAGGACTCGGCTAGGACTTGTAGACAGAGCCTGTGGCCAACCAATTCTAGCTCTGCCCCCCACCCCATTGTTACGATATAGAAGCAATGCAGCTACGAGCTGCTAGCTTGAAAACAAAACATGATGGAATGTTAGGACTGTTCCGTGGGAAACAGAGGGACAGTCAATTCACAGTGCGAAGCACCGGAATTAGCTCAGAGTGTAATATGAGCTCTTCCGTTTGTTCCTGTCCAGGAAGTGCAGGAAGTGTTTGCTTGTAGACTGCTGGAGTTTGAAGAGAGCAGTCATGTTTTTGTAATGCTGCAAAGACAGAAATAAAGGCATGAAAATATGTTTCTGTCTATCTCTTTCCCCTGCCAGGGGGAGGGGCTGTGTTCTTCTCATGCTGAGAAGGATCGCCTATTGCGACCTAGCCTGGATCTTGCTGGGGAATGCAGCCAGGGAGGTCAACAGGAGATCAAGCCGGGTGCCTGGGAGAGTTGCCAGTTTCTCCTGATATGGGCTTGATTTCCGACACCCATCTCCCTGCTGAGCTCTCTAAGGGCAACTAAGGCTGAGGAGGAGGCCAATGCAGTCTTGATGTAAGCAAGAAAGGGGTAATAGTAGGGGTTGGCTGAGGGCAGACTTCTGGTTGGTGGGCCAGTGCCTAATGGAGCCACCTGATGGAGCCACCTCTGTTTGTACCTCCCGCTTTTCCTTTCCAAGAAAAGCCCAAAGCAGCTGAGAAAACCAGTGTTGAGCGTGCAACTGTGTGGTCCATACCTCAAGGCCCCCATTCTGCTTGTACTGAAGGAAAGCGTTGGTGGTGCCGCTCTTGGCGAGACGGATCCGGGCCAGGCGAACCTTCTGCAAGGGGGAGAGATGGAGGACTGTGTATGGAATGAGAGGCAGGTGTGGCCCTCCCCTCCCTCCCTCCCTCCCCCCTCCTCCCATCGCCCTTCCGCCTGGCCGCACAGCTACCTGTTGAGCTCGCCGCTTATCTGCCCGCTGGTTCTGGTGGTAGATGCGGCTGAAGTTGGAGACGATGACAGGTACAGGGAGGGCGATGACCAGCACCCCGCTCAGAGAGCAGATGGAACCGAAGATCTTCCCTGCAATGGTGCTTGGGACCATATCACCGTAGCTGGAAGGGAGATGGTAGTTAGTGAAGTTCTTGGGGTCTTGCCTGATCTTGCCCCGTCGCACATGCATATGGCTAACCCCCTTCCCTCTTGCAGCGCATAGAGCTGCACACCTTCCTAGGATAATACTGCGTGTGGGTTGTGGAGGGATTGGCTGGCAACTCAGAGGGGAAAGGAAGGAGGTTAGAGTTAGCTTTTTCCTGTTTGCTGGCTGTTGATTATCTTGGGGCATATTCTTGATACTGCTTTTAGCAAGTTATACAATGATTAGGCTGTGATAATGGAGAGTGGCAATGTTTGTGTGTGTGTGTAATTCTGGTAGGGATGCCAAGTTTCTCACACACACCCCAACACACACACACTGAGCTGCCTCCTATATGTTTAGCAGCAGTTTGACACAAAGAAATCCAGCAAGTAGAGCTGATTTGCAAACAGAAATGCATCACTCCTTCAGAGTTCGCACATCACTGAATTTTGCAATGCAGTTCTTCAACTACATAATGTGAATACTGTATATTAGGGAGAAGAGCACATAAAATATACATGCACTGGTGCAAATAACATTAAAAATGCATTACATCCGGAGAAATTTCTCACCAAAATATGTCTATGAGACAAAAATGCATGCAAAAATGTGAATATTGGAGAAAAGGCACACAAAAATGCTGGTGGGTTTTCATGAGGATTCTTCTTCTTTTATTTTACATAAAACAAAATTCACAAAGCTGAAGAAATTTGTAGAACTGAGCTTAAAGCCTGGGAAACTGAGAAACTGAAACTGAAACTGACACATTTGTCCCTCCATTGTGGCACCCCTCCCACATGGTCCTTATTTTACGTCTTGCATAAAGGTTGCATAAGCATGGAATTTTACTGAGCATAGCCCTGAGCTCCTTCTTCCTCAAACAAGCTTGAAACCATGTGAGCGATGCCTGGTTAAATCGTAGAAACTGGAAGAGGACCAGGCAGGGTTTCCCGTACTTGGGAGAGCGCTGCATTGCTCCGCATCTCTCTTGAAGGCGAGTGAGAACAGCATAAATTATGCAAAGCATGCATTTTCAAATTGCATTTGTAGAATTTATTCAGGTCACAGAATCTGGTATTTCAGGTCACAAAATTGGTATTGCTTTAGCACCGAATTTTAAATTTGTTGTAAACCGCAAAGAGTACACAGCCAGCCACAGACCTTGCATTAGGGTACAAGGTCTGAACAAGATGACCTACAAGCCTTTTCTAGGCTTTGCCACCAGCCACTCTAGCTGAACTTTAAACAGAAGCTTGTTGTGCAAACATTAATAGGTGACAATGTGGTCATGCTCGTCTCTGTGCTGTGAAACTTTCTCATTTCTGCACATTGCACTGTGTTACAAGGCCCAAGAGCAGACCAGGAGAAGATTCTTGTCAGTTGGCAACAATAGTTTGCTGAAGGGCATATGAATCGAGAAAGCTTATCTCAGCATCTCCATCTATGCAGGAAAGGAAAGTGAGTTTCTTACCCACCCACCCACCTTTGGGTAACTCCAATCTCAAATAAGAATAGGGTCTCAACCTATAAAGCATGCCTGCCTGAATCAGTCAGCAGTCTAGTTCAATACCTAAGAGAAATTTGGAGGAAAAGTTCTCTGAAGAAGATCAAAATCAGATAACTGCATAGACTCATAAGAACAAAATTCACACAGGCAGTAAAATGATTAGGACCAGGCTGCGTTCAAAATGCAAGTTTGTGAGGTTTCAAGTTAAATTTTATCGACTTTCCAGCCTGAGAAGGAACTCTATGCAACTCAAAAGGTCACATACTGCATTGTGAACATTGCTTGGTCCTGATAAAGATATTATTTTTACTAATTCTATGAGTTCCCTCGCCCAACTCCCCCTGCAAAACAAAGGAAGAGTCAAAGCCTGAGCCTAGCGCTTGAAAATAGCAATTAATTTTTATTTGAAGATTGCCCAACTCATTTTGAAAATGTTCATTCTCAAGGGCAAAGGGCCTTCGTTTGTCCTAGTCTGGTGCATCAGCCCAAAGAGAGTTTACTCCCTGCTGTGGTGGGATAAGACTCTTGGTCCCCGGGAAAGATAAGTTTTGAAACATGTCAAACAAATTTCAAAGCATAAGAATAATAATTGCTGTTTTGCAAGCACCAGGCAAAGGTTTTGCCTCTCCCTGTGCCCCTACCTCCCCCAGCCTGTGAATGACCCCAAACAGGAGTATGCAATGGGTGACCAAGTACTGTTGGACTCCAACTCCCATCAGCCCCTGCCAGTATGGCCCATGGTCAGTGATCATGGGAATTGTAGTCCATCAACATGTGAGCGGACAAAGGCTCCCCACCTCTTGTTCTAAAAATACCCATCACCTACCTGAACATTGCAGAGGTAAAGGTAAAGGGACCCCTGACCATTAGGTCCAGTCGTGGCCGATACTGGGGTTGCAGCACTCATCTCGCTTTATTGGTCGAGGGAGCCGGTGTACAGCTTCTGGGTCATGTGGCCAGCATGACTAAGCCGCTTTTGGCGAACCAGAGCAGCACATGGAAACACCGTTTACCTTCCCGCTGGAGCGATACCTATTTATCTACTTGCACTTTGACGTGCTTTCGAACTGCTAGGTTGGCAGGACCAGGGACCGAGCAACGGGAGTTCACCCCATCGCGGGGATTCGAACCACCGACCTTCTGATCAGCAAGTCCTAGGCTCTGTGGTTTAACCCACAGCGTCACCTGCGTCCTGAACATTGCAGGGAGAGACCTCTAAATGTTCTTCCCTTGGAAGATTGAAAGCTCTCCTTCCTTGGAGGTTTCTAAGGTAGGTGGGATGGCCACCTGTCATGGATGCTTTAATTGAGATTCCTGCATTACTGGGGGTTGGACTAGATGGCCTTTGGGTTCCCTTCCAACTCTACAATTCTATGATTCTTTGGGTGCATGGCTTCACAAGAGGGAGGTCTACAGCCACAGATTCCCTGGGCATAGTAAGCTTGTGCCCACAGTGGCTGATCCTCTTTCCCTTGGACAAATTCCAGAAGATTGTCACCCCTCCAGTATACGGCTTGGAGCAACGCTCCACGAACGAAGTAGTTGAGTTATGGGCCAGGGATCTACAGCTCTGTCAGAAAACAGCAGGTTCTGAGAATTACAGCCTTAATAAGTCCTCGGTTCTCTCTGATGGACGGGCCCTTGGGAGATCATTAATGGGAGCAATACTGGGCAAGGGAGTAGGGGAAGCAGGTAATTGAATATTAAGACGCAGCAGGCTTCTGGGATGAATGAATGAATGAATGAATGCTAGAGAGCTTGTTCTCCAAGTTATTTCAGGAGTTTGTACAAATGTACACACACATTCCTTCTGGCGGGGAGGAGGAGGGGTATGGGTTGTTTCCCCCCCTGAATTTCTTTTTTACAGCCTGGATTTAATTGCCTTTTCTTACAAGGCGCTCTGTACTTAAGTACAAAGTACAAAATATACACACATTACACGAAGCATGATGTGTCTCCATAATAAATACTGACTTGCTAGATCTGATCAATGGTGCATCGATCTTGCCCAGCATTCTGTTTGCAGCCAGCCATGTGCCTCTTTCTTCTGAGCACTGGTACTTCACAGATAGACTACCACTGAATACGGAGGTTCCATTTTGCTATGTATCGCAGCTGATGTCCACTGAAAGGTGTACACAAGCGTATCTGTACCTTTTCAAAAACTCTTCTGTTCGTGCCTTGCCGCATCAGAGTGCTCCCAACTGGTGACCCAGTCTTTTTCTGACTCCTATTAGGGAGTATTCCCCCACCCCATAATATTCTTTATTGGTTTTCATTTGCACACTCCACATACACACATTGTATTACATTTCACATTTACACCTGCTCCCCAGATCCGACTTCCCTCCTTCCCTCTTCTGGCCTTTTATATCACATCTAACTTTTTCACATTGTCTTCATCCATTTTGTGTATTATTGTTCTCCTTTCGTATTTGTCCATAGAGTGTCTATAGTCAAATAAATCCTCCTGTATATACAGTTCTTATTGTCTGTCTATATTCATTTACAACTACCATTGGTTACATTGATCACATTGTACATTTTACTTTTTGTTATTTTCTTTATCCAGAAATTTTCTTTGTATTTCACATTATGAGGTTTATTTCAGTTCTACTGGTTTCACTATTTCACCTTATCCTTCCTATGTATGACATAAATTTTTCCCATTCTTCCTGAAATGTTTCATCGCCCTGTTGTCGAATTTTCCTTGTTAATCTAGCTATTTCTTCATATTCCATTACCATTAGGGAGTATTTTCAAAGAGAGAAAGAGCCACCTGAGACACAAATGTGCCCTTCAGGCTTGCTGCGGTGCTTGTATCTGGTACACTCTAGTGCTGGCGTATGAGTGCAAAATAAGTTTAAGCAGCATTTAATTGATAGTCCCTGGCCACAGCAAGTCTCAGCTGACTCTCTGCATGGTTCCTTATCATATTGTCCTTGAACAAACAGGCACCGTATTATCATAGGGAAGGGCGGTTTCTAGGGCCCCATTTGCACAACACATTTAAAGCACTATCACAACACTTTAACAGTCATGGCTCCCCCCCTCAAAGAATCCTGGGAACTGTAGTTTGTGAAGGGGGCTGAGAGTTGCAGGAGGCCTCACAGAGCAGCAGCTCCCAGAGTTTCCTGGGAAGAGGGATTGATCATTAAAGCACTCTGGAAGTTGAAGAAGAAGAAGAAGAGTTTGGATTTGATATCCCACTTTATCACTACCCTAAGGAGCCTCAAAGCGGCTTACATTCTCCTTTCCCTTCCTCCCCACAACAAACACTCTGTGAGGTGAGTGGGGCTGAGAGACTTCAGAGAAGTGTGACTAGCCCAAGGTCACCCAGCAGCTGCAGGTGGAGCAGCAGGGAAGAGAACCCGGTTCACCAGATTACGAGTCTACTGCTCTTAACCACTACACCACATTGGGTCTCCAATTGTAGCCCAGGGGTAGGCAACCTAAGGCCCAGGGGCCGGATGCGGCCCAATCACCTTCTCAATCCAGCCCGTGGACAGTCTGGAAATCAGCGTGTTTTACATGAGTAGAATGTGTCCTTTTTTAAAAAAATATTTTATTTAGGATTTTCTTGTTTTACAGAAGTGTAATGCCTCGTATTATTTTTTCCCCCCATGTAACATTTTTACAAATCCGTTTCATTTGTTGAGGCATTGGGGGGAGAAGAAGGGGGGGAAAGGGAAAAAGAAAGGGGGGTGGAGGGAGGGAAGATGGATGGGGGTGGGGTCAGGTGGTGGTGTTTCTATTATGCTTAATGTATGTAGAGTTTGGTGTCAGCGTTGTTTGTGTTGTTCACTTGTGTTCCTTTGGTGGTGAGAGAGTTTGGGGTTGGCCTAGGGTGTGGTTGTTTGTTTGTGATTGGCTGTGGTGGTCTTTGTTTTCGTGTGTCAGTGGGGTGGGTGGGTGTTTTGGATCCGGTTAGCCATATTGATTTGTATGCTGTTGGTGGATTATTGTCGTTGTCTTGTTGGGCTGTGTATGTGGTAAAGGGGAGCCATACCGGGGTGAAGATGTCTTCTTCTGTTTGTCCCCGTGTCAGTTTCAGTTTATTAGTTAATTTTTCTAGTAGGGCTGTTTCCCATACTGTTTGGTACCATTGGTCCATGCTTACTCCTGACAGGTCTCTCCAGTGTCTGGTTATGGTGTTTCTGGCTGCTGAAAGTAGGTGGGTTATGAGTTCTTTGTGGTGTAAATGGGCGTTGTTGTCTTGGAAGATGTTTAGTAGGGCCAATTCTGGGGTGATATCTAATACTTGTTTAGTTATTTTACATATTTCTCGTATGGCTGTTGCCCAGAATAGTTGGATTTTGGGACACTCCCACCACATGTGGAGGTATGTGCCTGTGGAGGTGCACCCTCTCCAGCATTTTGGTGAGGTTCCTGGGCGTATTAGCGCTAGTTTCCTTGGTGTTAGGTACCACCTGTAGGTGAGTTTCAGTGTGAGTTCTTTTCTTTAGAATGTGTCCTTTTATTTAAAATGCATCTCTGGGTTATTTGTGGGGCATAGGAATTCGTTCTCCCCCCCCCTCCAGAATATAGTCTGCCTCCCCCACATGGTCTGAGGGACAGTGGACCGGCCCCCGGCTGAAAAAGGTTGCTGACCCCTGTTGTAGCCCCTGAATAGGGGTCTCCTAACAAGTCTCACTGCCCTTAACAAGCAACAATACCTAAGATTCTTTGACGGGGGAGCCATGACTATTAAAGTGGAACAATAGGGTGGTATTCAGCTAAATATTTGCAAAACTACTGAAAGAATTAGCACAAGGCTAACAGGATTTTCCCCTTCTCCTCTGCCAGGCATGTGCCCTATGCATAGCTGTCAACTTTTCCCTTTTCTTGCGAGGAATCCTATTCAGAATAAGGGAATTTCCCTTAAAAAAAGGGAAATGTTGACAGCTATGGCCCTATGCTATCCCCAAATCTGCTCTGGAAGGATGGGGGGGGGGGAGACACAGATCAGACTTAGGGGGTGCTTTGGGGAAAGAGAGGGAGATAATGCTTCATTGTAGAAAGAGAAAATACTTCACCAAGGGAATGTTCTCCACATTGAGTACAACCCACAGGACTTTAAATGTATGGTGCAGAAATGGCCAGGAACTGAGGTCAGTGGCAGCCACGATAGTACCCAATCATTTCATTGCATAATGTTGCCCCCAAGACCTGCATTCTCCCTTCATCTTGATAGGAAGGAAAAGATATTCTGCACACGGTCAGAATCACTGTTGCCTCTGCTTATAAAATATTTATCCCACCCTTCTTCCCAAAGGAGCCCAGGATCAAACATCAAAGCAATAAAACAATACAATTAAAAATAAATTAGATCATGTATTTAAAACACTTTAAAGCAATTAAGAACATCTGATTATTATTTTTTTAAAAACCCCGTTAAGAATATCTGAAACCATTTCGAAACCACACACCCTCACAAACAATAATTCCAAGGTTACCACAAACAGTATCTTTCATCCATCCAACGCCCAGGTGAACAGGAATGTTTAAAAATTCTTCATGCACATTAATAATGAGGGAGACAGACGCACCTCACCAGGGAAAGTATTTCACAAACAAGGGGCTGCAACCAAGAAGGCCCTGTTGCAAACTGATGCCAAACGGGCAGCTCTTGGCAGCAGCAGCAGCAGCAGCAGCAGCACCAGCACCAACAGGGCCTCACCTGCCAATTGCAGGGCCCAAAATGGTTGATATGATTACTTGGGATGCTCTAGATCAGGGGTCAGCAAACTTACCACACCTCAGGCCAGTGTCTCCAGCGCCGATCGTGTGGTGGGCCGAGGGCAGGGGAGTGTCCATATGTGTGCACACATGCTATTTCCAGTGCACTTCCGGGCTGGAGGAGCACCGGAAATAGCTTGTGTGCATATGCATGGGCCTCCTCCGACCCGGATGTGCACCAGAAATGCTTGCGCATGCGCACAATGCTAGCACATACGCACAAGCTATTTCTGGTGCTCCTCTGACTCGGAAGTGGGTAGCCGCGCAGCGCCAGTAAGAGCGGGTGGCGGGGGTCGCTGCGGGCCGGATAAACGAGTCCCGCGAGCCGGGGGACCCCTGCTCTAGGTTTCAGCCTTGAAAACAAATTCAAGGGTAACACCCCTGAAAGTTCTGGCTCGCAATAAGCCCTGCGCTGATCAGAGAACACCAAACCCGGCACCCTGTTGTGGTTTTTATATACTCTCTCCCCACTACCCCACAAGAGAGTGCAGCCCCTGGCAGCTGCCCCTGGTCATCTATGACTCAGACCTAAATCTTGTCTCTTTATGCCTTTTTGTGCACTGGAAAACAATTAGAGGCTTTCCTGTTCTTTGCCTCCTTGCCTCATTGCTAAACAAGGACTGTTTCTTTCATCCTTCTCCCACGAGTGCTGCTTTCTAAATCCTTTAACATCTCCGTGGCTTTCCTCTGATCTTTGGTTCATTTACATCTTTCTTTCAATTGGGCTCACACCACGACACAAGCTGCTAACCTGAAATCTAGCATGTGCTCAGCTGATACAGACCTGGTTCTCCCCAGCGGATACAGATGGGGAAACATTGTGGAGATGCATTGAAGTAAAGAGCTGTGCAGCTGCTCCAACCACTACTACCACCAGCTCCTCTGACCGCGCAGCTCCTATCCTTGCCGCTTTGACTGGGAGCTTTAGGCAAAGGATATTCAGAAAAAGATGGGTCTTAAGGAAGGAATCTAAAGCTGAGATAGGGGCACTTGTGGAAATGGTCGTGTTCTTCAGGTGCCGGTATAAGCCTATTGCGTGGCGAGTTCCCGACCCCCACAGGTAGAAATAATGACACATGAGACAATTATTAAGGTTAATGGGCTAAAAAAGGCCACAACTTTATTGGTTACAGGTGATGAGTGGTATTGGCTTAGGCATTGGACCTAACTGACTATATCTGACACCAGCTCGTCTGCTGGAAGTCCGGGAAGGGTTAACCACCAGTAGGGGGAGTCCTGCTAAGAGCATGCCTTAGGCCCTAACCTCCCTAGGCTTCGGACAGGGCCACATACCCCAGAATCCTTTAATGGACTACCCTTTGATATGTGGGGCAGGTGATGGCGCTACCTCCCCTCTTTCCATCTACAGAACTATTCCAATGCCTAACCACCAATATCCAGAAAGTTGTGATGATTTGCTACGGGGTAGGTGAAAACCAAGTGGCTCGAGCCTATTTGCCAAGTGGAAAAATTCCTACCAGGCTCATCATCGGTGACCAACCAAAGTCCATAGCAAGGTCAGAGGAAGCAAAGGGCGGGAGGGTGGGAAGACCGGAGCAGCTGGAAGGCGGCAGAGACGGAGATCCTCGGCTGCTTCCTGCCTTTATGGGGCAGGCCACACCCCCGGACCAACCTGATTGGCTGGCTAGGGGCGTGAGGCAGCCGGGAATCACCCAGTCACGCAGGGCTGGCCTCCCCCCCCTGCAAATGTGGGAGGTCGTGAAGCCCGCAACCCCACCTCCTCCTCAAGGCAGAAGTGGCTTTTCTTGAGGGTGACATGGACTCAGGCGCACAAATAAAAGGGGTGTTGCTTGGTTCAGGCGGCTACTTAAGTCTCTCTTTCTCCATTATGTGGAGATAGGATTAGTAGCATATTCCTCTGAATACTTTGACAACAGAATATCGGCACCCCCACCCCCTGTATTATAGGGAGGAGGAACCTCAAGAAGTTGTTGAGCACCAGCTCCCATCAGCTCAAGCCAGCATGGCCAATGGACAAGGATGATGGGGGTTGTAGTCCATCAATATCTGGAGGGCCACAGGTTCCCCACTCTGCCGCAGTGGTTCCAATATAGAAGAGTGTGAGCTTTTGGGACAAGGACCTATGGCCTCAGTGCAGCTAGAGTCGATATGTCTGAGGTCTAGTTCTGACACATGATGGAAAGCCACTTCAGACTGTAACTGGTGGCTACCCCTAAGGTTCTTCCTCTGTTTCTTCTTCAGTTCTGAGGGCTGACATAACTGGACATTTCACTGTTCAAAGGCAAGGGGAACCTTCACACGGAAAACTGGTATGTCACGGAGAAGACTGTCAGGCGGCAGAGGAAACAACCCCCATGGCAGGTTGCCAGGAACGGATAAGACAAAGAAAAGTCCTTACCATCTCCTTTTTATTCAATATTTACAGAGAGAGGCTTGGAACGCAGCCTCTTCGAATAATGGTGTTGTCCTGAATGACTCTCCACTGCCTTTTTTCTCCCACTTCCTCATTCATCATTATCTCCTCTAAGGGTGGCGCTGAGGGCCCTTTGCTTCTGAGCCCTTTGCTGTACTACTTTCAAGGCTCGCCGGGCTCGGGGTGGTGGTGGTCTGGAATGCTTTCTAAAAACTCTGTGTCCATCAGCTGTTGCCCTCCTGGTGGTTACTTTTCCTCCCTTCCCACGATTTCCCAGCTTTCCCCCTCATCTGCCTCTGAGCTGTGACTTGCCTGAAACCCCTGTTGTAAATCTTAACTGTCTTCTTCTTCTCTGGAAGGGTCAGGCCGGGGAGGTGGTCTCCACCATTCCTCCAGTGTGGTGTAGTGGTTAAGAGCGGTAGACTCGTAATCTGGTGAACCGGGTTCGCGTCTCCGCTCCTCCACATGCAGCTGCTGGGTGACCTTGGGCCAGTCACGCTTCTCTGAAGTCTCTCAGCCCCACTCACCTCACAGAGTGTTTGTTGTGGGGGAGGAAGGGAAAGGAGATTGTGAGCCGCTTTGAGACTCCTTCGGGTAGTGATAAAGTGGGATATCAAATCTAAACTCTTCTTCTTCTTCTTCTTCTTCTTCTTCTTCTTCTTCTTCTTCTTC